>OU696696.1:183384875-183777145 GCA_916050605.2 Platycheirus albimanus
ATTGATACCTACGAATCAAAGTGCTTAAGAATCCATTTACTTACCAAACGAAGAGTAGTAAAATCCTAGTATTGGGAAATTTAGCCAGTTGTTATCGTTTTGCGATCGATTCTTATGGTAACTATATACCATTGGAGCCCGTGCTCCCAGTTTTCTTTACAACACGAAGTTATAAAAAGTGAGTGCTACCACTCATCTCTGGTGTTTTCAAAGCTTAAGAATAAATCGATAATCTATTTTACTTCACGTAACCTATTTTTTTTATCAATTTTTCACTCTTCGCGTCGGTACCACCCTCACTCGCGTTTCTTAACGCCGCGTTCGCGCACAAAGCTTGTTTAGCTTTAAGCTTCTTTCATACATGACTTGCACTTTTATAATTCGTAATTTTTGTTTGTAAATTATGTACCGTGTATTCTTGAATGCGATATTTGTACTCGTATTCCTTCCATATCGTATAGTTTAATTGTGTCTGTCGTATCTGCGACACATTGAGTGTGTACCCAAAGACACTGACGCACCAGATTAAACACTGAGAACGAACATTTAGTTCAAATACCAGAGCATCAGTTGACGATCCACAAAGAGAGGTCGTACTATAGCATATTATCAGGATTAGCATCGTCTATAGCCTAGTACTCAGATCGCGCTAAAATTTATATTCCATACAAATTTCCACCCAAGATACATTTTAGCTTGGGTTTTTAGCTGAGAAGTACTCACTTCAAGCTAAATTCCAGGTGTCAGGCTAACGGCTAAGAAAAAAGTCTCCACAAAATTTAGCTTGCGAAAGAATGTAAAACACATTATTTCACAAGATAAATTCTGACAGTTGTCAGAAGGTCTTGCGAAGGTCGCACGAAATTGCTCGTATGTTCGATAATTGCTAAGTGGCTGCATAATGTAGGCATATTAAATAAAATACACGACTGGGTCGCACGAACTTGCTCTAATGTGTGACAGTGGTTTTTGGGGCTTGATATTTTAATAAAAACTAATTTTTTTAAAATTCTTAAATAAATACTTGAACTAATTTGAGCTGAAAAATAAGTACGCCATTTTATTTCTTGGAAAAATTTAAATTTATGAGAATAAATTTAAAAAAATCTGTGGAGCGGATTTTGAGAAATAAAGTTTTTTGAAAAAAATTTCTGAAAAAAATTTTCAAAAAAAATTAAAAACTCCAGTTCCTAGGTATTCAGCAAATACATTTACATATGTATAATTTAATAAAAAAGGTTAATAACAGTTTTTAAAGTAATAATTTTTTTAAAATTTTTTTTTTTAAATACAGAGAACTATTTTTAAAAAAATATTGGTATGCAGTATAAATTGAGCTACCTGCACCTATATATGTGTGAAATTCCGAAAGTATCGGTTGAGCCGTTTTCGTGATAGTCGAAAGCAAGAAAAACGGTCCTATAGAAATTTCCGTTTTTGGACTTTTTTAAATTTTTTTCAGCCATATTTTTTCTAGAAAAAAAGCTTTAGCGTAACGGTTATTTGGCAGGTAACTTTATTTTTTGAGCTGGAAAAAATTTCAATTTCCCCTATATACAATACCTTAAAAGCTCTTTATACCAAGTTTGAAGCAATTCGGCCCACCCGTTCCAGACTATACAGACGGACAGAATTTTTAGACCATCTTTTTTCGTCTTCGCTATCATCGTTATGTTATGTTTGATTGTTATCTCAAACATTTTTTTTGCATGAATCCATAACTTGCCTTATAGTGTCTTTAATCTCTCCAACTTAAAAATTTAGCGCGCCTTTTTAGCAAAGGTGTGTAGAGATAAATATTGTAGAGATAAAATTTAGTTTAGCGCGATCTGAGTACTAGGCTTGAAAATATTTAACTAATCCTTTTCAGCTGTTCCAGAAGTGCACTTCCGAAACAACGTAAAGTGGAAACGTATTCCTTTTGCTACCCCATTGGTAGAAAAGTAACCTTTTTTTTGATTTAACATTTTTATTTTTGAATTTACACTTTGATAATATATTGCTTTTACTGAATTTGCATTCGATCATACATTTGGATGCGAATTGTATTCCATTATGTATGTGGTATTTAAACTATATTGAGAACTTTTATGTTGCTATGAGTGAATCACCCAGCGCAGATCCTTTTTGTCTGATATAATTACGTTCTTGATAGGATATATCAAAATTTATACCCCGGAAGGTTATATGTTTCTTATTTGTTTGTGTAGTCGGTTTATCATTTAAGAAATTCTTTTTTTTTTTATTGTCGGTAATACAACGCTTTCTTAATATGAGATGTAATTCGGTTTTGCCTATTTCATCCGTCAATAAGATATCACCGCCGCGTTAAAACTTTTTCTTCTTTTTTTATTGTTACAGTTATCAACCTCGGTTGGCGTTTCGACTCACGCCTGATTATATCGATAACAATTTTTTGGTTTTATGAGAATTCCACTTGAATTTACCACTATTGTATCATAACTTGTATTTCATAGGATAATATTTTGAGGTTTCTATCAAGTGACTGTAAATGTAGTATTCAATTTTTGATTAAGGTATTTAAGTATTGAAGCATTTTTGCTATGTGAAATCCTCATTCTTTCAAAACAGTCTTATGTATTTTTGAATCATTTATGGAGAATTTAATACTAATTAAAAGTTCACAGAAAGATCTAATGGGATCATATTTTTAGTCAGTTAAGACATATTAGCTAAGCTAACCAATTTTGTTAGTTTTTAAGATTTAACCCAATAAACTTTATAATTTTGTTCATAATGATTTAAGAAAAATTTTTGCAGTTATTCTTTTTATTTGAAGTTGAATATTTTTCTGAAGGAACTACAGGTCTTTCATAATGATGGAGTAAGCTATTTATAGGCAGGAAGGTAACCCTCGCGCTTCTTTGATTGGAACATGGTGATGTATATTTAGAGTGTTGCGCTTAGATGCAACGTTAGAGGTGTAGGATATAGTATCTTGCTTAAATACTATGAATTAGATAGGGTAAGAAAGTAGGCAAGCAATCTTTTTGCTTGCTTTTATAATCAGGCGCTGCCCATAATATTTTTTATGAGTCGTGGGGACTCATAGGTCCGAGGACAGCCAAGGTCGTGGACAGTAGAGTTGATTCCTGAATACGAATTGGGTGGGTTGAGAGACCAGGGGGATCTATTCAACACCTTTGATTCTCCCTCCCCACAATGTTAGACACCTCTTCTTCCACTTTCTGCAAATCATCGTGGCAGCAAAATTGAAGAAAGTTAATGAAACGCCAGCGCAACCACGAACTGCTATGGTTTGCTTTTGTTAAATACTTACGTGTAGCGTTCGGTGGGATAGTAGAATAGTTCAACAGTAAAGTTTCTCTTTCGGTCTACGATTACACTCAGTAATTACTAGGAGGTGCAATCTTGAATCAGCTTTTCTTATTGTTCATTTCTTTTAAGTCTTTTCTTTCGTAACCATGAGGGCCCTTAAGCATTATAACATTTCATATTCGAACTCGAACATCTTGGGTTCAACGGTCGGCAGAAAAAAAAGAGGTAACACCGGTTAAGCAGATCCCGGAGCAAGTGCCCACGGCCTGGCTGAGCTAGTCATGGCTAAGGTACTGCCGGCCACCGCGACGGTCGATCTCAACCACGATCCTACGTTGTCGCGTGCCATTCGATTCGATTGCTTTCAACAAGCAATTGATGCGAAGGGGGGCGTTGCCCATTGACGCAGAAATAAGTAGCTGTGACTAGATGTATAGGTGTGGACTGGAGTGGAGTCTCCGGGGGTAATTTTATTGAATTTTAATATAGCATCGCAGGTCTAGGTACGATTGTGGGATTTGAGTAGGGTCCATGGTTTTTAGGTGTAGGCTACGTTACATTAGAGCTACAAGGAGAACATCGTATACTTGTAGCGGATAGGCGCGAGCATGCTAACAGGTACCCTCTAGGCTGTTCTACGGGGCTTTGTAATCAGTACCTATGGTAGGCTATTGGATGGCTCGTGCTTCTGTAATAGGGATGGATAGGAAATATGGAGGATAGAAGAGAAGTAAGAAGAGTAGGAAGCCGTGTTTGCTAAGTGTAAGTATGTCTTTTTCAGAGGTGCTGGAAACACAGATACGCGGTTGGCTAACGATGGAGATACAGTGCTTTGGTATGGGTATCAAGGATATTTGGATGTTTGTCTCTTCTCGCTTCTTCTTTGGATTATTAATGGGTGTTTGAAGTTGATATGGATATTTCATTAATCATTAATTTTCAATTTTCCTTATTATATATTTATATATTATATAATTTACGTTACAGATGGGGCCCAACGTGGAGCCCGAATTTGTTAGAGAAGATCAGATTAGATTTGTTAAAAGATAGGTCGATTCAGAGTGACGTAGAAGGAAGTTAGGAATTTTTGAGAATTTTTTAAATTTCTCAGTTTTCGAGTTAAAGTTGTTGTTTGATTGTTGATCAGGTTTCGTAGATAGAGGAATACCATCGAGATTAGTGGTGTAGGCACTATTTTGTCCAGTGATTCAGTGAAAATTTTCCGGAGTCAGCTGTTGCATTAGGTCTACCCTCTTTTCTACTACCTCTTGTCACTTAGGTATGTCTTCGATCTCTGTCCGGATTGAGCAGTAGTTTTGCTTGGTCGTCAGTAGCTGAGGTAATGATATGTCCTGATGGTGATGTCCGATACCCTGGTCATATGAGAGCAGATTGAGCAGGTCTTCTGACCGGTGGTTGGAGCGTTTTGCCCGACGCACGTCAGCTGCAGAAGCTGGTCATTCACTGTAACACGACCCAAATTGTTTCAACCTCACATTAACTCTTCTTTTTAATTATTATACTACCCACACATTTGTTTTAGAAAATTTCAGTCAGTTTTGATATTCTTCATGAAGCGATAGTATGCAATGGGACATGAAGCGCTAACCGGGTGTTGGAGTTTTCACACCCGATGTACGTCAGCAGTAGCGCAATGTCACCTTCGCATACCTGAACAACCTTTCAATTAGAGGAAATTGTCTTTTCTCTTGCAATCGGAACGGCATAAAGTTTTATTAAGTCTACACATACTAAGTTTTTTTTTTGAGTGGGTTATGTTGCAGAACCGAAACAACATACACACCTTGTTCCAAAGAAGGGATTGTTACCCTCTCCCGAATCTTTTATGAGATACAAATTTATATATTGAAATTTTTTTTGAGACTTATTACAGTTTAGTTATCTTTTGAATTTTTGGATAGTTGGAAAACAATATAGTTTCCAAGGTATCTAAGTTTGTTTTGAGAATTCCGTCAATCAAGTTGGGACGTAACTTCTTGATTGTCGTTTAAGTTGGGATAGTGCCCGTTTTTAGATTTTTGGGATAGTGCCCATTTTTTTAGATTTTGGGGATAGAGCCCGTTTACAAGTTATAGTTATTGGGATAGAGCCCGCATTTAGTCTTTTTTGGGATAGAGCCCACCATTATTAAGTATAGTATAGATTTCTGAAGCTTAGATTATTGAGTACAAACTAAAATTTTGAATATTACTTAAGTATTAATATCCAAGTTTGAATTTCATTGATAGACTTAAGCATACATTTTGAGAATATATTTAGGTATACAATTGAGTTATTTTGTTGAGATTTTGAAGATATTTTGAAGTAGTGTCTTTAATAGACGATATATATATATACATTTATTATTAATCACTTTTAGATTTATATTACTTTTATTGAATTACTTTACGTCGTAAGGACGCAGCTGACCACTCAGCATTTATCCAGGATATTGTTTCCGCTTCTATAGAAGCACACAGAGGCGATGAAAGAAGGTTTATTAAAGAGCAATTAGCTCAAAGCCAAACCTACCTTTTAGAAAAGGTCGCTAATCTTATTCGAGGTAATCCTCAAAACCCTCTTCCACCTACTGCTGCTCAATCTTCGACCCAACCCCAAGCTTCGACATCCCAGAATATTATCAGTAAACCTACCAATAGCACGGACGCTGCACGCGTAGTTACTATTAATGTTCCTACCGGAGGAACAGGAGCGAGAAGGAACCTTACCGAACCTTTGCCGACAGATGACGATTTAGCCGCTCTGTTGACACCTACATATCCGCCGGGAGCAAATCGAGCTTCGCTAGATATTAATCCAGCACAGATGACTCGAGGTGCGAATGTGAATGATTACTTAACGCGAATGAACGCATTTAACTTCAATGAGTCTCCTCCAACATCGTCTCCTCAGAGACGAGCACCTTCTAATTCGACACCCTCAAACAGGATACCGCAGTACCACAAGTGGGGACTGAATTTTGATGGCAAGAACATGTCAGTAAACGATTTCTTGTTCCGTCTGGAATGCATCCGATATAGCAACAACGTACCATGGGACGAGATAGTGATGAACTTTTATCACTTCGTTTCCGGTTAAGTCGAGGCATGGTATTGGATGTACTTGAAAAACGATAAGCACACTTCGTGGGTTTCATTGAAGACCGCTTTGGTAGAACAGTACCGCAGCCTAGAAACGGACATGAAACTCTTCCGAACGCTATCGGACTGGAAAATGCAGAATGGCGAGTCATTTAATGACTTTTACGACTCAATACTCGGTGTTAACTCGAAGATGCGGACTCCACGTCCAGAGAGGGAATTGATAGAAATAATTAAGACGAATGTTAGGAGGAGGATGAGCGAGTTGCTCATTACTTACAATACCTCAAGTCTCAGGGAACTGGCATATTTTTGCCGCGCCATTGAGAAGTCTCAATCCCAATATGAGTCATCGCGTCCAAGTTTCATACCATCAACGCAACGTCCGCCAATAAAACGATCCGTCAACGAGCAGAAGGAAGAACCTCATCCAGAATTAACTGTTGTAGAACCCAAAAACATAGAAGCGATCCAGAAAGATCCAAAGCTACACAAGTGCTGGAAATGCCAGGTAGTTGGTCACCATTTCCGTGACTGCAGCAGCAAAGCTAAGAATGTTTTTTGTTACCGTTGTGGACTAGCGGACGCGTATAGTCAAACATGCCCAAAGTGCACAGCGGGAAACGAGTGGAGGAGCAACTCATCAACCGGGGGGTTCGCTCCGATTAGATTTACCCGGAGTTCAAGTGTCTCAGCCGACAACGCCTCTTGAACTTCCGAAGATTACTATTTTGAAGCCAAACAAGAACAATAAAGAATTACCAAACCACACTAGGAATGATTGTAGAACAATCCCCATTTTGAATAAAGAACCCAATCCAAATACAAATTTGAATTTTAAGAATAGTTTAACAGAACCATTCTACCGTAAACCATTTCATGAAAGGTTACGCAATTATAATGAAGTGCGTAAAAGGATCGTCACTTTCCCAAAGTTGTCCAAACGGATACGACGGATAAGGGAGCGCTCCCATCAGAAGCGGACTACTTACCGTAACATAGCGCCAGCAACCATAGGCCGAGAATCGAACGACCCACGCTCTTAAGTGACGGTTGGTCTTTTCGGAGATAAATTCCTAGGTCTTCTCGATTCAGGGGCAAGTATTAGTTGCTTAGGCACCGACGTAATTCCCTATTTGAAGGATAAAAATGTTGCGGTAAGGAAGGTAGAGACTACCGTGTCCACGGCCGATGGACAAAAGCAATCCATAGTGGTAGTGATCACTACGGCGATCCAATACAAAAACGTGACGAGAGATATCGATCTGTACATTGTGCCATCGTTAAGCCAACGTCTGTATTTAGGCGTCGACTTTTGGCAAAAATTCCGGATCGCACATCATATAATTGCGGGTCTTTCAGGAATTACGACCGGTGGGTCAGATGAGAGACCCACCAACCTGATTAAGTTGAATGATGAAGAGTCTAAACGACTAGAAGCTGTTGCTCGTAGATTTCCTTCTTTCGCAGTCCATGGACTCGGGAAAACGAACCTAGTGCAACATTACATAGATGCTAGTGTTGCCATACCAATAAAGCAAAGGTACTATCCCGTTTCTCCCTCGATACAAACTCTTATGTATGCGGAGTTGGACCGCATGCTTTCGATAGGAGTCATCGAGGAAAGTTCCAGCGCATGGAGTTCCCCAGTGGTGCTTGTTCGCAAACCTGGTAAGAACCGATTGTGTCTGGACTTTCGGAAGGTGAACTCCGTAACAAAGAAAGACGCTCGTCCGATTGCGCATATAGAGGGGCTGCTGGCACGTCTGACGGAGACGCGCTATATTTCTATCGTAGTCCTGAAAGATGCGTTTTGGCAGATACCGCTGGAGCAAAGTTCGAGGAAGAAGACCGCTTTTACGGTACCTGGCCGACCACTGTACCAATTTAAGGTCATGTCCTTCGGTCTATGTAATGCGACACAAAGTCTAAGCTACTTAATGAGTCGTGTAATCCAATCGGGATTACGAGATAAAGTTTTTGTATACTTGGACGATCTATTGGTTGTGTCGAAGGATTTCGATGAACACCTAGAGACTCGGGAGATAGTCGGAAAGTGCTTGACTAATGCAGGACTGACAATAAACGTCGAGAAGTCAAAGTTTTGTTTTGACGAGCTTCACTATCTCGGTTATAAGGTCGGCCAGGGTTGTCTGAAAGCTGATCCAGATAAGATCACAGCAATCACTAACTTTCCGTTACCAACGACGACTCGCCAAGTCCACCGCTTTCTCGGTATGGCAGGTTGGTATCGGCGATTTGTTAAGGATTTCAGCACCCTAGCCGCACCCTTGACCGAGACACTGAAAAAGAGAAAAGTATTCAAGCTTAGTCCAGAAGCTATTGGTATCACGTCATTACGGACCATTCCAGCCTGAAATGGCTGATGACTATGAAAGATCCAACCGGAAGATTAGCGAGGTGGAGTATGTGACTCCAAGGCTTCGATTGTGTGGTAGAGCATAGAAAGGAAATATCGTGCCAGATGCTCTATCTAGAGCATATGAAGACGACGAGTTGGCAGTGTCAGCTTTCCTTTCATGTCTACCACAGATCGGAACCTCAGAGGTACTCCACATCGACCTTGAGGATCCGCCCTTTAAGTCGGAATGTTATCTCGATATCATCAGTCATATTAGGAAGGAACAGGAGCGGTTACCGGACCTCAGTGCCGGAAGGGTACATATACAAACGCACTAAACATGCGGTTGGTAATCCCTTGGCCGACGATCTAACTTGGAAATTGTGGGTCCCCTCAGAGATGACGGAATCTCTGATCTCATTATCTCACAATCCACCGAGTGCTGCGCACGGTGGGGTGGTGAAGACAATTTATCGGTTAAAAGACAGATTCTACTGGCCAGGTATGTTCACCAACATCAAACCACTCCGCAAAGCGACAGCCGCGAGCGTGGTCAAATTCCTGAAGGACGACGTGTTCTTGATTAACGGAGTGCCAGAGAGCATTCTCTCTGATAATGGCACACAATTTGTTGGGAAGGAGCTCCAAAACCTCATGGATGTTTTCGGGGTCAAACACTACGGCAGTGTATGCTCCCCAGTAGAATGCAAGTGAACGAGTGAATCGTTCAATCTTGGCGGCCATTCGGTGGTATGTCAATCCTCGACAGACGGATTGGGATGCCCATCTGTCTTCGATCAGTAGTGCTTTGCGTACTACAGTGCATTCAACTCTTTCAATGTCCCCATACGAAGCCTTATTGGGGCAACGCATGATAGAGCACGGGGCAGACTATAGTCTTTTGAGAGAGTTATGTGGGCTGAACTGTTCGGAGATAGATTGGCTTCCCAAGGTCGCTAAGATGAACATCGTTCACTCGTACTTGAAGCAAGCATTAATCAGAACGCATGAAGCCTACGAGAAGAATTACAATCTTCGGAATAGGAAAATAATGTTCAAAGTAGGTGATGAGATCTATAAAAGGAATCAGGTTCTAAGCGACGCAACTAAGCATCTGAGTGCGAAGTTGTGTCCTAAATTCATTAAAGTTCGTGTGAGCCAAGTGATTGGTAATAATCTGTACGAAGTAGAAGATAGGCGGGGACACAAGTCGACGTGTCATACTAAAGATGTAAAGAGGTAGGTCGTTAGAACCACAATTACATCCTGAGCTTACACTCAAATAATCTGACTTTCCCAAAAATCTCTATAGTCAAAATCTTAAACATTTTTCCAGTCGTTTTGTTCAAGTTCATTGAAGTACTCAAGGAGACTCAAATTCTCCATAGTAAATTTTAATCTTAAGCCCGGCTCTCAGCTGTGCATGCAACTCTTGGTTTAACTTCGACCTTTTTTCCTTTTTGTTATGTTTTCAGGTAATCCATAGAGTACACAGACTTCGTCAAATAACATATCTTATAAATTTTCTTTTGTCTTCAACCGACTAGACGTAAAAGAGTCGCAGTGTCATTACGATACGACGAGTGAATAGACCCCAGGCACCGAAACCTATTTGCGAGAAGTTCCCCTTTTTCTTGGAAATTAGACTAAGTAGACTTAGTCGAAATTCCAAGCTTTGTAGGGAAAACTTGCTCGCCAGTCATTGGCAAGGAGTGCATGGCACTGCTGCCATCTACCTGAGAAACTTCGGTACTACTCGCAACGTGCTGAATGCACCCAATGGGATCCACCAAAGAAGGTTCAACATAAAAGGAATCCAAATTCCAAAATCGACTCCACTTCCAAATCGGATTCCACAAATTTTCCAGACTCAATATATCTTCCAGAATGTTCTCGTTCCCATATTTACAATGGAAGGGCATTAAACAACGAGAACCAAAATTTTTCGCTAGTTTGAATTATACCCCGCTCGCACTAAAATTGCAAGAATAGTGATCACACTAGCTTGAGAACCAAGAGTAAAGACACCTATGACATAGAGAATGTCTAACTCGGAAAAAGTGACAGATAGCCGTCAGGCAACAAATCGAGTAAAGTAGTGGATGCGGCCGATTATTTTTCTCCACTTGTCAATTTGAACCTGCACTTTAGCCATTTCAGTCTATTACTTAAAGTTTTATTTGGTCATTTCCGAAACATTCAGAAGTCAATACCAGTGTGACTGAAGAATTTGATGGACCAAAAGCTGTCCATAGAAAATATAAAGTCCTTGTTACACCTAATGCCACCATATAGAAACTAGGTCTAATCCTTTTCTGTCCCTATGGAAATGTCATTCACTCTAATTGGAGAGTGAGGTAAAGATGATAGTTACCGGTAATGGCGGACTGAAATATAAAACCTTCCGTGATCTCACATGCGCCAACAGTTCATTTCCAATGTTCTAGACCTGGCATGTGTCAATTCCGAGCGAGTCACTAATTTATTATACTACGCCAGGAATTCCTGTAACGAAAAGTGTCAATTTTTATTCTCAATGAAGATACTAGCGCCTCAGTGACACTTTTTTGTTTTCTTTTTTTTACATTGACGGAGACGTACATAAATTAGCTGCTTCCGATTATTACGGCGAATAGAATTCTTCTAGTTTGTATTTGGTACGATGCATAATCAGGTTATCCAATGTAACCGGAACCTTATCCCAGACAATTCCACCCCATTATTCAACCTGACGTACGTACTTATAATTCGTAAATCATGTTTGACAAAGTATCGTAGTGCGCACTACACCTTAGCATTCGCTACTTCAGACCCCCCCAACTCATTACTTCGAATGGAACGAATTTTGGAAAGAGGAAGTAAACTGGAAACTAGGGCGTTGGCTACCTGGAATATGGTATTGTGGAGGTGGACCATAGAATTATCTGTAGACTTCATTTTGAAGATAGACAGTGACGCGACAAGCACGCCTCAACAGAACTCGAAGTTTTTTTTTCAAGCAGCCGTACCGCGCCCAACTTTTAATTTTGCTGGGGAGAAATACTCTGATTGCAAAGGCAATCCTGAGCGTCAATAAGTATTTATCGACATGGAATTATAAAACAAGGTAAGAATCCTTAATATATCACTTCTCATGGCAAGAACCAAAGGGATTGCTAGGAGATAAGGTAAATTTAGCCACACCACATGGCTGGCGTGCTATAATGGAATTTTCTGTGTGCCTTTAGGGACTACAACTCCACATTTTCAAGGAGCATCCTAATCAACAGGCGAAGCTGCGCACCAATTTTTATTGGGGAAAGACGAAGTGCCCCTTGATACCACACTATTTGTGGATTTTTTTTATATATATATATGGAATACCGATATCCCCATACACGCGGTCGAACATTCCTCATAATATCTAGATACATTCATGCAAATATATGTAAAGCGTGCAGGCAGCACACTTGGATACCAATTCTTTTTTGTCTTGGTCATTTGTCTCGTGGTTGAGCCACACTCAGATCTATCGATAGATCGTACATACGTGGCGTCATAAATATTCCTAGGAATTCTAGCAAGGCGAAAGCGTGCAACCGTCGAACGTTGATCCGTATTCCGGCTCGTCGACGGCCACGCCACCCCACTTTGTGATAACGCCTACCACCAGGCGCAACAATAATTGCGTCAGCACATTGGGTACCCAGTCACGAATTGGCTGATGTCTTCTATTTCATCAGAAGCAGACATCAGGACGCCTGGCGGGTATATTGTAGGGAAAACTTTCTCGCCAGTCACTGGCAAAAGAGAACGCCACTGGTGCCACCTACTCGCGAATCCGTGGTACTTACTCGCTAGTGCTAAATGCACCTAAAGGAATACACCATTATCCGATTCCATTAATAGAGTCCAATTTCAAAATGGACTCCCGATCCACAAATTCAGAGTCCACAAATTTTCCAGCCGCTATTATATTTCCAGAATGTTCTCGTTCCCACAATCTTCATGGAAAGCCACAATGGAACGAGGAGCCGATGACGTACATGGTCAATTTGTGTTCTGTGCACACCAGATATTTCAGACTCGTTGATTACACTAATCAGAGTGTGAGCGAAGAGATATTCACAACGCAGAAAACATCAGACCTATGAAATACGACAGACGGTTGTCGAGCAACGATTTTAATAAGCGATCGAAGCGACCGATCTACTTTTCTGGTTTTGACGTATTGCTTCAATTATGAAATAAATCAGTCTGTTATTCGTGGTTCGGTAATGTCATGTCAGAATTGTCTAAGGTTCGGTGCAAATACTTCCCTCAGAACCGAAAGAACAATAAAGCTGACGTTACATCATTACTACCAGTTGAGAAAAAAAAAATACAGTCGAGAAGAATAAACGATTTGTTTAAGTATAAATAATTAAAATAAAAATAAAAATAAAAACACTTACATTTATTTTATTATAATTTATTGAAATTTATGGAAAATTTTCACAACATTAATATTATTTATTTATTATCGAGCGACGCGTTTCGGTTTTTTTATTTGTAAACCATCATCGGGCTTCTACTGATTGACTGATATTGTTGTTGTTGTGCCAAGTTCTCGTTTTCTTTTTATATTGTTGTTCTTCGTTGTATTTTGTTGGTTGCTGTTTGAATTGACATCTGTTTATCTCGTTCTATTGTTTATATTGTTTTGATAATTAATTGCTGTGTTGAATAGGATATTATTTTTGATAGTTAATTTGTCGTTTAGTATTTTGTCTTGTTCATTCTTATAGGCTTTGTATATTTCGTATTCTTCTAGTGTGTCTAGTTTTGTTCCTTTTTTACATATATAATGGTATTAAGTTAGTCTCGAAGTCGGTGTAATTATGGTTCTTGTCTATTAAGTGCATTGCGTATGTGGATTTTGTGTTTTGTTTCGGTCTATGTTCCAAAAATCTGTCGTAAAACGTCCTTCCCGTCTGTCCTATATAGTAGTTGTCGCAATCCACATACGCAATGCACTTAATAGACAAGAACCATAATTACACCGACTTCGAGTGTATATGTCACAACATGGAGACTAAAACAAATCTTAATCGAGAAGAATAGTTCGTTTTTGTTGCTCACAGAAGTGTTATACTCTCGATCCCATGAGGGAAAATACAGTAGGTACTAAATCTAACCTGGGAAAAAAGGTAACGGTATGCGACTGTCACACAAACGTCAATTGCTTAGTACTAATGTCCTACACCTGACAGGGGCCAAACGAATATATTATTGAGCCTATACTAAGGAAATGAATTCTCTTGACAAATTATGTAAACCTATGTACCAATTACAAATACCAACGTCGCCACGTCAGGCCTTCCTGATATTTCCTCCATTGTTTAGTTGACAGAAATACTTTCAGAGTAACCCAGATCGAATACAAAGTGGTTAGAATTCTGTTAAAACGTATCCAGTATGGTGCACAATTATGTCACTTTGAGTGGTCGGAGTATTGGCATTGACATTATTGTCTACTTATTACCATTTGTCGAACATCATGTGATGCAAAAATTCGTATTCGGCAAATATGAGCAAGTGAACATAGACCATAATGCACCCTGGCACACGCCATCTATTAAGCCAACAAGGAAACATACGAAAGACTGGAAAGTAGGAAGTATACTGGAAGACAGGGCGTTGGCTACCTGGAAAGTGGTAGAGTGGATAGTAATATTGTCGGTAGACTTCATTTTGAAGAAAGACAGCGACCGAACAAGACACCGCCGCAGAACCGATAAGTAAATTTTTTTTAAGCAGCCGATCCGCGTCCATTTTGAACATTTGTTCTGAAGAAAATCTTCCAATTGTCCATACAATTGGAAAGATAATACGGATTTTTGGATTTATCTTATATTCTGAGGTAAGGATATTAGTACTAATTAATCATCAAGGAAAATCTTTGTATTTTTCCGTAATGATTAATGTAATGGCAAAGCCACATGGTCGGCACGCTGATCCCAAGTTTTTTTTTCTTCAGGAGCTTATCATACACGGGAACATTAGCAGCAATGTATAAAAAGGTACACAGGGCGAGGCTGCCCCTCCTTTCACTATAAGAAGGAGAATTTACCTGCTCACAACCTTTAAGGAGCAACCATTCCACCCAAGGATTCTGGGAATTATAATTGTTGCACAGATGCGGCATCATTATCACTGGGAACATCCTTAATATATATATATGGCCATATAAATACATATAGGCCCATGACGCACCCAAGTGAGACATATCTATCGTCTTTTTTTTTACATTCCGGCCGAATCAATTGAGTCTGTCCATCCACGATTGCGAACTGCAACGAGGACAAATCTTTCAAGCCATCCTCGTCTTTTTTTTTTTATTGGGAAAAACAAACCATATACGCGAGTAGGCGTCGAGCGTTGATCCGCTCGCCGGCTCGCCGACGTCTACGATCGTTCCCAGCGACAGAACGTGGGATTCCCACGACGTTATTGCCTCGTGGTCCAATAACGCCTCACATTCTGTGACCACACACGGGTATCATATCAAGAAATACCTCGTGATGCCTGTGTGCTACACGACCATACACCAAAACGCTTATTGGAGGCTCATCATACGCATCATTAACAGTAACGTGGAACGGGTACCCAGTCTCGATAGGGCTGTAGGCCCCACCGAGGGTAGGAAGGAATTCTTTGTGTCATCAACACCTTGGACGCCTGGCGCGTATTAGGTACGGATGCCGGTCCAATATACATATTCATCTCTAAACGAAAGCGTTGGAGCAACTTTAGATTTATAACCTGAAAATATACTTACTAACATCTCTATGTTCCTGAGTTGACAATCATGTGAAAATCAAAAGTTCCTGTAAAGCATATTCACCAGTGTTCCTGCATCGTCATTTTTGCTGCAACTTTACTTACCTGTTACGGAAATTATCATTTTATTTGTATATCTAAATAATATCATTCTGGATATGCCAGGTAAAGTTTTGTATTTTTGTATTTTATAAGTGTGAAATATTGGGAGCTTGAATTAAGAATACTGCTCCATCAAAGCATACAGGCGGGTCCATAATTGCCTAATAGTGTACATAGTGTGCTGTAGCACGAAGCGTTCGACCACGGACGGTGGTATACGCGATCAACAAATTTCATTAATTTTTTTTTTATCACTTGGTGAGAGGACCTTATTCCTCCTCCACCACCCACTAGCTACAGCTCATATATAATATGATATTTGTGAATTTTATTTAAGTGTGTGGATTTTAGACACGAATATACTAAATTATAGAAAGAAAAGAAATAATTTTTATCGGGAGTTCATTGCTTTCGCACCTTCAGTGCGTTGAGATCGATTTCTTTTAAAAGAAGGGATAACAAAGTTCGCGATTACTATTGTAATTCATATCTTTTTTTTATATAGAGCTCGTGTTTCTTTAACGGCGCGAAATTGTTGAAGAATAAGATCTTACTATCCTTGACTTCGTCGTGATTCGAACCATTGTCAGAAGCTGGACAAGTTATCGACATCCAGGTTGTAAAATCCATATGTGTGTTTACCTTTCGTTTTTTTTTACACTTTTTCATTTTCACTTGTCTATACGACAACTCAGTATCGCGAAGTATCGGAAATTTTTTTTTTTTTTGACGCCTCGTTTTGAATTCACTCTTGTGAGTAGCCTCCCGTAAACATTACCGTGATTTGTTTTAACGTTTGCTAAGCGAATCTTTTTCATTCGTTTAGACCTGGTACAACCGAATGCCAGTCGCGTAACAATCTTTACTTTGTTTTCGTGTACCTTTTTGTTCATACCTTCAAGGCAACATCCGCAAGATAACCACACAGTATAAAGCCAGCCTTGAGTAGCGGCCTATATTAAAGATCAGCGAATATATATATCAATTAGTGAATTAGATAATGATATAATATACAATTTAACTATTCATTCCACAGGTTGTTCCGGAAGTGCACTTCAGTTACAGCGTAATTGAATACAGTATCTTAACTACCCCATTGGTAGTAGATATTGTGACCTTAAATAATTGCATGTTCTTTAAATTATATTGACTTAATAACATTATTTACATTGATACATATATATATTATTGCTCGGATGCATGATTAGAACGCGAATTGTGTTCTTTCAGGCGTGGTATTTATCTCTTTTTGAATTGATATTTATATTACATAAAAATCCCATCTCTGCCTTGTTAATACTTACTTTTGCTGAGGGTCTCAGATCTCCATTTACTTTCTTTTTGTTGTTTCCGTGATTCGTATGTATGATCCTAGTATCTAATAATAGTATACCATCCGTCGGTTACTTTTGAATTTTCACCTTTTTACTTGCGATTATAGGTACTATAAGGCAAGTTATGCATTCGTAAAAAAAAAAAAAATTCTAACAATCAAACATGACATTACGATGATAGAGAAGTCGAAAAAAGTGGGGCCGACAATTCTGTTTGTCTGTCTGTCTGTCCGTATGCCTGTCTGTATAGTTACCTACAGCCTAAACGGCTGGACCGATTTGCTTCAAACTTGGTACATAGTATTATTATGACGTCCTACAGAGGGGTTTTTGGAATTAGCATCCTAGCTCCAAAACTAACGGTACCTGCCATACGATTTTTTGTGAAAAATTAAATTCTCTCAAAATCGGCTCCTACGATTTTGATAAAACTTTCTGAATGATGTTTTCTGTGCAAACTTTATGTTTTGGTTGGAATAGATTTTTCAGAAAAAGTCTTATAACGGTACCTCCCATAGGACCGGTTTTTTGAAATCCGATTTTCTCGTAAGCCACTTGCCGCATTTCAATGAAATTTTTAATGTAGATACCCCTATTATAAACAAAATAATATAAATTGTTAATTTTTACAAAAAAAATTTTTTCGAGTTTTTAAAAAAAGTTTCAAAATTTTTTTTTAACTTTTGTTTTTTCCAAAAACGGTTTAATCTATATTTTTTTAATTTTATTTTTCTGATAAAAACTACAAAGTGCTAGAAGTTGGCATACTCAAAAAAAATTTGGAATATATTTTCGAAAAGTTTTTCAAAAAAAACTGTTTTTTGAAAAAACTGGTCCAACGATTTTGAAAAAAATTTTCGTCAAAATTCAAAAACATAAAAGAAACCTGATGGCTTACTTCATTTTCTCCAAAAAACGTTTAAGGTATTAATTTTAAAGTGATTTATAAAATTTCATATGATTTTTTCAACGCTTTTTTCCCAAAATCTCAAGCACCCAAAACCATTTGAACACATTAGAGCAAGTTTGTATGACCCAGTCGTGCACTTTATTTGATTTGTCCAACCGTTTGGGCGGTGAAACTTTGACGTCGCGGTAGAAGATTTAATTTTCTTTTTTTTTCGATATTAATTTTTTTTATTAAATGAACTGAAATACAGTCGGTCCGCGAATAGAATACCGATTTAGTCAGCAATTGACTTTGCTCTTGTCGTCCTAGAATATTTGGATAGAGGAACCGATCTCGTGCTTATGATAGATTAGGTATTTTAGATTAGATTATAAGAAACGTAAGCAGTAATCGGTTGATACATTGCAAACTTGTAAAGTACAAAGTTTGTTAAGATTTCTCAATTATTTGTACGTATGAGATTTGAATATTAGAGCGTAGCATTACAATAAAATAATAGTTCGTATGATAATGTTGAAATATTCTTAATGAGATATGATCCATTTATAATTTGAGAAAGTTTACTCAGTCAATTAATATACTTTCCTTACTAGCTTTAAGATTACTTTAATAAAAATTAAGATATCGTTTATAACGAGTTTTGAAATTCTTGCCTTTTGATTTATGAATATAATTCCAGAATTGTTCATGAAGATCTTTTTAGAATTTCAAGATGTTTAAGTAAGTTTATTCGTAGGGAGGGTGGTGACCCTCGCCTTTGTTTCAGGTGGAACAAGGAGCTGTACATGTCTTGGTAATTATCGCGAGGATAGTTGTTTTCTTTTTCTTGAAACAATGATGTAGTTAGAGTCTAGTGTCTCGTATAGGTACAAGAGTTGAGATAGGTTAGTTACTTGAGCAAGCATATTATTGCTTGCTTTTTAAACCTAAGGCTGCCCATCAATAATGTTGAGTCGTAGGGACTCACCGGTACGCGGTCAGCCATGGTCATAAACGAGAGAGTTGGTTTTCGTTTATGAATTGGGTGGGTTGAGATACCAAGGGGGATCGATCTACACCTCTGATCCTCCCTCCCTACAGTGTTAGTCACCTCTTCCTCATCCTGCAATGCATCGTGGCAGCAGAATGATAGGAAGGTGATGAGTTTGCCACGCAGCCACGATCATCTATGGTCTGCGGTCACACCAGTACTAATGAATTGTGTTCGAGGTGTTTGTATAATAATTCCGTCTGGATTCTTTTCCTCTAAACTATGTTCAGACATAATGAGGGGTGCGATTTAGAAACTTCCTTTCTTTACAATCAATTCTGCATGGTCTTGTCGACAGAGGTTATGAGGGCCCTTAAGCATTTTAATAGTTTTTATTCGAACTCGCACACCATGAGTTCACCGGTCGGCAGTGAAAAATAGAGGTAACACCGGTCAAGTAGATCCCGGAGCAAGTGCCCACGGCCTGGCTGAGCTGGTCATGGCTATGGTACTGCCGGCCACCGTGACGGTCGATCTCGACCACGGTTCTACGTTGTCGCATGCCGTTCTTAATGACTGTTCTCTACGAACAGTTGGTGAGAAAGGGGGCGTTGCCGGCATAGGATCGCTTCCGTCCCTTCAATACAGAATATAGGTAGCCATAGCTAGTGCAGTGAATGCGATCTGAAGCAAACTCTTTGGAAAGGTAATTGGTAGTTGTGTTTTAAGCATCTCGATACTAGTTATGAGTGAGGGATCTGAGTAGAGCCCATGGTTTTAGGTGTAGGCTACACATAACACAGCTGCAAGAAGAACACCGATTACTTGTAGAGGATAGGCGCGGACATGCTGGTAGGTACCCTCTAGGCTGTTCCACGGTGTTTTGTGGTCAGCACCTATGGTATGCTACTAGATGGTTCGTGCTTCTGTGATGGGGATGAAGATGGGAGGTATGAAGGAAGCAAGAGGGAGCGGGAAGAGCAAGACACCATGTTAGTGATGTGTAAGTATTTCTGGTTAGGGATGCTAGGTACACCGATACATGGGTAGTCGATGTTGGAGATGCTGTTCCTTGGTATAGGAGTCAAGGATGTTTGGTGGATCTTGTCTCTTCTGGCTTCTTCTTCGGTTTGTGTTGTCGATGGGACATTGGTATGGAACTTGGGTATCCATAGGGTATCTGGGTGAGGATGATCAGTGCCTGTTGGCAATTTCGATTTTTCTTGATAATCTCATTATATTATGTTACAATATCCTTGCCGATGCCGGTCCCCAGCATTCTTCAACTCCAAGTCTTGATTACGGAGCGCCGCGGGAAATACACTCCAGTTACACCATACTCACCTTTATTTCAACACGCAGCAGTTAATGAAAATTATTAGTAAAGATTTAAAGAAATAGAAGGGTATTTGTATACCTAATAGCCAGGTAAAGAAACTTTTTGATTTATTTTAATTGTGAAATCAGGTGGGAGCATTAAAGCTCAACCACCCCATTGCATACTCATTGTCGAGTATATTATCGCCACGTACCCTGGCGTACGACACCACTTACCACGGACGGAGGTACATCAAATATTATTTTGTGGAGAAGTACGTGATGGCCAAATGCCACACCCACTCCGCCATACTGGTTTTTATGAAGATTATTGTTTTAAGTGTGTTCAAAACTGTATTTAGTGTAGTGTAAAATTATATTGATACCTTCGAACCAAAGTGCTTAAAAATCCATTTACTCACCAAACGAAGAGTAGTAAAATCCTAGTATCGGTAAATTAAGCCAGTTGTTATCGTTTTGCGATCGATTCTTAAAGTAACTGTATACCGTTGGAGCCCGTGCTCCCAGTTTTCTTTACAATACGAAGTTATAAAAAGTGAGTGCTACCAATCTTTGGTATTTTCAAAGCTTAAGAATAAATCGATTATCTATTTTACTTCACGTAACCTATTTTTTTTATCATTTTTTCACTTGGTCTCATAGACATTTCACTCTTCGCGTCGGTAGCGACCACCCTCACTCGCGTTTCTTAACGCCGCATTCGCGCACAAAGCTTGTTTAGCTTTTAGCTTCACTCATACATACCTTGCACTTTTATAATTCGTAATTTTTTTTGTATATTATGTACCGTGTATTCTTGAATGCGATATTTGTACTCGTATTCCTTCCATATCGTAGTTTAATTGTGTCTGTGGTATCTGCGACACATTGAGTGTGTACCCAAAGACACTGGCGCGCCAGATTAAACACTGAGAACTAACATTTAGTTCAAATACCAGAGCATCAGTTGACGATCCACAAAGAGAGGTCGTACTATAGCATATTATCAGGATTAGCATCATCTATAGCCTAGTACTCAGATCGCGCTAAAACTTATCTTCCATACAAATTTCCACCCAAGATAAATTTTAGCTTGGGTTTTTAGCTGAGTAGTACTCACTTCAAGCTAAATTCCAGGTGTCAGGCTAACGGCTAAGAAAAACAGTCTCCAAAAAATTTAGCTTGTGAAAGAATGTAAAACACATTATTCTACAAGATAAATTCTGAAAGTTGTCAGAAGGTCTTGCGAAGGTCGCACGAAATTGCTCGTATGTTCGATAATTGCTAAGTGGCTGCATAATGTAGGCATATTAAATAAAATGCACGACTGGGTCGCACGAACTTGCTCTAATGTGTGACAGTGGTTTTGGGGCTTGAGATTTTAATAAAAACTAATTTTTTAAAATTCTTAAATAAATACTTGAACTAATTTGAGCTGAAAAATAAGTACGCCATTTTATTTTTTGGAAAAATTTGAATGTATGAGAAAAAAATTTCTGAAAACAAAAAAAATTAAAAACTCCAGTTCATAGATATTCAGCAAATACATTTACATATGTACAATTTAAAAAAAAGTTTATTAACAGTCTTCGCTATCTTCGTAATGTTATGTTCGATTGTTATCTCAAACATTTTTTTTTTGCATGAATCCATAACTTGCCTTATAGTGTCTTTAATTCCTCCAACTTCAAAATTTAGCGCGCCTTTTAAGCAAAGGTGTGTAGAGATAAATATTGTAGAGATAAAATTTAGTTTAGCGTTGAAATATATTGTTGAAAATATTTAACTAACCCTTTTCAGCTGTTCCAGAAGTGCACTTCCGAAACAACGTAAAGTGGGCAACGTATTCCTTTTGCTACCCCATTGGTAGAAAAGTAACCTTTTTTTTGGATTCAACATTTTTATTTTTGAATTTACACTTTGATAATATATTGCTTTTACTGAATTTGCATTCGATCATACATTTGGATGCGAATTGTATTCCATATGTATGTGGTATTTAAACTATATTGAGAACTTTTATGTTGCTATGAGTGAATCACCCAGCGCAGATCCTTTTTGTCTGATATAATTACGTTCTTGATAGGATATATCAAAATTTATACGCCGGAAGGTTATATGTTTCTTATTTGTTTGTGTAGTCGGTTTATCATTTAAGAAATTCTTTTTTTTTATTGTCGGTAATACAACGCTTTCTTAATATGAGATTTAATTCGGCTTTGCCTATTTCATCCGTCAATAAGATTTCACCGCCGCGTTAAGACTTTTTTCTTCTTTTTTGATTGTTACAGTTATCAACCTCGGTTGGCGTTTCGACTCACGCCTGATTATATCAATAACAATTTTTTTGGTTTTATGAGAATTCCACTTGAATTTACCACTATTGTATCATTACTTGTATTTCATAGGATAATATTTTGAGGTTTCTATCAAATGACTGTAAATGTAGTATTCAATTTTTGATTAAAGTATTTAACTATTGAAGCTGTAGGGAAACATTTCCACCCTATGCATACAATTCCGATCAATTCCAATTACCGTTACAACTTACTTCACAAATTCTAATTCGTGATCCAAACGACATACCCTGTCGTACAAAAGTGACATACCCATACTCCATATAAATGGATAAAAATACTTCTTTAAATATTCTTCAAAATCATCGATGGCATCTCAGATAATTCCGTATGGATAAGCAAAATTTTCCTTTTTGCAGATATCAGACTGCATCCGATTTGCGCCATATGCACTGCATACGCCATCACCAAGACAGTCACTTACAATATTTGATTTTTCAATAAAACTAGATTAACCACAGGCATATCTTTCAAATACAAGGTACATATATTTTCAAATAATCTAGCACTTTACGTGCAAAACTTATAAAAATTCGACAATATCTATTGAGAATCTCATATGAAGCGATATTTGATCCCATATTAGGATCAATCTTCTGGAGGTTTCTGGCATAAAAAGGAAATTTACACAGGAAATCTCAGAATGGGATTTTATTTTAGGAATTTTTACAGGAAATTGGGCAACCTCGCCTTTCATGTGACATACATTCTTCCATTTCAATTTCAACTTCAGAAGCAATCAAGTGAACATCTGAAATTAACAAAAAGTAAGAAAAGTTAAATAAGTGAAATAAATATAATAAGATAAGAATAGAAAATAGAGAAGAATCATACAGTGAATGGAACTAAATAAAGGTATGAATAAAATAATAAGAGTTATATAATAGACGGTGAGATAAAGTGAAATTAAAATATTTAGAAAGAACTAGTGGAGTTGCTGGCCAGGAATAAGAGGTAAGGAAACGAAGACCGTAGAACAAATAAGAATTTTTATTAGAACTTGGCGTCAAGGCAAACACTTATATCGCTACGAAAATTGTGAACATAAAAAAATGTAAGTACCATTTCGTTCTTTTTTATTCCTGCGCGCATTAAATTTGTAGAATCTCGTGGCAAAATAACCACGTCAGAGATTCCCTGCGCATCTTATTTTTACAAAGAATCTAATGTATCTGTACGATACGATAAAGTTAAATTCGAAAACTATAGCGAGGTTTATTTCTTTTTGATTTTCTTTTGGTGCAGCAAGTGGCCAAGACACGCGCCGCCTCGCACCGAGAGACGGCGCAAGAATTAAGTTATTTCTGTTGAAATCTTTCATATACATATATATATTAGTGTATAGAAGTGTATCTATGTGCATAATTCAGACAAATTTAGCTTAAATATCTTTGATTTGTTTAATTTGAGAGCGGAGCAAACATTTTTATGATTATCCCAGATTAAAAATCCAATAAGATCAACAATCTGATGCACGCCCATAAGATTCTTTAAAGAATACGGTTCTCACAACCAAATCACGTGCAAATTTCGGCACTAGCCATCAGAACCATTAGCAGCCCTAACCTTAACACAACCAAAAGAATAGTTTCAGTGCGCCAAGTGAAATTACCACTGCACGGCATTAGTCTACGCATAATCGTGTTCAGACGTTCCTCAAGTGATCGTTCCGAAGAATCCGAATCGCGTGACACAGCTACCAGAAACCACATGCGGTGATAACTCCGCATGTCTAGACGAATATTTGTCGCAAGACTTAACAAATTTTCGAACTCTCCGCTAAGAAGGTCTCACCAGTGGACCCACCGAATACGGCTACGGCTAAGACTCGTCATATGTGTGAGAAAGTAACTCTTTTTACACAGTGGCAACAACGAATCAACATCATCGCCGGAAACTTGAAGCAGAATTTCGTATGAAGGAAACAACAAGTATTCTTTTGAATGGATACTTCCTCACAGAATATCCTATTCACATTATTTTTCTTTTTTCTCTTTGTATCCTGTAGTCTTAAGATTCCATTTCTGAACATTTCTCACAACATAGATGTTATAGCTTGAACTAATCAGAACTTTTCACTACACCCCACTTCCAGGTTAAAATTATAAAGTTCAAGAAGAAGAATATCAAACAAGCAAGAGTTTGATTTGAATTAACAACCCTTTCTGAAGAAGAAATATGAATCATTATGTGTGTCCGTCTGATGAAGACAATCCTTAGAAACCCCTCATTCAGCTCAGTCTTAATCACTCAATTTAAACATATGCTTTCAAACATACAATATTTTCGATGTACTTCAAACAGCTTTACTTCAACGGCACTCCCGAGTGTTTTACACCGGTGGGTGCAGAACATAAATAAGATTAATTCACATCATCATTAACAATCATCATTGAACATCAATAACATCTATAGCTTATAAGGTAACACAAGCGTTACATACAACCTTCAAGGAAACAGTGCACTGCCTCCGTTGGAATTGTATGGTGAGTCGTTCTTGACCTATGATAATAAATAAATTGATTTGAACTATATTGATCATATTTGTATAACTGAAAGTATTTTGAAACATCCTTATCAAGAGAACATAGTTCGTGAATTGTGAACTATACTCTCTTATTGATTGAAACTTATAAAAGATTTTCTCGAACACGAATAATTTCTGTGTTAAACAACAAAAGAGCTCGAATTTTCCCACCCCCCTTTTTTTACAAACGTAATTTCGTCTTTTAATGTTGTATTTTGTCCCTTTCCATTCCATTTAAAGAATAATCAAGTTGGAACGTCAAGCCACCATTTCAATAAATAAGACATTCATAAACAAAAAAATAATCCACTGCAAGATACTGGATTCCAACTTTTGAATAGTAACGAAGCAAGAATTTACTTCAATGAAGAAGAGTGTCAAATAGCTATTCAACATATAAGAAAAATAATATAGTGGCAACAGATACTCCATGATTCGGTTTAGATGATCTTTGATAGATATCTTTATTATCTTTAGGACTTTCTTAATATTAAGGCATTTAGATTTTTAAGGAGTTTAGGCATTTAAGAAAACTTTTAATATATAATTTTGGTAATTTGTAGATTTAAGATCATTTATGAATAAAATTTAAAGAATTTCATTTATAACGTTAAATCCACAAAATCTTTTTATTGTTGAGTAACGACATTTATTTTTGATTTTCCTGATAATAAAAATAATGAAACTTCTTGGTAAAATTTTCAGTTTAGTAAGTATGTATCTTTAAGTTACAGGTTCGGTGGGGATTGGATCGGTCATCTCCCCTCTCTCTTGTTGGTCTATAATAGGATGGGTCGTATGCTTATAAAGTTTAGATTTAGATTGTGAGTGAATGAGATTGTTTTGAAGTTTGATATGGACAAAGACGTTGAGGTATGATTTTTGGTATGAATGTAGTATAGAGTAGTATTTTCAGAAGTTTTAGTGTTAGATAGATTTAGTTTTGGGAGTTAAGATTTAGGATAAAGTAGCGTTCTTTTGAACCTTACTTTTTTATCATGTTTAGGGGTACCATAAAATACACATATAGGCACTGAGTGGTACCAAGGTTTGTCGATGTTGGTTAACAACGATGACAATTTGGGAGGGTTACGAGTGCTGGGGTGTCTACTAACATCTTGAGACACCCCCATTTGACTATGAGTCGCCGACACACATCGCTGAAAACATTTGGATCCGCTGCGAGCGATGTGGTGAAATTCCATGGTGGATGCGACCATCTACATCCACCCTCGAGAATAAGCTACGCGATTAATTAAGGTTTGGGTTATAGTTTGTTTTAATCAGGTTTGCTCTTTCTATGTTTGGGTGCATACATGTAATAGAAGGTCAGAGATATTAACTAAGGAAACTACTATGGCATGCTGTGTTATGGTAGGCGTATGACGCGTAGCATACTAGGATAGTAGAACGGGCCCCCTTAAATAACTTCAACAACATGAGTGAACAACATCTCAACTCGAAGGTCTGCAGATAATGAAAAAAAAACTTGTAACCGGCTGCCACAAGAGTGCAAGAACCCCACCCCATATGCTCCTGGGTGAACCAGAGCCACATGCTGCAGGCCGATGCAGATCTTGGTGAATAGCACCCTCAGCCTGCTCCAAATCAACCATCCTTTACAGAGAGAAGCCACTCTCATGTGGGAGATCGTGGATAAGAAGGAGACTGAGGTAAAATACGCACTGATAAGAGGTACGAACGGAAGGTGAAGGACGTGAGAGGGACATCGTTACTAGGTAGTATACCGGAAGGGTAGATACAGGGGCAAACAGCCTTTGCGAGCAAAAATCTCTGTGGGAGCGTATATCTTTTCGCGCCTTCGCTTCTGATCAAGGTCTGATCATGGTTCTAGTCACCCATCATGCAATTCTAAGAGAGAGAATGGAGTAAGCACAAAGTAGTAGCGAGCCTTGCCAGAGTAGGATTAATTATTGTTACGGTTGGTATAGTGTGAGGTGATATAGTGGACTATTTTGGGGGCAGTGAGATTCTCCTGTTAGATTGTGTGGGTTGGGAGGCATCGAGGTTTAATGAAGGCAAGCAATGACACCTACGTTTGTCCAATCCTTTGCTGAAGATGGGTAAGATTGCAAGTACTGAGCTATAGGGAACCACTTGTAGGGAAGTATGGATGTAGACTCCATCCGAAGTGTTTCTGTGTGCGTAGAACAGTGTATATGAATGCGTAGAGATAGCGTGGTGTGTGAAGTGGTAAGGAACTGGCTTGATCGCGTGGGTTTATTTATCTTCATTACGTATGTCAGTGTATATTAACTTTGTTACAGAATGGCGCCTAATGGAGAACGTAAGATTTCATGTTCTACAATTGACATTTTGGTGCGTCGACGGACTTCCATTTTATTACCACACCACTGCCGTATTCAATCTACAAATTCTGTAATACATTATTTTTGTTACAGAATGGCGCCCAACGTGGGGTATGATTTTTGAATGCTTCACGGGCATCACTCTGCGATAAAATTCTAAATATTTTTGTTACAGAATGTTCTTCTTCCGTATTTCATTACATTTTTACTATGTGAAATCCTCATTCTTTCAAAATAGTCTTATGTGTTTTTGAATCATTTATGAAGAATTTAATACTTATTTTAAGTTCACAGAAAGATCTAATGGGATCACATTTTTAGTCAGTTAAGACATATTAGCTAAGCTAACCAATTTCGTTGGTTTTAAAGATTTAACCCAATAAACTTTATAATTCTTTTTATAACGATTTAAGAAAAATTTTGGCAGTTATCCTTTTTATTTGAAGTTGAATATTTTTCTGAAGGAACAACAGGTCTTTCATAATGATGGAGTAAGCTATTTATAGGGAGGGTGGTAACCCTCGCGCTTCTTTGATTGGAACATGGTGATGTATATTTAGAGTGTTGCTCTTAGATGCAACGTTAGAGGTGTAGGATATAGCATCTTGCTTAGATACTATGAATTAGATAGGGTAAGAAAGTAGGCAAGCAATCTTTTTGCTTGCTTTTATAATCAGGGGCTGCCCATAATATTTCTTATGAGTCGTGGGGACTCATAGGTCCGAGGACAGCCAAGGTCGTGGACAGGAGAGTTGATTCCTGAATACGAATTGGGTGGGTTGAGAGACCAGGCGGATCTATTCAACACCTTTGATCTTCCCTCCCCTCAATGTTAGACACCTCTTCTTCCACTTTCTGCAAATCATCGTGGCAGCAGAATTGAAGAAAGTTTATGAAACGCCAGCGCAACCACGAACTGCTATGGTCTGCTTTTGTTAAATACTTACGTGTCGCGTTCGGTGGGATAGTAGAATAGTTCAATACTAAAGTTTCTCTTTCGGTCTACGATTACACTCAGTAATTACTAGGGGGTGCAATCTTGAATCCGCTTTTCTTATTTTTCATTTCTTTTAAGTCTTTTCTTTGGTAACCATGAGGGCCCTTAAGCATTATAACATTTCATATTCGAACTTGAACATCTTGGGTTCAACGGTCGGCAGAAAAAAAGAGGTAACACCGGTTAAGCAGATCCCGGAGCAAGTGCATATGGCCTGGCTGAGCTAGTCATGGCTAAGGTACTGCCGGCCACCGCGACGGTCGATCTCAACCACGATCCTACGTTATCGCATGCCATTCGATTCGATTGCTTTCAACAAGCAATTGATGCGAAGGGGGGGCGTTGCCGGCTAAGGATTACTTCCGTCCCATTGACGCAGAAATAAGTAGCTGTGACTAGATGTATAGGTATGGACTGGAGTAGAGTCTCCGGGGGTAATTTTCTTGAATTTTAATATAGCATCGCAGGTCTAGGTACGATTGTGGGATTTGAGTAGGGTCCATGGTTTTTAGGTGTAGGCTACGTTACATTAGGGCTACACGGAGAACATCGTATACTTGTAGCGGATAGGCGCGAGCATGCTAACAGGTACCCTCTAGGCTGTTCTAGGGGGCTTTGTAGTCAGTACCTATGGTAGGCTATTGGATGGCTCGTGCACAGAAGCACGATAGGAAATATGGAGGATAGAAGAGAAGTAAGAAGAGTAGGAAGCAGTGTTTGCTAAGTGTAAGTATGTCTTTTTCAGAGGTGCTGGAAACACATACGTGGTTGGCTGACGATGGAGATACAGTGCTTTGGTATGGGTATCAAGGATGTTTGGATGTTTGTCTCTTCTCGCTTCTTCTTTGGATTAGTAATCTGTGTTTGAAGTTGATATGGATATTTCATTAATCATTAATTTTCAATTTTCCTTATTATATATTTCCATATTATATAATTTACGTTACAGATGGCGCCCAACGTGGGGCCCGAAATGGTTAGAGAAGACCAGACTAGATTTGTTAAAAGGTAGGTCGATTCAGAGTGACGTAGAAGGAAGTTAGGAATTTTTGAGAATTTTTTAAATTTCTCAGTTTTCGAGTTAAAGTTGTTGTTTGATTGTTGATCAGGTTTCGTAGATAGAGGAATACCATCGAGATTAGTGGTGTAGGCACTATTTTGTCCAGTGATTCAGTGAAAATTTTCTGGAGTCAGCTGTTGCATTAGGTCTACCCTCTTTTCCACTAACTCTTGTCACTTAGGTATGTCTTCGATCTCTGTCCGGATTGAGCAGTAGTTTTGCTTGGTCGTCAGTAGCTGAGGTAATGATATGTCCTGATGGTGATGTCCGAGACCCTGGTCGTATGAGAGCAGATTGAGCAGGTCTTCTGACCGGTGGTTGCAGCGTTTTGCCCGACGCACGTCAGCTGCAGAAGCTGGCCATTCACTGTAACACGACCCAAATTGTTTCAACCTCACATTAACTCTTCTTTTTAATTATTATACTACCCACACATTTGTTTTAGAAAATTTCAGTCAGTTTTGATATTCTTCAGGAAGCGATAGTATGCAATGGGACATGAAGCGCTAACCGGTAGTTGGAGTTTTCACACCCGATGTACGTGAGCAGTAGCGCAATTTCACCTTCGCATACCTGAACAACCTTTCGATTAGAGGAAATCGCCTTTTCTCTTACAATCGGAACGGCATAAAATTTTATTAAGTCTACACATACTAAGTTTTTTTTTGAGTGGGTTATGTTGCAGAACCGAAACAACATACACACCTTGTTCCAAAGAAGGGAGGTTACCCTCTCCCGAATCTTTTATGAGATACAAATTTATATATTTAAATTTTTTTTTGAGACTTATTACAGTTTAGTTATCTTTTGAATTTTTGAATAGTTGGAAAACAATATAGTTTCCAAGGTATCTAAGTTTGTTTTGAGAATTCCGTCAATCAAGTTGGGACGTAACTTCTTGATTGTCGTTTAAGTTGGGATAGTGCCCGTTTTTAGATTTTTGGGATAGTGCCCATTTTTTTAGATTTTGGGGATAGAGCCCGTTTACAAGTTATAGTTATTCTAATAGAGCCCGCATTTAGTCTTTTTTGGGAAAGAGCCCGCCATTATAGAGTATAGTATAGATTTCTGAAGTTTAGATTATTGAGTACCAACTAAAATTTTGAATATTACTTAAGTATTAATATCCAAGTTTGAATTTCATTGATAGACTTAAGCATACATTTTGAGAATATATTTAGGTATACAATTGAGTTATTTTGTTGAGATTTTGAAGATATTTTGAAGTAGTGTCTTTAATAGACGATATATATATTTACATTTATTATTAATCACTTTTAAATTTATATTACTTTTATTGAATTACTTTTCGTCGTAAGGACGCAGCTGACCACTCAGCATTTATCCAAGATATTGTTTCCGCTTCTATAGAAGCACACAGAGGCGATGAAAGAAGGTTTATTAAAGAGCAATTAGCTCAAAGCCAAACCTACTTTTTAAAACAGGTCGCTAATCTTATTCGAGGTAATCCTCAAAACCCTCTTCCACCTACCGCTGCTCAATCTTCGACCCAACCCCAAGCTTCGACATCCCAGAATATTATCAGTAAACCTACCAATAGCACGGACGCTGCACGCGTAGTTACTATTAATGTTCCTACCGGAGGAACAGGAGCGAGAAGGAACCTTACCGAACCTTTGCCGACAGATGACGATTTAGCCGCTCTTTTGACACCTACATATCCGCCGGGAGCAAATCAAACTTCGCTAGATATTAATCCAGCACAGATGACTCGAGGTGCGAATGTGGATGATTACTTAACGCTAATGAACGCATTTAACTTCAATGATTCTCCTCCAACATCGTCTCCTCAGAGACGAGCACCTTCTACTTCGACATCCTCTAACAAAATACCGCAGTTCCACAAGTGGGGACTGAATTTTGATGGCAAGAACATGTCAGTTGACGATTTCTTGTTCCGTCTGGAATGCATCCGATATAGCAACAACGTACCATGGGACGAGATAGTGATGAACTTTTATCACTTCGTTTCCGGTTAAGTCGAGTCATGGTATTGGATGTACTTGAAAAACAATAAGCACACTTCGTGGGTTTCATTAAAGACTGCTTTTGTAGAACAGTACCGCAGCCTAGAAACCGACACGGAACTCTTCCGAAAGCTATCGGACTGGAAAATGCAGAATGGCGAGTAATTTAATGACTTTTACGACTCAATCCTCAGTGTTAACTCGGAGATGCGGACTCCACGTCCAGAGAGGGAATTGATAGAAATAATTAAGACGAATGTTAGGATTAGGATGAGCGAGTTGCTCATTACTTACAATACCTCAAGTCTCAGGGAACTGGCATATTTTTGCCGCGCCATTGAGAAGTCTCAATCCCAATATGAGTCATCGCGTCCAAGTTTCATACCATCAACGCAACGTCCGCCAATAAAACGATTCGTCAACGAGCTGAAGGAAGAACCTCATCCAGAATTAACTGTTGTAGAACCCAATAACATAGAAGCGATCCAGAAAGATCCAAAGCTACACAAGTGCTGGAAATACCAGGTAGTTGGTCACCATTTCCGTGACTGCAGCAGCAAAGCTAAGGATGTTTTTTGTTACCGTTGTGGACTAGCGGACGCGTATAGTCCGACATGCCCAAAGTGCACAGCGGAAAACGAGTGGAGGAGCAACTCATCAACCAGGGGGGTTTCGCTCCGATTAGATTTACCCGGAGTTCGAGTGTCTTAGCCTCTTGAACTTCCGAAGATTACTATTTTGAAGCCAAACAAGAACAATAATGAATTACCAAACCACACTAAGAATGATTGTAGAACAATTACCATTTTGAATAAAGAACCCAATCCAAATACAAATTTAAATTTTAAGAATAGTTTAACAGAACCATTGTACCGTAAACCATTTCATGAAAGGTTACGCAATTATAATGAAGTGCGTACAAGAATCGTCACTTTCCCAAAGTTGTCCAAACGGATACGACGGATAAGGAGCGCTTCCATCGGAAGTGGACTACTTACCGTAATATAGCATCAGCAACCATGTAATGTAAATTATTTTACGAAATTTGAAAGAAACGAAAAATTTATTACCACCACCTTGTAGTTGCCAATAGGCATTCGAATCTACACCAAACACCCTATGGATATCCGAGATCCGAACCAATCATCTGTAACGTAAATTATTTTACGAAATTTGAAAGAAACGAAAAATTTATTACCACCACCTTGTAGTTGCCAATAGGCATTCGAATCTACACCAAACACCCTATGGATATCCGAGATCCGAACCAATACCCTATTAACAGCACCAACCAAAGAGGAAGCCGGAAGAGACTCCTATACCAAGGAACAGCCTCTCCATCATCAACCGCCCATGTATCGGTGTATCTAGCATCCTTTAATCATACTTACACTTCGCTAACACGGCACCTTGCTCTCCCTGCTCCTCTTCCCATTCTTCAAATTCCATCTCCATCCCCATCACATAAGCACGGACCATCTAACAGCGTACCATAGGTACTGACCACTAAATACCGTGAAACAGCCTAGTAGGCACCTGCCAGCATGTCCGAGCCTATCCGCTACATGCAATCGGTGCTCTTCTTATAGCTGTATCGTGTCGTAGCCTACACCTGAAACCATGGACTCTACTCAGATCCCTCACTCATAACTAGTATCGAAATGCTAATGATAGGAACGCGTTTACATTTCCGATGAATTCACCTCAGATTGCATCCACTAAACTAGTTATAGCTACCAAAACTCTGTATTGAAGGGACGGAAGCGATCCTATGCCGGCAACGCCCCCTTTCTTACCAACTGTTCGCAGAGAGCAGTCGGTAAGAACGGCATGCGACAGCGTAGAACCGTGGTCGAGATCGACCGTCGCGGTGGCCGGCAGTACCCTAGCCACAACCAGCTCATCCAGGCCGTGGGCACTTGCTCCGGGATCTACTTGACCGGTGTTACCTCTTTTTTTTCCCTTCCGACCGTTGAACTCATGGTGTGCGAGTTCGAATATTTAATGTTAAATTGCTTAAGGGCCCTCATAATCAATGTCGACAAGACTGAGAAGAATTATTTGAAAAGAAATGACGACTCAAAATTGCACCTCTTATTATTCCAATGGAGTGATCATAGATCAGAAGAGAAGAATCTGGCCTGAATTATTATACCTACCCTTAGAGCGTAGCTCGTAAGTATGTGTGTGATAGCAAACCACTGATGACCGTGGCTGCATGGCTATCTTATCACCTTCCTAACATTCTGCGGCCACGATGTATTGCAGAATGCGGAAGAGGTGACTAATATTACAGGGAGGGAGGATCATAGGTGTAGATCGATCCCCTTTTGTCTCTCAACCCATCCAATTCATAAGCGAAAACCAACTCTCTCGCCTATGACCTTGGCTGACCGCGGACCTGTGAGTCCCTACGACTCAACACTATTGTTGGACAGCCCCAGATATAACAAGCAAGCAAAGTTTTGCCTGCTCACATCACTATCCTAACTCAAACCTAACATCTAAACAAGATACTAGAACTCATCTCTCCACTGTTGCATCAATAATACTCCCTGTGAGTATTTGGCTGTACATTGCCTTGTTCTTCGCGAAGGAAATGTGAGGGTTACCACCCTCCCTAAAAATATCTTACTCAAACATCCTGAAATTCGTAATTGGCTTTCATATAAATCCACGAAAAATAATTAAATTCAAATGCAAAATGATTTTAGGTAAACGTTATAAAAGAAGTCTTATTTATTTAATTTTTACTTAAGAACTAACAAGATATCAATTTATTGATATATCTTAATAATCAAATATAAAAAAAGTAATATTTAAGAAGAAGTTAAATTTGAACCAATCTTATCTGATTATTAACCAAATCAATATCATACAAATTGTTATCAGTTTTCGAAAGATAATCTAATGTAAATAAATTGTATTTTATTAAAATATTATATCTATCTTATCTATAACGTCTTGATTGGATCGAAATAATAGTACCAATGCTTTTCTTAAAAACCTAAAGAAAGTATTAACCTTGTCACAAGGAATGTGGATACAAGTTACTTCCGAATACGCAAAGAAAGTTTCAATGCTTTCAAGAAAAACGCCGACCGAATAATTTGCCAGAACAAAAGTTCGCAAATGATAAATAACAAAAAAAAACTTTTTCTACCGCGGCGTCGTATTCTCACCGCTGAGAAGTTCGAACGAAATTGAAGATGGAAAATTTAGTAATACCAGACGGAAGGTATTCTGTTATCGAATACTCGGGATGCTACATAAAACACAGAAACAAACTGATCTGAGAATCAAGGATCTTTTAATTGGTAGGTATAAATAGGCAGAAAAGAATTATTCGCAATCTAAAACCGAATCAACCCAAAAGTCAACATCAATATAGTCAAAACACCATGCATGAATGAATACAGTTCGTCTTCAATCATGCAATCGAGTAAATGTATATATGTATATATCAAATTAAAAGTCAATATGTAAATATGGTTCAAGATCATGCAATATTAATAGTTTATATTATCTGCTATGAATCGGATAGTATCAGATAAAAACAATGTTCAATTACGCTGTAACTGAAGTGCACTTCCGGTACAACCTGTAAAAATTATTAGTTAAAAGTTCTTTTAAATATTGTTACTTTCTCTACTGTTTGATATATAAAGCAATCTCTTGCACGGATTGCTACTCAAGGCTTGTACTATATTCAACGCGGTCGGTTGTGATTGTTGCCTTGAAAATTGTGGACTTGTATCTTTAACAAGATTCTACATCTGTCTCAGATGTAATGGACACACTCAATATTCACGCGAAACGAATTTTATATTGATAGCTCTTGTGTCTCTTGATGAACAAAAAAGATATAAAACACGATAGCAGTATATAACAAACAAACGTTAAGATCGTATAGGATTAATGCCGAAAGGCAGTGAGTGCGGAAATATGTTCACGAGACGTCAAGCGCGGATAAAAGCGGTCGCTACCGACGCGAAACTGGAAGGTCGTGAAGACTAAGTGAAACTGAAAAAGTGTAACGCGAAATAAAAAGTAAATAATAAAAAGTGAACAGGCAAGTGGATCTTGTGTTCGAGATATCACAAGCTTAACTAGCTTATGTTAAAGTACCGGCATGTAATGAGGAAGAAATCCAATCTAGAACACGCTTATATACTCAAATCTCGGAGTTATAGGCATGAAGCACGGGCTTCGTTACTATTTCTCGACTCTACTCGCGAATTCTAATAGTTTTTTTTTCGGAAACTGATCATAACACGATGACAGGAGGATAAACGGCACGAAAAACAAAGGTAAGACGATAGAAAAAATTAATTATTCCGATAGGAAGTTCTTACTCTCTAATTGTTCAATTATAAAATAAGTTTTGAATCATAAAAAGAACTCATATAAATCACTATAGTATATAAGATATGTTCGTAGATAACGTAGGGGTGGAGGAGGCGCTAGGTCCTGCCACCAAGTGAAAATTAATATCAATAAATAGTATCGGATTGCGAACACCACCGTCCGTGGTCGAACGCTTTGAGCAATGGATTGCCAAGTGCTTATTCGGCAATTATGAACCCGCCTGTGGGTTTTGTTGGAGCGGTATATACACCTCGCTCTTAATATTCAACACACAAAGTTATTATAAAGACAAAAAAAAACTTTACCTGGTATGTCCAGAAAGGTATTATTTGATAAATAAATATAAAGGTATATCAGGATCAGAGGAACAATGTTGCAGGAACTGGTAAGTATAAAGTTGCAAGAACTGGTAAGTATATAGTTGCAGGAACTGGTAAGTATATAGTTGCAGGAACTGGTAAGTATATAGTTGCAGGAACTGGTAAGTATATAGTAGCAGGAACTGGTAAGAATATAGTTGCAGGAACTGGTAAGTATATAGTTGCAGGAACTGTTGCAACAAAATTCCTTCCTAACACGTTGGGGCTTACAGCCTTATCGAGACTGGGAACCCTTCACCGCATACAACGGAATGTGGGCCTGTTCATAGGCGTTGTAGTTGAGCGACATGTGACACTCTGTAGGCTTGAGACAAGGGCACCAATGTGCGTAGGTGGCTGGTCGTAATAGGATGTCGCAATGACACGATTACCACTGGCATTGAGAACGCTATAATGCCACGATGTTGCGACGCAAAGGGGGATAAATGTTATGTCGCCAAAAAAAAAACTTTTGCTGCGAACGTCGGCGGGCCGGCAAGCGGATCGACGCTCGACGCTCGCTCGTATGTGATTCACAAACTGCAGATAACTTTTAAGTTTATCCTCACGGCAGTGCACGTGTGATTATGGGATAAATTCCGGTGCACGCTTTAGTGGCCCAAGTAAAAAGACGACCATTTGGTTTTGAGGAAGCGCACTGTGTGCGTATATATATTTATGTATATATATTATTGTGCCACACATCGGATATGCTGCGCACCTTCACAAAAAAAAGGAAACAGGGAATTTATTCCTGGTCTGGTGTTTGAAGATTGTCTTCTTTTTCCATCGGTCAGTAATTTCTGATGCAGCCTCGCCTGCTCTGTACAGATGGTTATCTGCTTTTTCGGATATTTCCTCACGTATGACTTCTTCCTAGGTACAATGAGGGAAAGCTTAGTACGGCGTACCTACCATGTGGTTTCTTTGCTATTCTATCAATCATCGAAGCAAAATCATATCATTTTGCTTCAATGACTGATGAAATATAATATTCACTTACCTCAGGTGATAATGTCCAACAGGAATTAATTGTTCAATTCCTAATTGTTTATGCAATTAGGATGTTTCTCTGCACCAGCAGGGAAAAAAAGTTGAATGTAAAAATGGGGCGCGGTTCAGCTGCATAAAAAAAATTTTGCGTTCTGTTGAGGTGTCTAATCTTGTCGATATCTTGCTTCAAAATGAAGTCTGCCGACAATTTCACAATCCACACTACTATTTTCCAGGTAGCCAACGCCCTGTTTTCCAGTATATTTCCTCTTTCCAGTGTTTGATGTGTTTCTTTGCTGACCATGCAGATGGCATGCGATAGGTGGCCTTAAGGGTCAGTGCTCATTGTTCGTTTTGCCAAATGTGAATTTCGAATCGTGCGTATGTTCGTCAAATAGAATCACATTCACCAACAATGACAGCATTAAAGTTCTGACTACTCGAAGTGTCATAATAGTGTATCTTACTGCATATGATATGACGGGATGCTAACCAACTATATATTTGGTTAGAAATCTCTCGAAATTGATTCTGACGGTAAAAATGAAGGACAAGTAATAGGAAGAACTGTCACCGAGGCGCTGGTGTTCGGACTCGGTAAACGGGTTAACACATTTCACTAAGCGTATTCTTCCGCTATAGTATGGGCACAAAGATACGTTCCTTTAGCTTTTATCAGGCGCCAAAAATTAGTGCTGAGTAAATGACACTTGGATGACAGTTGAATGTCATTATATTACCTCACGATGGATCGAGTATTTAATGGGAGGTTTAGGATTACGATGGATGACATAATTTATGCATTGTACTGAGTAAGTAGAACAATATATTTTTAATCGATATTACAATCATCTGCTGATATCAGGAAATTAAATAAGTCATAAAAAAAATCAATCGAGTGGGGAGAAATTGTCAAGTTGGTACAAGTATCTTCGCCAAGAATATAGTTTGACGTAGCTCGTTACGTGAATACTCGCATGTGATAGAGATTTCGTGACTTGCTCAGACAGAACCTGTGCTAGGTATGAATTACTGGCATCGAATTATTGATACTGATGTAAAACAAAACTTGTCATTTGATTTTCGGTATGATGTGGCGAGTACTTGCCTTCACCTCACACATCGAATCGAGTGAATGACATGACATACTGTGGGGGTAAAAATAAAAAAAAGGAACTAGACATGTTTTCCTACGCGGTGACAACTAATGTAACATAGGCTCAATATTGTTTTTACCAACATGTATTGGTCTTTTCAGTATTGTGGTCACAGCTGCATCAATTTCTACGTAATACGGAGATGACACTGCCTGTAGTTTTACAGGTAACAAATAGACACTAAATAACGTGGATTCAAATTGACAAATCAAGGGAACTAATCGGCCGCATCGGCTTCTTTACTCGATTTGTTGCCTGACGGCTTTCTGTCACATTTTCTAGATCCGACATTCTCTATACCACGGTTATTATTACATATGCGCTCTGAACAGTGTGATCACTACGCTGGTAATTTTGGGTGTGCACATAGTATAAACTGAACTAGTGCGAAATCTGTTTAACATTCCATTGTGGCTTTCCACTGAAATCATGGGAACGAAAACATTCTGGAAGGCTTTAATAGCCTAGAAATTTGTGGAATCTGATTTGTGGACGTGGAGTCCATTTTGAAAGTGGATTCCTTCTGTGGAACCATCTTTGGTGGATCTCATTGAGCGTGTTCAGCACGTTGTGAGTAAATAATCTATTTGCGAGTAGATGGCACCGGTGGCGTTCACTTCTTGCCAGTGTCTGGCGAGAAAGTTTTCCCTACAAAACATGGAGTTTCGACTAAGTCCACTTAGTCTAATCTCCAAGAAAAGGATAACTTCTCGCGAATTGGATTTAACACTAACGGTCCTCTCACTCGTCGTATCCTAATGACACTGCGACTCTTTAACGTCTAGTCGGTCGAAGACAAAAAAAAATTTTACACGATGTGTATCTTGACATTGCTAATATACTCTATTGGTCATCTGAAATATAGAAGAAAAATTATCGGAAGTTAGACCAAGAGTCTCATGCACAGCTGAGAGCCGGGCATAAAAAAAATTACTTCATATAGAACATACGCTTCTTTGAGTGCATTGGTATATTTGAACAATTCTACTGTGTATCTAATTAAAATTTTGTCAGATGAAAATCGAGGGAAAATCAGGTTAATTTAATGTAAGTCAGGGATGTAGTTATAGATCAAATGTTTTAAAGAGTCACCTTTTTAGGTCTTTTGTATGACACATTGACTTGTGTCCTCGCTTATCTTCCACTTCATATAAGTTGTTACCAATCACTTGGCTCACACGAACTTTAATGAATTTCGGGCATAATTTCGCACTCAGATGTTTTGTTGCGTCGCTTAAGACATGATTTCTTTTATAGATCTCATCACCTACTTTAAATGTGACATTCCTACTTCGAAGATTGTAAGTTTTCTCATATGCGTCGTGAGTCTTTATCAATGTCTGTATCAAATATGAGTGAATAATGTTCATCTTGGCGACTTTTTCAAGCCAATCTATCTCCGAACAGTTCAGTCCACCCAGCTCTCTCAGAAGACGATAATCTACCCCGTGTTCTATCATGCGTTGCCCGAATAAGGCTTCATATGGGGACATCGAAAAAGTTGAATGCACCGTCCTGCGTAAGGCACTACTGATCGAAGACAGATGGGCATCCCAATCCGTCTGTCGAGGATTGACATACGACCGTATGGCCGCCAATATTGAACGATTGACGCGTTCACTAGCATTTGACTGGGGAGCATACACTTCCGTTCGGTAATGTTTGACCCTGTAAACATCAATGAGTTTTTGGAACTCCTTCCCAACAAATTGCGTACCATTAACAGAGAGTATACTCTCTGGAACTCCGTAAATCAAGAAAACGTCATCTTTCAAGAATTTGACCACGCTCGCGGCCGTTGCCTTGCGCAGTGGTTTGATGAAAACGAATTTAGTTAATTGGCCTAACACGATTACGATCTAAACATTTCCGGATCTTGACCTTAGGTATGGCCCGAGAAAGTCAACATATAAGTGTTGGAACGGCCTATCTACCTCGAAACTGTTTCCCATCTCAGCTCTTAACGTCATGTTAGCTGCTTTACTGGTCTTGCATGCTTCACACCGGTCTACGTATAGTTTGACCTGAGTGAACATACCTGGTTAGTAGAATCTGTCTCGTAACCGATAAATTGTCTTCACCACACCACCATGCGAAGCACGCGGCGGGTTGTGAGCCAATGAGATCAGAGATTCTGTCATCTCTGATGGAACCCACAACATCCAAGTTAGATCGTCGGCCAAGGGATTACCAACCGCATGTTTAGTGCGTTTGTATATGTACCCTTCCGACACTTTGAGGTCAGGTAACCTTTCCTGCTCCTTTCTGATATGACTGATGATATCAAGGTAACCTTCGGATTTAAAGGATGGATCCTCAAGATCGATGTGGAGTACCTCCGAGGTTCCGATCTGTGGTAGACATGAAAGAAAAGCTGACACTGTCAACTCATCGTCTTCATATGCTCTCGAAAGAGCGTCTGGCACGACATTCAATGTTCGCTTCCTATGCTCCACCACAAAATCGAAGCCTTGGAGTCGCATACTCCACCTCGCTAATCTTCCGGTTGGATCCTTCATCGTCATCAGCCATTTCAGGCTGGAGTGGTCTGTAATAACACGAAAATGGTATCCCTCAACGTAAGATCTAAACTTCTGGATACCCTCAAAAGCTGCTAAGCACTCGCGCTCTGTCACCGAATAGTTTATCTGTGCAGCATTCAGTTTCCGGGAGAAGTAGTATATAGGCTGCTCCGCCCCGGATTCGTCCCACTGACAGAGTACACATCCGATGCCAGTCGCGGATGCGTCGCAGAGAATGATGAATTCTTTGGAGAAGTCTGGATTGACCAACACAGGCGCTGAAGTCAAAGCTTGTTTAATTTGCAGGAAAGCTTCAATAGCTTCTGGACCGAGCTTGAAGGCTTTTCCCTTTTTCAGTGTCTCGGTCAAGGGTGCGGCTAGGTTGCTGAAATCCTTAACAAATCGCCGATACCAACCTGCCATACCGAGAAATCGGCGAACTTGGCGAGTTGTGGTTGGTAACGGAAAGCTAGTAATTGCTGAAATCTTGTCAGGATCGGCTTTCAAGCAACCCTGACCGACCTTATAACCGAGATAGTGAAGCGCATCAAAACAAAACTTCGACTTCTCGACGTTTATCGTCAGACCTGCATCCGTCAAGCACTTTCCGACTATCTCCAGAGTCTGTATGTGTTCGTCGAAATCCTTTGACACAACCAATAGATAGTCCAAGTACACAAATACTTGATCTCGTAATCCTGATGGGATTACGCGACTCATTAGGTAACTCAAACTTTGTGCCGCATTACATAGACCGAAAGGCATGACCTTAAATTGGTACAATGGTCGGCCAGGTACCGTAAAAGCGGTCTTCTCCCTCGAACTTTGCTCCAGCGGTATCTGCCAAAACGCATCTTTCAGATCCACGCTAGAAATATAACGTGTCTCTGTCAGACGTGCCAGCAGCCCCTCTATATGCGCAATCGGACGAGAGCATCTTTCTTGGTCACAGGGTTCACCTTCCGAAAGTCCAGACACAATCGGTTCTTACCAGGCTTGCGAACAAGCACCACTGGGGAACTTCATGCGCTGGAACTTTCCTCGATGACTCCCAACGAAAGTATACGGTCCAACTCCGCATACATAAGGGTTTGTATCGCCGGAGAAACGGGATAGTGCCTTTGCTTTATTGATACGGCATCACCCGTGTCTATATAATGCTGCACTAGGTTCGCTTTCCCGAGTCCATGGACTGTGAAAGAAGGAAATCTACGGACAACAGCTTCTAGTCGTTTAGACTCTTCATCATTCAACTTTATTTGGTTAGTGGGTTTCTCATCTGACCCACCGGTCGTAATTCCTGAAAGACCCGCAATTATATGAGGTGCGATCTGGAATTTTTGCCAAAAGTCAACGCCTAAATATAGACGTTGGCTTAAAGTCGGCACAATATAAAGATCGATATCTTTTGTCACTTCTTTGTACTGGTGATCACTCCCACTATGGATTGCTTGTATCCATCGGCCGCAGACACGGTAGTCTCTACCTTCCTTATCGTAACATTTTTCTCCTTCAAATAGGGAAGGATGTCGGTGCCTAAGCAACTAATGCTTGCCCCTGAATCGAGCAGACCTAAGAGTTTATCACCGAATAAACCGACCGTCACATAAGGACGTGGGTCATTCGATTCTCGGCCTATGGTTGCTGAAGCGATGTTACGGTAAGTAGTCCGCTTCCGATAGAAGCGCTCCCTTGTTCGTCTTATCCGTTTGGATAACTCTGGCAAAGTAACAATTCGCTTACGTACTTCAATATAATTGCGTAATCGTTCATGAAATGGTTTCCTATATAATGGTTCTGGTAAGTTATCTTTAAAATTCAAAATTGTACTGGGTTTGATTTCTTCAATTGAAATAGGGATTGTGCTACAATCATTGTTAATTTTGTCTTGTAATTCATTATTGTTCTTGTGTGGCTTTAAAATGGTGATTTTTGGAAGTTCAAGAGGCTTTGTCGGCTTGGACACTTGAACTCCGGGTACGTCTAATCGGAGCGAACCCCCCCCCCCCGGTTGATGGGTTGTTCCTCCTCTCGTTTCCCGCTAAACATTTCGGACAAGTCAGGCTATAGGCATCAGCTTATCCGCATCGAAAACAGAATATCTTGTCAATAGGTTTAGCACAATCACGGAAATTATGGCCTAGGACTTGGCAATTCCAACATTTCTGCAGCTTACGATCCCTCTGGATCGCTTCGATACTTGTAGTGGGCAATGCCACAGTTAAATCCTGGCAGGGCTCTTCTTCGATCTCGTTAACATAACGCCTTGCAGGTGGACGTTGTGCAGTTGGCACGAAACTCGGACGCGAATTCTCATATTGAGATTGAGCTTTCTCAATAGTTTGACAATAATTAGCTAACTGTCGTAAGCTAGACGGACTGTAAGTAATCAGGAGCTCGCTCATACGTCTACGGACATTAGTCCTAATTATCTCTATGAGCTCTTTTTCAGGTCTGGGAACGCGCATCCTGGAATTCAGGTGCAGAATGGCATCATAGAAATCGTTGAAAGATTCACCATTCAGCATTTTGCGATCCGACAGTTTCCTGAAGAGCTCCGTGTCGGTCTCCAAACTGCGGTATTGTTCTACCAAAGCAGTTTTCAATTCTTCCCATGTAGTGTGTTTGTTGCTCTTAAGATACACCCAGTACCATGACTCTACAGAACCCGACACGAAATGATAAAAGTTCGTAGCGATATCGTACCACGGCACACCATAACTGTAACGAATACAGTCGAGACGGTACAGGAAGTCGTCGACCGACATATTCCTACCATCGAACTTCAAACCCCACTTGTGGAACTGATGGGCTCAACTCACCGATGTAGCATTTGATGGTGGTGGTCTACGTGGCGACGTGGACGGGCTATCGTTAAGATTGAACGCGTTTAAACGCGTCATGAACTCATCTAAGTTCGAGCCTAGAGGCATTTGGGCTGGATTGACATCCGACAAAGGTGGCACTCTAGCTGGCTCGTATACGGGAGTAGTTCGATTTGCCGCATCTTCATTGATTGGCACGAAAGCGGACTGCAAGTTTTTGGACGTGGTTGGACCAGAAGGGACATTTAGGTTCTCGACACGTGTAGTGTCTGGGTGGGCTGGATTGTTCTGTCGTGCGTTCTTTTGCGTTGACGTAGCAGTTGGAGGTGCAGGTAGCATAGGAGAAGCAACAGGCTGAGTAGCTTTGACCGTACGGTTTTGAAGTAGCTGAGCAACTTGATCAAGCAAACGTGCATGGCTCTTAGCTAACTCTTCTGCCATGAATTGTCTGTCGTTGACCCTATGCAGGTCAATGGTAGCAGAGACTACCTGCTGAATATAAGCTGAATGATCAGCCGCATCTTTACGAAGTTGCTCTTCGGCTGCCTCTAACTCATCGTTGTCTACATCAATACTTCTGTTGATAGTGTTATCCTCTACCTGACTACCTTCATCGTCAGACTGATTATCACCAGGGTTGATCTGGCCTCGACTAGGTTTGGGTTTCGATCCCCCAGGAGCCATTGTTATGAAGTCTTTGTACTTCGAGATATAAGAACTCTTAACGGCTCGCTTACGACCTCGGTCACAGATAATAACAGCCGAGTAATTCAAAAGTTCAAAAAGGATAAGTCTTGTAGCCCGTGAGAATTTCCTCGAACGGATACTACTAAAGAAATATAACAATAAAATAGTAAGTCAAAAATCGATAGTGAAAAATTTCAAATACACCGTGAGCAATACCTCCAACGGTTATTTGTTAATACAATTCAATGTAAGTTAGTAATTCCGGTGGATACAAGAAATTCCAGTAGTCCGTGAGAAATCCTCGGACGGATGCTACTTGGGTAACAAATGCAAAATTGATAAATCAAAGATTGAAAATTTAAATATGCCGTGAGCAAGAACCTCTAACGGATATTTGTTAGTTAAAGTAATTCAATTAAAAGTGATAATATATTAAGTGCTTTATAACTATAGTCAGTATAAGTGTATTTCGTTCGACAAAAACGTTACTTCAAAAATATTTTTAAAATCTCAATAAAATATCTCAATCGGACACTTAACTATGTTCTCAGAACATATGCTTAACTCTAAATAGGTAATTCAACAATTGTTATTTATACTTAAGTAATGCTTAGAATCTTAACCTGTATTCAATAATCAAAATTTAAGGTTTTAGGAATCTAATCTATAAACTATAACTGGCGGGCTCTATCCCAAAAATCCAAGAAATTCTAATGGTGGGCTATACCCCAAAACTGTAATCAAAAAAAAACTATAAACTGTAATTGCGGGCTCTATCCCAACTTACACGTCCAATCAAGAAGTTACGTCCCAACTTGACTGACGGAATACTGAAAAAAAATCAATACTAAACTGTATACGTAACTCAAAAATATCTAAATCTGTATAAGGTTGTATTTCATAAAAGGATTCGGGAGGTGGTAACCCTCCTCTTCGTAGGAACAAGGTGTACATGTATCGGTTCTGCAACATAACCGACCAAAAAAATCATTACCAAAAAAAAATTACTAGAGTGGGTAGACTTAATACGTTACGACGTTCTATTGCCTGAAAATAAGCAATTACTTCTAAACGAAAAGTTGTTCAATAATGCGAAGGCGACATTAGGCTACTGCAGACGTACATCGGGTATTAAACACCAACTACCGGTTAGCGCTTCATGTCTCGTCGCATACCGTCACTTCCTAACATCTATCAAAACGGGTGCCGTGACATAAGGCCATGTGTCATAAGGCCATATTTCGAATTATGGCCTTATGACGCTTTTGTAAAGCGTCATAAGACCATATTCGAACATATGGCCTTACGACGCTTTCAGAAGCGTCATAAGACCATTATGGCTTTATGTCACTGTGTTAAGTTTGATTTCGAGTGGAACGCGTTGTTTAGTGTGCAAAATGGAAAATTCAAGTGACGTGATATATAATTTTGAATTTTGTGAAGGTTTAAGAAGAGGCAGTAATATTCTTTATATTCCTGAAACCAAACATCTCTATCGTTTTAAATATAGTTCTAAAATAAGTAGACGTAACATCTGCTACAATAAAACGTGTAATGCTAGTGCTATTGTTGACTTTCAAAACCAAACTCTTGTGCGCATACCAAAATCTAGTGCTCCACATAAGCATCCAAACAGTGAAGAACTTAGGAAAAAAATGTAAAAATGCTATTATTTTTTTTAAATCAAAGTCATGTCTATATGATAATTAAAGTTAAAAGAATTTGCAAATACATTTTTTTCCTAAGTTCTTCACTGTTTGGATGCTTATATGGAGCACTAGATTTTGGTATGCGCACAAGAGTTTGGTTTTGAAAGTCAACAATAGCACTAGCATTACACGTTTTATTGTAGCAGATGTAATGTCTTTTTATTTTAGAACTATATTTGAAACGATAGAGATGCTTGGTTTCAGGAATATAAAGAATATTACTGCCTCTTCTTAAACCTTCACAAAATTCAAAATTATATATCACGTCACTTGAATTTTCCATTTTGCACACTAAACAACGCGTTCCACTCGAAATCAAACTTAACAATGAAAAACGCGCAATTTGTTTCTTCGGATCATTGAAAAATGATCATTCCTTTTTAATATTACAACGGTAAGAACAAGTTCTTGTTGTTCTCAATTGGTTTTTTTTAATATGCCCCTATGTCACAAAAGTACATGGCCTTATGACACTTTGGTAAAGCGTCATAAGGCCATATGTTCGAATATGGTCTTATGACGCTTTACAAAAGTGTCATAAGGCCATTATTCGAAATATGGCCTTATGACACATGGCCTTATGTCACGGCACCATCGAAACGACTGAAAATTTCTAAAGCAATCTGGGTAGTATAATAAAACAAAAAGATAAGTTGATTTGTAGTTGAAACAAATTGGGTCGTTTTCGAGTGAGTGACTTGCTTCTGCAGCTGACATGCGTCGGGCAAAAGCACCAACCACCGGTCAGAAGACCTGCTCAAACTACTCTCCTATGACCGGAATCTCAGACATCACTCATTGGACTTATCAACACCTCAGCAACTGACGACCGAGCAAAACAACTGCTCAATCCGGACAGAGATCGCAGACAAACCTACGTGACAAGAGGTAGAGCAAAATGGGTACATCTAATGCAACAACCGACTCAGGACAGAATTCACTAAACCACTGGACAAAATAGTGCCTACACCATTAACCTCGATGGAGTTCCTCCATCTAAGAGACCTGATCCATAAACAAATAACTTTAACTCAAAAACTGAAAAATTCTGAAAAATCTCAAAAATTCTTAACTTCTTACTATGATACTCAGAATCGACCTAACTTAAAACAATTCTGAACTTGTCTCATTGACTAATTCGGGCCCCACGTTGGGCGCCATCTGTAACGTAAATTATTTTACGAAATTTGAAAGAAACGAAAAATTTATTACCACCACCTTGTAGTTGCCAATAGGCATTCGAATCTACACCAAACACCCTATGGATATCCGAGATCCGAACCAATACCCTATTAACAGCACCAACCAAAGAGGAAGCCGGAAGAGACTCCTATACCAAGGAACAGCCTCTCCATCATCAACCGCCCATGTATCGGTGTATCTAGCATCCTTTAATCATACTTACACTTCGCTAACACGGCACCTTGCTCTCCCTGCTCCTCTTCCCATTCTTCAAATTCCATCTCCATCCCCATCACAGAAGCACGGACCATCTAACAGCGTACCATAGGTACTGACCACAAAATACCGTGAAACAGCCTAGTAGGCACCTGACAGCATGTCCGAGCCTATCCGCTACAAGCAATCGGTGTTCTTCTTATAGCTGTATCGTGTCGTAGCCTACACCTGAAACCATGGACTCTACTCAGATCCTTCACTCATAACTAGTATCGAAATGCTAATGATAGGAACGCGTTTACATTTCCGAGGAATTCACCTGAGATTGCATCAACTAAACTAGTTATAGCTACCTAAACTCTGTATTGAAGGGACGGAAGCGATCCTATGCCGGCAACGCCCCCTTTCTCACCAACTGTTCGCTGAGAGCAGTCGGTAAGAACGGCCTTTGACAACGTAGAACCGTGGTTGAGATCGACCGTCGCTGTGGCCGGCAGTACCCTAGCCACAACCAGCTCAGCCAGGCCGTGGGCACTTGCTCCGGGATCTACTTGACCGGTGTTACCTCTTTTTTTTCCCTGCCGACCATTGAACTCATGGTGTGCGAGTTCGAATATGTAATGTTAAATTGCTTAAGAGCCCTCATAATCAATGTCGACAAGACTGAGAAGAATTATTTGAAAAGAAATGACGACTCAAAATTGCACCTCTTATTATTCCAATGGAGTGATCATAGATCAAAAGAGAAGAATCTGGCCTGAATTATTAAACCTACCCTTAGAGCGTAACTCGTAAGTATGTGTGTGATAGCAAACCATAGACGACCGTGGCTGCATGGCTATCTTATCACCTTCCTAACATTCTGCGGCCACGATGTATTGCAGAATGCGGAAGAGGTGACTAATATTGCAGGGAGGGAGGATCATAGGTGTAGATCGATCCCCCTTTGTCTCTCAACCCACCCAATTCATAAGCGAAAACCAACTCTCTCGCCTATGACCTTGGCTGACCGCGGACCTGTGAGTCCCTACGACTCAACACTATTGTTGGACAGCCCCAGATATAACAAGCAAGCGAAGTTTTGCCTGCTCACATCACTATCCTAACTCAAACCTAACAGCTAAACAAGATACTAGAACTCATCTCTCCACTGTTGCATCAATAATACTCCCTATGAGTATTTGGCTGTACATTGCCTTGTTCTTCGCGAAGGAAGTGTAAGGGTTACCACCCTCCCTAAAAATATCTTACTCAAACATCCTGAAATTCGTAATTGGCTTTCATATAAATCCAAGAAAAATAATTAAATTCAAATGCAAAATGATTTTAGGTAAACGTTATGAAAGAAGTCTTATTTATTAAATTTTTACTTAAGAACTAACAAGATATCAATTTATTGATATATCTTAATAATCATATAAATAAAAGTAATATTTAAGAAAAAGTTAAATTTGAACCAATCTTATCTGATTGTTAACCAAATCAATATCATACAAATTGTAATCAGTTTTCGAAAGATAATCTAATGTAAATAAATTGTATTTTATTAAAATATTATATCTATCTTATCTATAACGTCTTGATTGGATCGAAATAATAGTACCAATGCTTTTCTTAAAAACCTAAAGAAAGTATTAACCTTGGCACAAGGAATGTGGATACAAGTTACTTCCGAATACGCAAAGAAAGTTTCAATGCTTTCAAGTCAAAACGCGGACCGAATAATTTGCCAGAACAAAAGTTCGCAAATGATAAATAACAAAAAAAAACTTTTTCTACCGCGGCGTCGTATTCTCACCGCTGAGAAGTTCGAACGAAATTGAAGATGGAAAATTTAGTAATACCAGACGGAAGGTATTCTGTTATCGAATACTCGGGATGCTACATAAAACACAGAAACAAACTGATCTGAGAATCGAGGATCTTTTAATTGGTAGGTATAAATAGGCAGAAAAGAATTATTCGCAATCTAAAACCGAATCAACCCAAAAGTCAACATCAATATAGTCAAAACACCATGCATGAATGAATACAGTTCGTCTTCAATCATGCAATCGAGTAAATGTATATATGTATATATCAAATTAAAAGTCAATATGTAAATATGGTTCAAGATCATGCAATATTAATAGTTTATATTATCTGCTATGAATCGGATAGTATCAGATAAAAACAATGTTCAATTACGCTGTAACTGAAGTGCACTTCCGGTACAACCTGTAAAAATTATTAGTTAAAAGTTCTTTTAAATATTGTTACTTTCTCTACTGTTTGATATATAAAGCAATCTCTTGCACGGATTGCTACTCAAGGCTTGTACTATATTCAACGCGGTCGGTTGTGATTGTTGCCTTGAAAATTGTGGACTTGTATCTTTAACAAGATTCTACATCTGTCTCAGATGTAATGGACACACTCAATATTCACGCGAAACGAATTTTATATTGATAGCTCTTGTGTCTCTTGATGAACAAAAAAGATATAAAACACGATAGCAGTATATAACAAACAAACGTTAAGATCGTATAGGATTAATGCCGAAAGGCAGTGAGTGAGGAAATATGTTCACGAGACGTCAAGCGCGGATAAAAGCGGTCGCTACCGACGCGAAACTGGAAGGTCGTGAAGACTAAGTGAAACTGAAAAAGTGTAACGCGAAATAAAAAGTAAATAATAAAAAGTGAACAGGCAAGTGGATCTTGTGTTCGAGATATCACAAGCTTAACTAGCTTATGTTAAAGTACTTACAGGAACTGGTAAGTATATAGTTGCAGGAACTGGTAAGTATATAGTTGCAGGAACTGGTAAGTATATAGTTGCAGGAACTGGTAAGTATAAAGTTGCAGGAACTGGTAAGTATATATGTAGTTGCAGGAACTGGTAAGTATATAGTTGCAGGAACTGTTGCAACAAAAATGCCTTCCTTACACGTTGGGGCCTACAGTCTTATCGAGACTGGGAACCCTTCACCGCATACAACGGAATGTGGGCCTGTTCATAGGCGTTATAGTTGAGCGACATGTGACACTCTGTAGGCTTGAGACAAGGGCACCAATGTGCGTACGTGGCTGGTCGTAATAGGATGTCGCAATGACACGATTACCACTGGCATTGAGAACGCTATAATGCCACGATGTTGCGACGCAAAGGGGGATAAATGTTATGTCGCCAAAAAAAAACTTTTGCTGCGAACGTCGGCGGGCCGGCGAGCGGATCGACGCTCGACGCTCGCTCGTATGTGATTCACAAACTGCAGATAACTTTTAAGTTTATCCTCACGGCAGTGCACGTGTGATTATGGGATGAATTCCGGTGCACGCTTTAGTGGCCCAAGTAAAAAGACGACCAATTGGTTTTGAGGAAGCGCGCGGTGTGCGTACATATATTTATATATATATATAATTGTGCCACACATCGGATATGCTGCGCACCTTCACAAAAAAAAAAGGAAACAGGGAATTTATTCCTGGTCTGGTGCTTGAAGATTGTCTTCTTTTTTCATCGGTCAGGAATTTCAGATGCAGCCTCGCCTGCTCTGTACAGATGGTTATCTTCCTTTTCGGATATTTCCTCACGTATGACTTCTTCCTAGGTACAATGAGGGAAAGCTTAGTACGGCGTACCTACCATGTGGTTTCTTTGCTATTCTATCAATCATCGAAGCTATCATTTTGCTTCAATGACTGATGAAATATAATATTCACTTACCTCAGATGATAATGTCCAACAGGAATTAATTGTTCAATTCCTAATTGCTTATTAGGATGTTTCTCTGCACCAGCAGGGAAAAAAAGTTGAATGTAAAAATGGGGCGCGGTTCAGCTGCATAAAAAAAATTTTGCGTTCTGTTGAGGTGTCTAATCTTGTCGATATCTTGCTTCAAAATGAAGTCTGCCGACAATTTCACAATCCACACTACTATTTTCCAGGTAGCCAACGCCCTGTTTTCCAGTATATTTCCTCTTTCCAGGGTTTGATGTGTTTCTTTGCTGACCACGCAGATGGCGTGCGATGGCCTTAAGGGTCAGTGCTCATTGTTCGTTTTGCCAAATGTGAATTTTGAATCGTGCGTATGTTCGTCAAATAGAATCACATTGACCAACAATGACAGTATTAAAGTTCTGACTACTCGAAGTGTCATAATAGTGTATCTTACTGCATATGAAATTAGAAATCTCTCGAAATTGATTCTGACGGTAAAAATGAAGGACAAGTAATAGGAAGAACTGTCACCGAGGCGCTGGTGTTCGGACTCGGTATACGGGTTAACACATTTCACTAAGCGTATTCTTCCGCTATAGTATGGGCACAAAGATACGTTCTTTTAGCTTTTATCAGGCGCCAAAAATTAGTGCTGAGTAAATGACACTTGGATGACAGTTGAATGTCATTACATTACCTCACGATGGATCGAGTATTTACTGGGAGGTTTAGGATAACGATGGATGACATAATTTGTGCATTGTACTGAGTAAGTAGATCAATATATTTTTAATCGATATTACAATCATCTGCTGATATCAGGAAATTAAATTTGTCATAAAAAAAATCAATCGAGTGGGGAGGAATTGTCAAGTTGGTACAAGTATCTTCGCCAAGAATATAGTTTGACGTAGCTCGTTACGTGAATACTCGCATGAGATAGAGATTTTGTGACTTGCTCAGACAGAACCTGTGCTAGATATGAATTACTGGCATAGAATTATTGATACTGATGTAAAACAAAACTTGTCATTTGATTTTCGGTATGATGTGGCGAGTACTTGTCTTCACCTCGCACATCGAATCGAGTGAATGACATGACATACTGTGGGGGTAAAAATAAAAAAAAAGGACTAGACATGTTTTCCTACGCGGTGACAACTAATGTAACATAGGCTCAATATTGTTTTTACCAACATGTCTTGGTCTTTTCAGTATTGTGGTCACAGCTGCATCAATTTCTACGTAATACGGAGATGACACTGCAAGCCTACAGGTAACAAATAGACACTGTAATAACGTGGATTCAAGTTGACAAATCAAGGGAACTAATCGGCCGCATCGACTACTTTACTCGATTTTTTGCCTGACGGCTATCTGTCACATTTTCTAGATCCGACATTCTCTATGCCACGGTTATTATTACATATGCGCTCTGAACAGTGTGATCACTACGCTGGTAATTTTGGGTGTGCACAGAGTATAAACTGAACTAGTGCGAAATCTGTTTAACGTTCCATTGTGGCTTTCCACTGAAATCATGGGAACAAAAACATTCTGGAAGGCTTTTATAGCCTGGAAATTTGTGAAATCTGATTTGTGGACGTGGATTCCATTTTGAAAGTGGATTCCTTCTGTGGAACCATCTTTGGTGGACCTCATTGAGCGTGTTCAGCACGTTGTGAGTAAAACTCTATTTGCGAGTAGATGGCACCGGTGGCGTTCACTTCTTGCCAGTGACTGGCGAGAAAGTTTTCCCTACAAACATAGGCCGAGAATCGAACGACCCACGCCCTTACGTGACGTTTGGTCTTTTCGGAGATGAATTCCTAGGTCTTCTCGATTCAGGGGCAAGTATTAGTTGCTGAGGCACCGACATACTTCCCTATTTGAAGGATAGAAATGTTACGATAAGGAAGGTAGAGACTACCGTGTCCACGGCCGATGGACTAAGGTAATCCATAGTGGGAGTGATCACTACGGCGATCCAATACAAAAGCGTGACGAGAGATATCGATCTGTACATTGTGCCATCGTTAAGCCAACGTCTGTATTTAGGCGTCGACTTTTTGAAAAATTCCAGATTGCGGGTCTTTCAGGAATTACGACCGGTGGGTCAGATGAGAGACCCACCAACCAGATTAAGTTGAATGATGAAGAGTCTAAACGACTAGAAGCTGTTGCTCGTAGATTTCCTTCTTTCGCAGTCCATGGACTCGTGCAACATTACATAGATCCGTGTGATGCCGTACCAATAAAGCAAAGGTACTATCCCGTTTCTCCGGCAATACAAACTCTTATGTATGCGGAGTTGGACCGCATGCTTTCGTTAGGAGCCATCGAGGAAAGTTCCAGCGCATGGAGTTCCCCAGTGGTGCTTGTTCGCAAACCTGGTAAGAACCGATTGTGTCTGGACTTTCGGAAGGTGAACTCCGTAACAAAGAAAGACGCTCGTACGATTGCGCATATAGAGGGGCTGCTGTCACGTCTGACGGAGACGCGCTATATTTCTAGCGTAGACCTGAAAGATGCGTTTTGGCAGATACCGCTGGAGCAAAGTTCGAGGGAGAAGACCGCGTTTTTACGGTACCTGGCTGACCACTGTCCCAATTTAAGGTCATATCCTTCGGTCTATGTAATGCGGCACAATGTCAAAGCTACTTAATGAGTCGTGTAATCCCATCGGGATTACGAGATCAAGTTTTCGTATACTTGCACGATCTATTGGTTGTGTCGAAGGATTTCGACAAACACCTAGAGACTCTGGAGATAGTCGGAACTAATGCAGGACTGACGATAAACGTCGAGAAGTCGAAGTTTAGTTTTGACGAGCTTCACTATCTCGGTTATAAGGTCGGTCAGGGTTGTCTGAAAGCTGATCCAGATAAGATCACAGCAATCACTAACTTCCCGTTACCAACGACGACTCGCCCAGTCAGCCGATTTCTCGGTATGGCAGGCTGGTATCGGCGATTTGTTAAGGATTTCAGCACCCTCGCCGCACCCTTGACCGAGACACTGGAAAAGGGAAAAGTATTCAAGCTAAGTCCAGAAGGTATTGGTATCACGTCATTACGGACCATTCCAGCCTGAAATGGCTGATGACTATGAAAGATCCAACCGGAAGATTAGCGAGGTGGAGTATGTGACTCCAAGGCTTCGATTGTGTGGTAGAGCATAGAAAGGAAATGTCGTGCCAGATGCTCTATCTAGAGCATAAGAAGACGATGAGTTGGCAGTGTCAGCTTTCCTTTCATGTCTACCACAGATCGGAACCTTGGAGGTACTCCGTCCTTTAAGTCGGAAGGTTATCTCGATATCATCAGTCATATCAGGAAGGAACAGGAGCGGTTACCGGACCTCAAAGTGTCGGAAGGGTACATATACAAACGCACTAAACATGCGGTTGGTAATCCCTTGGCCGACGATCTAACTTGGAAGTTGTGGGTCCCCTCAGAGATGACGGAATCTCTGATCTCATTGACTCACAATCCGCCGCGTGCTGCGCACGGTGGGGTGGTGAAGACAATTTGTCGGTTAAAAGACAGATTCTACTGGCCAGGTATGTTCACCCAGGTCAAACTGTACGTAGACCGGTGTGAAACAGCAAGACAAGTAAGGCAGCTAACATGACATTAAGAGCAGAGATGGGAAACAGTTTCGAGGTGGAAAAGCCGTTTCAACATTTGTATGTTGACTTTCTCGGGCCGTACCCCAGGTCAAGATCTGGAAATGTTTACATCGTAATCGTTTTAGATCAGTTAACCTAATTTGTCTTCATCAAACCACTCCGCAAAGCGACAGCCACGAGCGTGGTCAAATTCCTGAAGGACGACGTGTTCTTGATTAACGGAGTGCCAGAGAGCATTCTCTCTGATAATGGCGCACGACTTGTTGGGAAGTTCCAAAAACTCATGGATGTTTTCGGGGTCAAACACTACCAGACGCAGTGTATGCTCCCCAGTCGAATGCAAGTGAACGAGTGAATCGTTTAATCTTGGCGGCCATTCGGTCGTATGTCAATCCTCGACAGACGGATTGGGATGCCCATCTGTCTTCGATCAGTAGCGCTTTGCGTACTACAGTGCATTCAACTCTTTCAATGTCTCCATACGAAGCCTTATTGGGGCAACGCATGATAGAGCACGGGGCAGACTATCCTCTTTTAAGAGAGTTGGGTGGGCTGAACTGTTCGGAGATAGTTTGGCTTCCCAAGGTCGCTAAGATGAACATCGTTCACTCGTACTTGAAGCAAGCATTAATCAGAACGCATGAAGCCTACGAGAAGAATTACAATCTTCGAAATAGGAAAATAATGTTCAAAGTAGGTGATGAGATCTATAAAAGGAATCAGGTTCTAAGCGACGCAACTAAGCATCTGAGTGCGAAGTTGTGTCCCAAATTCATTAAAGTTCGTGTGAGCCAAGTGATTGGTAATAATCTGTACGAAGTAGAAGATAGGCGGGGACACAAGTCGACGTGTCATACTGAAGACCTAAGGAGGTAGGTCGTTAGAATCACAACTACATCCTGAGCTTACACTCAAATAATCTGACTTTCCCAAAAATCTCTATATTGACAAAATCGTAAACATTTTTCCAGTCGTTTTGTTCAAGTACATTGAAGTACTCAACTGTACTGTTTTTTTTATTATTGCTTTTTTTTTATTTTTATTTCCTTGGTGGTGGTTTCCTTTCCCTCTATCCTTACGGCACGATATATGTTTTTGTTGTTGGCCTTCGTCTGTCCTTGGGACAAGATCCCCCCCTATTCCGGCGAGCTGAGCCGAGCCTCGCTAGCGTGCCATGTCCCCAGGATCAGACAATTCCCCCCCACTTCCTTACCATAGTTACCCCTCCTATTATCTATCCCCCTCGTTTCTCAAATTTTGGTACCCTATCTTCCATCTTACTTACCTTTTTTTACCTTCCCACGTACCTACTTTACCTTACCCACTTACATCAAAATTCCATTTTCCGGTTCCGCTTCCTCAACCTACCTCAGCCCCATGTACGAGTTCCTGCTTCCCATATCCATTCGTACTTACCTATCCCAACCATATTCCAACTGCCATTTCTTTTGAATATCGACAGCTCCCATTCCGTTTCCTGTCTGTCATTTCGATATCCACTTCCTGCCTGTCATTTCTATTTCCGCTTTCTGTCCTTCCTCTTTCCAAATTCAAATCCCTTTTCCTCCAAAAAGCTGCCAGCAACAGAATGGCGGGTTGGCGGGTGGCAATGGTACAGTGGATGTAGTGCTTGGTTGCTTAACCTGAGAGCTGTGAGTTCAAACCCAGCCTGGGCAGCAATTTTTATTTATTTCCCAAGTTTCAATTGGATGCCACCCGTGGAATTTCCTTGAGATAATTATCACCTAAAATCTCAAACCACTGTACCACCTTTCTTTCCTATCTTTCTATTCCTTCTCTCCTTGCTCGCACATGTTAATTCATTATAAGGGTATTCATATCCCCTTGAGTGCGAGTGCATTATAAAAAAAAACAAAAAAAAAAAAAAAAAGGAGACTCAAATTATTCTCCATAGTAAATTTTAATCTTACGCCCGGCTCTCAGCTGTGTATGAGACTCTTTGTTTAACTTCGACCTTTTTTCCTCTTCGTTATGTTTTCAGGTAATCCATAGAGCACCTACACAGACTTCGTCAAATAACATATCTTATAAATTTTCTTTTGTCTTCAACCGACTAGACGTAAAAGAGTCGCAGTGTCATTACTAAACGACGAGTGAATAGACCCCAGGCACCGAAACCTATTTGCGAGAAGTTCTCCTTTTTCTTGGAAATTGGACTAAGTAGACTTAATCGAAATTCCAAGCTTTGTAGGGAAAACTTTCTCGCCAGTCATTGGCAAGGAGTGCATGGCACTGCTGCCATCTACCTGAGAAACTTCGGTACTACTCGCAACGTGCTGAACGCACCCAATGGGATCCACCAAAGAAGGTTCAACATAAAAGGAATCCAAATTCCAAAATGGACTCCACTTCCAAATCGGATTCCACAAATTTTCCAGACTCAATCTATCTTCCAGAATGTTTTCGTTCCCATATTTACAATAAAAGGGCATAAAACAACGAGAACCAAAATTTTTCGCTAGTTTGAATTATACCCCGCTCGCACTAAAATTGCAAGAATAGTGATCGCACTAGCTTGAGAACCAAGAGTAAAGACACCTATGACATAGAGAATGTCTAACTCGGAAAAAGTGACAGATAGCCGTCAGGCAGCAAATCAAGTAAAGTAGTCGATGCGGCCGATTATTTTTCTCCACTTGTCAATTTGAACCTGCACTTTAGGCATTTCAGTCTATTACTTAAAGTTCTATTTGCTCATTTCCGAAACATTCAGAAGACAATACCAGTGTGACTGAAGAATTTGATGGACCAAATGCTGTCCATAGAAAATATAAAGTCCTTGTTACACCTAATGCCACCATATAAAAACTAGGTCTAATCCTTTTCTGCCGTAAGGGAAATGTCATTCACTCTAATTGGAGAGTGAGGTAAAGATGATAGTTACCGGTAATGACGTACTGAAATATAAAACCTTCCGTGATCTCACATGCGCCAACAGTTCATTTCCAATGTTCTACACCTCTGGCATGTGTCAATTCCGAGCGAGTCACTAATTCTATACTACGCCAGGAATTCCTGTAACGAAAGTGTCAATTTTTATTCTCAATGAAGATACTAGCGCCTCAGTGACACTGTCTTGTTTTCTTTTTTTTTACATTGACGGAGACGTACATAAATTAAATGTTTCCGATTATTATAGCGAATAGAATTCTTCTAGTTTGTATTTGGTACGATGAATAATCAGGTTATCCAGTGTAACCGGAACCTTATCCCAGACAATTCCACCCAATTATTCAACCTGACGTACGTACTTATTATTCGTAATTCATGTTTGAGAAAGTATCACAGTGCGCACTACACCTTAGCATTCGCTACTTCAGACCCCCCAACTCGTTACTTCGAATGGAACGAATTTTGGAAAGAGGAAGTAAACTGGAAAGTAGGGCGTTGGCTACCTGGAATATGGTATTGTGGACCATAGAATTGTCTGTAGACTTCATTTTGAAGATAGACAGTGACGCGACAAGAACGCCTCAACAGAACTCGAAGTTTTTTTTTTTTGCCAGCAGCCGTACCGCGCCCAACTTTTAATTTTGCTGAGGAGAAATACATGGATTGCAAAGGCAATCCTGAGCATCAATAAGTATTTATCGACATGGAATTATAAAACAAGGTAAGAATCCTTAATATATCACTTCTCATTTAGCCACACCACATGGCCGGCGTGCTATAATGGAAATTTCTTTGTGCCTTTAGGGACTACAGCTCCAGGACACATTTTCAAGGCGCATCCTAATCAACAGGCGAAGGCTGCGCACCAATTTTTATTGGGGAAAGACGAAGTGCCGCTTGATACTACACTATTTGTGGATTTTTTTTATATATATATGGAATACCGATATCCCCATACACGCGGTCGAACATTCCTCATAATACCTAGATACATTCATGAAAGTATATGTATAGCGTGCAGGCAGCACACTTGGATACCAATTCTTTTTTGTCTTGGTCATTTGTCTCGTGGTTGAGCCACACCCAGATCTATCGATAGATCGTACATACGTTGCGTCATAAATATTCCTAGGAATGCTAGCAAGGCGAAAGCGTGCAACCGTCGAACGTTGATCCGTGTTCCGGCTCGTCGACGGCCACGCCACCCCACTTTGTGATAACGCCTACCGCCAGGCGCAACAATAATTGCGTCAGCACATCGGGTACCCAGTCACGAATTGGCTGAAGGCCCCAACATAATATTGAGGGATATCTTCTCTTTCACCAGAAGCAGACATCAGGACGCCTGGCAGGTATATCTTTGCCGATGCCGGTCCCAAGCATCCTTCAACTCCAAGTCTTGATTACGGAGCGCCGCGGGAAATACACTCCAGTTACACCATACTCACCTATATTTCAACACGCAGCAGTTCCTGAAAATTATTATTAAAGATTTAAAGAAATAGAAGGGTATTTGTATACCTAATAGCCAGGTAAAGAAACTTTTTGATTTATTTTAATTGTGAAATCAGGTGGGAGCATTAAAGCTCAACCACCCCATTGCATACTCATTGTCGAGTATATTATCGCCACGTACCCTGGCGTACGACACCACTTACCACGTGATGGGCAAATGCCACACCCACTCCGCCATACTGGTTTATATGAAGATTATTATTTTAATTGTGTTCAAAACTGTATTTAGTGTAGTGTAAAATTATATTGATACCTACGAATCAAAGTACTTAAAAATCCATTTACTTACCAAACGAAGAGTAGTTAAATCCTAGTATCGGTAAATTTAGCCAGTTGTTATCGTTTTGCGATCGATTCTTAAAGTAACTGTATACCGTTGGAGCCCGTGCTCCCAGTTTTCTTTACAACACGAAGTTATAAAAAGTGAGTGCTACCAATCTTTGGTATTTTCAAAGCTTAAGAATAAATCGATAATCTATTTTACTTCACGTAACCTATTTTTTTTATCATTTTTTCACTTTGTGTCGAAGAAGTAAATAAAAAATCGAAATACAACGATAAGGATATGTTTATTTTCTGAAAAAATAGATTACATTTATTTTAATGTATAAGAAATTTGTGATTTGTGTTATTTTTACCGATTGGTAATTGTTTTACGACGCTTCTTCGAACTTATTTTAACAAATAATGCCAACATGAAAATAAATTAAACATTCATCAAGAAATTAGGAAACGGCACGATAGCCAACTTATACGAATAAAGTTATTTTTAATGACGTTTTTGTTTGGTTCTTTTTTTTCTTTGGTCGTCGACATTCCACTACAATGTTGCTCGACGTCCAAAACTGCTAACCGAGAGACTGGGCGATGAATTTTAGATTTATTTGCCGTGGTGACTTCAACTGTTCTGATTATACCGTCTTTACCTGGATAAATTTCAGTTACCTTGCCTCTTAACCACTGTGACCTTGGAGAATCAAGTTCACATACAATAACGAGGTCATTTATCTTTATTGGTTCCGAGTGTTGACACCATTTAGCTCGTCTCGTGAGATCCGGTAAATACTGCCGAACCCATTGCTTCCAAAACATGTTTTTAAGTTGTTGTACGATTCGCCATTGTTTTCTAACGTTCATGAGTTTCCAATCGTAAGGTCCTGGTGTTTGAGTGGAATTTGGCTTTCCCATTAAAAAATGATTTGGTGTTATGGGTTCCGGTTCATCTATAGATACAGGAATATCAGTCAAAGGTCTGCTGTTCACAATATTTTCTGCTTCACACAAGACGCTCTGTAAAGTTTCCAGTTTCGGTGCTCGTTCTGTCAATACAATCTTCAATACTTTTTTAACGCTGCCAATTAGTCTTTCCCAACAGCCACCTGCGTTAGGATATTTAGGACTGTTGAATACCCATTCTATTCCAAGCGGAGTCAAAGAAGATTGCACAGCTTCATGATCAAGAAAATCCGGGACATTTTTAAGCTCTTTGTCGATTCCAATAAAATTCGAGCCACAATCACTCCTTATTCGAACAGGAACTCTGCGCCTATTTACAAAATTCCTTAGGCTCATAAGAAAGGCGTCTGTAGATTGATCGTGACATATTTCTAGATGTATCGCACGAGTAGTCATACAAGTGAATAGAGAAATCCATCTTTTTTCTTGGCTTCGACGGTTTTTAATATTAACGGGACCGAATAAATCCACACCTGTATAACTAAATGGGCTCACATATGGTGATCCTTAGGTAAAGGAGCCATAAGGGGCTGTCGTGGCTTAGCGTTGATAATTCTACATGTGCGGTAGTTTGATTTCGCCTTTCTTACAAGTACTCTTAACGATGGTATCAAAAACTTGCGACGTATTTCACAAGTTATCAGGTCTTGGTTTTGATGATGAAACCTTCGATGATAGTATGCAACAAGAAGCTCTGTGAAATAATGATTTTTCGGTAGAATGATTGGACGTTGGGTGGCAGCCGGCAAATATGAGGCATTAGCAATTCTTCCATCAGCTCTAAGGATTTCATTCTGACTATCGTATATAGGATTGAGTGAAAGTAGTGAACTGGTTTTTGATATACATGTCTGTGACTTTAAACAATCGTATTCGTCTCTAAAGGCATCCTTTTGTGTCTCCGCGGATAAGTATATTTCGGCTGCTGATTCTTCTTGAGGTGTTAACTCGACACTTTTATTGTGTATCGAAGTAGTCCGCTTGCATTTTGAAATAAATCGAAAAACCCAAGCCACAGTTCTCTTGAGTCTAGAAAAGTTTGAAAATCTATGAACGTTAATTAGTTTAGGAACGACGATGACATGGAATAATGGTGCTCTGATTTCTAACTCTTCTATTTCGTTATCGATTTTTTCCCGAGGCCCATACCTTTTATCCAGATATAAAAAGTTTGGGCCAAGAAACCACCATGAATAAGATTTCAAATTTACTGGAAAAACGAGCGCACGTTGCTTCATCAGCAATATTGTCAGCAGTTGGAAGCCAATTCCATTGTGACTGTTCACTTTCTTCCAGTATTTCTGATATTCTATGCTCTATAAATTGTTTGAAACGACAGTTGTTTGAATTTATCCACCTTATTACTGTTTTTGAGTCACTCCAGAAATATATTTGGTCCACTTTTCTGCTATGGCCAGCTAAGATAGAAGCTTTTAAGCGTACACCCAATATAGCTGCTTGTAATTCCATGCGAGGGATTGTCATTGGTCTTATTGGAGAACATCGAGATTTTGCGGCCACAAATGCAACATTTATTTCATCATCGCTGACAATTATTCTCCAATAGGCTACGGCAGCATACGCACTTTCACTCGCATCCATAAAAATATGTAATTCGACACGTCCATTCCTAAAAAAGGGCGAGTAACATCGTGGTATCAAGATATTTTGTACATCATTGAGCTCTGTCATCCACAGCTTCCATTTATTCAATATGTGATCTGGTAACACTGTATCCCAGGATATTCCGCTCTTCCATACTTCTTGCATTAGTATTTTTGCGCTGATAACAAAATGTGCTAAGAATCCGAAAGGATCGAATATGCTCATTATTACGCTTAACATTTCACGTTTTGTAGGACTTCGAACACCACATAAGATATCCAGAGAAACTTTGTGGAATTTAAGAGGAAACACAAATGTGTCTTTTGTGGTATTCCAGTGCATCCCCGAAATTCTTTCTTTTTTGTCACAAACGTCAACGTTTACATCAGCTACCCGATTCGCCTCATCAAAAACACCCAACTTTTTCAAGACACTTTCCGAATTAGACACAAAATTTGCCAATTCAAAATTACCTTTTTGGTGGATCCATATCACTTGATTCACAACGGCAACGGCATCTTCTTCTGTTTCAAAAGAATCGACATAGTCATCGACGTAGTGTCTTTCTACAATGGCAGTAACTGCTCTTGGTTTCTCGTCTTTGAATTGCATGGCGTTAGTATTTCTCACATGTTGTGCCAAACTCGGAGAGCAAGTGGCTCCAAAAATCATTGCTCGCATCTGATACACTTCCAATGAGTTTTCAGGTTTCCCGTCTCTCCATAAAAATCGTTGGCACACCTGGTCTTCTGGTCGAATGTCTATTCTGTGAAACATCTCCTTGATATATGATATCGGAACATATTCCTATTGGTGATTCTCGGAACTTAAAAAGTACGTCCAACAACGTTTGGTTCATATCCGGTCCTGGCAACAACATGTCATTCAATGAGACGCCCTTAGATTTGGCTGCTGCATCGAAGATCAATCTGAATTTTCCCGGTTTGTTGGGATTCCTTACTCCGAAATGTGGCAAATACCAGATTTTTGAAGACTCAACATCATTTGAATCCAAGTTGAGTTTGTATGCGTATCCTTTTACCAAATACTCATTTATTTTCTCTCTATACGCAGCTTGAAGTTCAGGATCGTTTGACATCTTCCTTTCGATGAATTCTAATCTTTTAAGAGCCATTGTGTAGCTTTCAGGGAATTTAACGTCATCTGATTTCCAAATAAGTCCCACTTCATATCGGGAACCGTTTTGTTTTGTAGTTTGGTTCATAATGTCTATCGCTCTTTGATCGTTACTTGATAACAATTTATTTACTGGTTTATAAATACCCATGTTTTCGATAGTAAAATAATTTTTTACCATTTCATGAATCTCCTCCAAAACATTTTCTTTAGAATAGGATTCCGTATCACGAATAGTTAAAATTCTTTTAAGTTTGGTCAAATGATCATTTTGTAGTTGTGTTGGTCCATAAACTACCCACCCTAACCTTGTTTCGGCAATAAAAGGTCCCTTCGATCCCAGTTCTACTCGGTTTGACTCCACTCCCAAATAAGCATTAGACATACCCACCAGAATAGTAGGTTTTGCATTAAAATAATCACAAATTGGCAACCCTTGTAATTTGGAACTTTGACAGCTGTTATTAGAAAACAATTTATTTAAATTCAAGGTTTGTGTTGGCAAGTCAAGGTTTTTTATTGTGCAGAAATTGTCTACATTATATTTTTCACATTTATCACCCATACCCTGGATTTCAAATTGAACAAATGTTGTTGGTAAGTCTATTGTCTGATTTCCGAACCACTGAAGCTTTATATTTCCAGGTTTTCCTTGTAGTCCCAGTTGTTTTGCGACATCTTCATCAATTAAGGAAGGCATAGCACCCTCATCCAGATATGCATAGGTATGTAACAAGGATCCACCGATACCATTCAATGTAACTGGAATTATTTTGAAAAACAACTCTGTGTTCTCAACATCTGTAATACGATGCAACGTACATAAAGGTTGTGGCGCAATAACATTTGTATTCGATTCTGATGGAGAAGAATAATCAGGAATGCTTTCATCATTGTGCAGTAATTTATGGTGTTTGCGCTGGCATCCTCCAATGTTACAAATAAATTTGCTTCTGCATGTAAATGTGTTGTGTCCTCGTTTCAAACAAGAAAATCAAAGTTTCGATGGTTTAACTTCTTTCCAGCGTTCATCCACGGACATTTGAGCAAATCTATCGCACGCTGTCAATAAATGATGTTGATTACACAAGGTGCACATAAATCCTTGAGTGTTATTTGAGTTCTGAATGTGCATAACAAAGTTCTTTCTTGTTTCGACCGCGTTTTGAGAGCCAGATGATGTCCAGCATGTCGTTGCCTTGACGACTTTGGCTTCCTCTTCCAAGAATTTTGAAAAATGGTGCAGTGTAGCGTGTGGTTTGATGTTAATCTTTAATCGTGTCCACGCCAACCGCATCTTGAAGGGCAATTTCGAACACAACTCATCGAGTAAAGACGGGTTGCTCAAGTGTTGTGTGGCATTGGATGTTTCCAAAAAAATGGTCATGGCTTTGACCTTGACGGCGAGCGGGATGATTTCTACTAATTTAACTTCAGAAATGGGCGAGATAGTTTTTAGTTTTAAAAGTTGACTTCGGATGAGGATATCAGACTGTCCAAAACTGTTTTCTAATTCAGATATGACGTCGGCGACATTATTAGGGTAAATTAATAGTGCCTCCACTACCTGCTTTGCTTCGCCGTGTAGGCATTTCTGCAATCGCATCTGATTTTCTAGATTGGTAAAGCCATATGTCTTGGTGGTTTCGTTGTACAAGCTAATAAATGCTGGCCATTCTTCTGGCAGCCCCCCAAATCTAGGCAAATCATGCAAACGAGGTCTTGAGTCGGCTTGATGGTGTTGTGTTGCAAGTGGGAGGGAATGCGTTTGACTTGGCTGTGGATGGAACAGTTGTGGATGGTATAATTGTGTCTGATACACAAATTGTGTTTGAGACCCGGCAGTCTCTGGCAAAGAGGATTGTGGCTCGAAAAACTGTGGATGATATTGTGTATGTGAATGGTACGGCTGTACCCTGGACGATGCCTGGATATGGGTTGGCAGTGGCTGGTTCAAAGATACTGGCTGTGGCTCGGGAACGTGGGGCAAAGACGGCTGTATTGAAGACTGTGAGTGAGGCGACGGTTGGTAAGGCTGTAACACTTCTGTGGGCGGCATCGATGAGAGGGGCAACATTGCAGGTTTGGAGTTATCAACCTGAACCTGGGCATGGGCATGGGATATAGAGGGAGGAATGTCAATTACCTGATTTGCTTGCTTCATGTCATTGAACATTGTCAAAAATGACTGTTGCATTTCTTGCATCGCCTTCTGGAAAACTTCTTCCATAGTCGCAATTTTCAGGTGTAGATCATCATAATTAGATTGTATGATGGTGTCGTTGATGCTTTCGTCCTGATGATCGTCTGCATCGTTTTGGCCATTTTGTTCCTCGTCAGACATTTTGAGGTTAGGGGCGACTTCGATTTACAATTGAAAATAAAAAATGTCGAAGAAGTAAATAAAAAATCGAAATACAACGATAAGGATATGTTTATTTTCTGAAAAAATAGATTACATTTATTTTAATGTATAAAAAATTCGTGATTTGTGTTATTTTTACCGATTGGTAATTGTTTTACGACGCTTCTTTGAACTTATTTTAACAAATAATGCCAACATGAAAATAAATTAAACATTCATCAAGAAATTAGGAAACGGCACGATAGCCAACTTATACGAATAAAGTTATTTTTAATGACGTTTTTGTTTGGTTCTTTTTTTTTCTTTGGTCGTCGACACTTTGTCTCATAGACATTTCACTCTTCGCGTCGGTAGCGACCACCATCACTCGCGTTTCTTAACGCCGCGTTCGCGCACAAAGCTTGTATAGCTTTTAGCTTCACTCATACATACCTTGCACTTTTATAATTCTTAATTTTTGTTTGTATATTATGTACCGTGTTTTCTTGAATGCGATATTTGTACTCGTATTCCTTCCATATCGTAATTTAATTGTATCTGTCGTATCTGCGACACATTGAGTGTGTACCCAAGGACACTGACGCGCCAGATTAAGCACTGATAACGAACATTTAGTTCAAATACCAGAGCATCAGTTGACGATCCACAAAGAGAGGTCGTACTGTAGCATATTATCAGGATTAGCATCATTTATGTTGAAAATATTTAACTAACCCTTTTCAGCTGTTCCAGAAGTGCACTTCCGAAACAACGTAAAGTGGACAACGTATTCCTTTTGCTACCCCATTGGTAGAAAAGTAACCTTTTTTTTTGATTTATCATTTTTATTTTTGAATTTACACTTTGATAATATATTGCTTTTACTGAATTTGCATTCGATCATACATTTGGATGCGAATTGTATTCCATATGTATGTGGTATTTAAACTATATGTAACGTAAAAATAAATGTGTATAGAAATAATAAAAGAATATTTATATACCACCACTGTATACCACTCGCATCGCTGATGGACACCAACCTATTCTCCACCCAAATACCCTATGAGCATCCGAGCTTCGAATCTATACCCACCAACAGCACGAGCCAAAGAGGAAGCAAGAAGGAACAAGCACCCCTATCCGGCCTTGACTCCAATACCAAGGGACAGCAACCACATCGTCTACCTACCATGTATCGGTGTATTCAGCATCCCTGTAAAAGACATACTTACACTTCGCAAACACAGTACCTCGTCCCTCCTGCTCCTCTTCCCATTCTTCTATATTCCTACTCCATCCCACTACAGAAGCACGAGCCATCTAGTAGCGCACCATAGGTCCTGACTACAAAGCACCGTAGAACAGCCTAGAGGGTACCTACCAGCATGCCCGCGCCTATCCGCTACAAGTCACAGATGTTCCGCTTGCAGCTGTATAGTATCGTGGTTTACACCAAAAACCATGGATTCTACTTATATCCCTAGGCTCACAACTAGATTTACAATGCTGTATTAAGAAACGGTATCTTTTTCCAGAGTAATTACTCCAAATCACATCCAATTATCTATCTGTGCTACCTAATCTTATTGCTGCAGGGATGGAAGCGATCCTATGCCGGCAACGCCCCCTTTCTCACCAACTATTTACAGCAAACAGCTGACAAGAACGGCATGCGACAACGTAGAACCGTGGTCGAGATCGACTGTCGCGGTGGCCGGCAGTACCATAACCATGACTAGCTCAGCCAGGCCGTGGGCACTTGCTCCGGGATCTAGCTGACCGGTGTTACCTCTTTTTTTTCACTGCCGACCGTTGAACTCGAGATGGGTGAGCTCGAATAAGAATGTTTGAATGCTTAAGGGCCGTCATAATCTCCAAAGATAAGATTGACAAGAATCAACAGAAAGAAAGACTGATCTCTATTTGCACCTCTTGAGAATAGACGAGAGTGAATGTGAGTGAAAAGAAAAGAAATCGTGTTCGCATTGCCTTATTAACCAAAAGAACAAGACACGTAAGTATATTGGTGACTAGCAAACCACCGATAGTCGTGGCTGCTGTGGCTCATGTCACCTTCCTTCCACTCTGCTACCACGATGCTGTGCAGATAGTGGGGGATGAGGTGTCTAACTGTATGGGGAGGGAGGATTAAAGATGTTATACAATCCCCCAGGTCTCTCAACCCACCCAATTCGTAAGCAGAAATCAACTCTCCTACTCTACGACCTTGGCTACTGTGGACCTATGAGTCCCCACGACTCATTAAAATTTTAGGTAGCAAGCAAATAATATGCTCGCTCACAAAATCTCCTTATCTAAAAATACTACATTACTCAAAAAGAACTGTAACACTGCAACAAGAAACTAAACCATTGCAAAAGAATACATCTAATAGTATTCCATTTCTTCACACCACCTTGTTTCCTCCCGAAGGAATGTTGAGGGATGCCACCCTCCCTATAAATTTCTTACGTCTCCATATTAGATATATCTGCAAAATTTTCCAAAATAACTAAAGTTTCCAAGAATGATCAAATTGAAATACGGAAATTTCGTTATTACGTTATAATAATGTTGATTATTTATTAAAAGTTTTTCTTAATAGCTAACAAGAGAGAATATTCTAAAAGTATATACCTATTATAATCTTAATCTTAACCTGATCTTACAAATTCGTATAAAGATTCTCAAATTTCAAACTAGAAATGTAAATGTAGTCATGAATTTATCATATGAATTTATAAGAGATTTAATAGTGAAGCTTTTGATCTACCACTTGATAGAAAGTAATACTACAATATCTTTATTCCAATTATTGAAACTAGATTTACGTTATGGATTTTTTTCACAAAAGTTAATCAAAGTATTGAATCTTCAAGATAAAATAATGATCTCAGATCATTAGCAAGAAAGTACAGTGGTATCAAAAAAAATAAGGATTTAAAAAGAATTATTATATATAAAAAAAAAAAAATCTAATTATAGCTAAGTTGATAGAAAAAGGATTAGGAAAAGTAATAATCGCGGACCGATAATAGCATACATAAGTTTAAAGTTAAATGCTAATAAGTTTAAACGCGTCGTCACGGCGGTGATAGCTTGTCGTAACTATCATCAAAGATACCAACTTCGAATATTAAAGTATCTATCTGCGGTGGAATGTCGTTTGAAATCACCGATAATTATTAATTACAAAAAAAGTTAATTAAACGTAATACACAGAACAAGAATACGACCTGATCAAGAGAAATTCAAATTAGGATCGAGAGTAACAGGCATCAAGGATTTGCTTGAGATGTTACCATCAGAAGCAGCAAAAAGGTAGTCAATATGTTTCAAAAAGTTTTAAAATAATTAATATTGTTTACCATATACAATCATACACAGTTCGTGTATAACTATATACTCGATTGAAATCATGCAATATATATAAAAAGATTAAATATAGCAAAAGTTATTATATTAAATATATTTTAAAGAGTATGAAAGATCATCAGCACTGAGCAGCTGATAAGCTCAGTTATTTCTTCCAAAGGTATACGGAAGTGCACTCCTGGATGCCTCTGAAATAAAAGTTTATTAAGTTATAGGTAAGTTAGTGTATATTGACTAGCGCTAATTGAATGATAATAGGTGCTGTTCTTTGATTTCGTACGACGATCGATTGTAATAGTCAACTAGAGTAAGCTCTCGTTGATATCGTCGAAGCTTTACCTAATGATCGTAAGGACACGAGTGTATTGAATGCTTTCAGACGAGCGGGGCGTAAGGCTAGTGTATAAGTATGTATATAGCCTATCATTTGCACGCACTCTGAAAAGAACTACACTTTAATGGACGAATACACGAATGTTTTTGAAGACATTGCAAAGAAATGGATCGTTAATTGTTTACATGTAAGTATCGAATTCACAACTTCGATGAGAAAACCGTTACGGGATTGAAAGAGGGTTGAACAAGGGTTCAAGTTGGTTGCTACCGACGCAGGAGTAAGTATTGTGTTTTTAAATACGAGTATAAAAATAAAAAAAAAACAAAATATTCACGTGAAGTAGTAGAAGTGTATGTATGAAGAGATATAAATGACTCTACCAAAGAATCAGGTGTCTTGAAATTGACTGGAGATATACGTACGTACGGATATCGAAAAGTTGCAGAGGAAGAATGTTCCTCTTTGGACGCGAAGAAAACGACGATTTGGTAATCAGGCACTAGGTTGTGCCACAGGATTTGGTTCCGTGTAATAACCGAAAAGACCGTGAGACAAGTTCTCAATTAAGTCTGGTATGAACACTGAATAATGAAAGTAATTATAACGCGTACGAATGTAGCTGAACACGAAGAACTCAAGGTTGCTCTTCTGAAACTCTGCATGGAAATCCCGGGAGTAACTAATCGAGCATAAAACGAAGATGCGGATTTTAATTATTCACGAACCGATAAAGCACGATACTAATATGATAATCGCGACGTAAAGAATACATTGAGTGAGAATTAGGTTGATACTAGGAAGAATGAAATAGTGAAGGATAATAATCTTTATATTAAACACAGCACAAACAATTTAGATAAAAATACCTAGGATAATGGATGTTAATAATTGCACCAAATGTAAGTATTCATAAGAGTAAATATGTTGAACACAATCTACTAATATCGCTGGGAATTACGTTAATACCACCGTCCGTGGTTAATGGCGTTATCGCCAGCGTTACACACTTAGTATTAGAGGCAAAACTGGCCCCTTTTATCCCACCGTATGGAGGGTTGGACTTGGAAGGCTTCTTAGCTCTTCTTCAGATTCACAAAATACAATAAACTTAACAAAAAGGTGTTACCTGGTAATGTTTAGCGTAAGTTCTTATTATGAAGTTCCACACAATAACACAATTCATAACTATAACTGGATCTGCTGCTTCTTTCAATGATGAATTATAGGTGAGTAACTGAATCCCTCGTGGTTTGTCTGATCTCATGGATCTATACTGTTGATGGACCGGCATCGGCATGCGCTGCCAGCCAGGCGTCCAGTTGAAAGTCTTGAAGAGGCTTTCCGATGATCCTGCTGGTGTTTATGAGCTCCGCTGAGCTGCTGATTTGGTGTAACAGATGTACTGGAAGTGATGATGCCTGTCTATAGGTAGTGTAGCTTCACACAGGTGAATTTCCAAAGTAAGTAACATGGGCGTGGCCGTCGGCGAGCCGAAACGGATCAACGTCGAACGGCGCTCACGCGTTTGCCTTGCTTCAATTTTGTCAAAGAAGCCCTCTAGAGGAGCTCCTTGGCGTCACACGTGTGTGACCAGGACGTCGGTGGTGCGTATCGGTGTGCGCACGGTGTATGAGACGATAATTTTCGTCAATAAAAGGAAAATAGTAAGGTCATAAACAAAAAAAGCATGAAATGGACACTGGGACGCGGCATGCGCCTACTAGCTTTTAATTATCGCCTTCAATTTAAGGTATATATATGTAAAACATGCCCACGTGTATGGGGCGGATGCACGTCGTAGAATCTCCTCCAGGGCGTAATCTCTATGGGCTACCACCTCAGGAATTCGACCACGATGTGGATGCTCCTCTTCTTTAGGTTTTGGATGATGATATGGACAATTACCTCCTTGGGATTGGTTGACCTATGGGGGACCAAAAGAAATTTAGCACACCTCGTGTCTCGTGCCAAAAAAGAAGAATCTATATTTTTACACTCAGCGTATGAAAATATATTTCTTTTTCCTAAATGTGTATTATAATATACTGTCCTTACCTCTTTAGTTAATTAAAATGTTGGGATTAGGTAGGATTACCTATCTTCCTTCAGTATATTTCTTCTATTTTATTCGAGAAAATATATATAATAATTCACAGACAGAGAATGTTCTGCCGGAAAGTTCTTCGTCGTTTGGAGTGTGTCTTCAAAATGACTTCTGCTCTTGATCATCCTAGAGCATATTTTCCTACATTCAATTAGACAACGCCCAAACTTCCAGTCTCATGGCTGCTTTCCAGTGTTTGAACTGGTTGTTAGTTGGCACTATAGGAGGCGTGTCAAAAACATACCTTAAAGGTTTCTTTCGGAACAGTTGCATGACAACTAGAGCATGACAGCTCGAATAATTTCGTAAGGAAATGACAATAGTAAGGGTCAGATTACACTGAGTAGTAAAGGTAAGTATTATTCTAATTACCAGGCCGGAGGATTTCGAATTCAGTAACTACAAGTAAAATCGTATGTCATATCCACATCTGTCAGTGAGATAAAAAAAGATGCAATTGAGATGAAGGCAATATGTTGTCATTTGCTTCACCTCCGTAAGTTTAACTTTTCGGATAGTAGTATATCGCAAGTTCATCGTAATAGTTTTAGGTTGACACATGTCAAATGGGAATTTGCCAAATGTAGTATATGGTAAGTGCGCTCAGGATACTATTCGATTTCTCCTGTTATTCTCTTGACATCCACAGATTACAGATTCACAAGAGAAGCGATTGAGCAAAGTTTCACTTAATATTCAAAGTGATGAAAAGTGTTATACGACCTCGAATTATGCTTCTTCTCAGCACAATAAAGTTCCTAGTATAAGAAATTTCAGGTTTACACTTTGTTTGTTTGACTATTTGGATCTAACACTACTGAATTAGCACAGACTGTGGAGAATGACATGTCGGACAGATTTGACAAGTGAAAACAAATATATCGGCCGCAACGACAATTATCTTCTGCATGCTGCCTAACGATTGGTTCTGTCATTATTTAATTGTTCTGACATTCTCTACGTCACGTGCGCAACCAAATTTTGTCATTGCATAGTGTGAACAAATCATCTAAGACTTTCAGTGTGTTCAGATCAGGAACAGAGCAAGTGTGTGCCTGAATTAATATTTTCGAAGGGAGGCACTCTTACAGAATGCTCAATGGAAGTAAGCAATCTGATCGTCACTCTGTTTGGTAAAGTGATCAGAATTTTGATCTAAGATCAGAATCTGATTTCTGACCAAGGAATCTGATCTCGTGCAAGATGGATTCCCTTTTCTTTCTGCGGAAACTCTTTGGCAGATAAAACGGGATGGGTGTGTTCGTTGAGTAGTTGCCAATATTACGAATCTGCTAATAGATGGCGGTAATAGAAATTGCTTTGCCAGTGACTGGCGAGAAAGTTTTCCCTACATATATTGAGAACTTTTATGTTGCTATGAATGAATCACCCAGCGCAGATCCTTTTTGTCTGATATAATTACGTTCTTGATAGGATATTTCAAAATTTATACCCCGGAAGGTTATATGTTTCTTATTTGTTTGTGTAGTCGGTTTATCATTTAAGAAATTCTTTTTTTTTTATTGTCGGTAATACAACGCTTTCTTAATATGAGATTTAATTCGGCTTTGCCTATTTCATCCGTCAATAAGATTTCACCGCCGCGTTAAAACTTTTTTCTTTTTTTTGATTGTTACAGTTATCAACCTCGGTTGGCGTTTCGACTCATGCCTGATTATATCGATAGCAATTTTTTTGGTTTTATGAGAATTCCACTTGAATTTACCACTATTGTATCATAACTTGTATTTCATAGGATAATATTTTGAGGTTTCTATCAAATGACTGTAAATGTAGTATTCAATTTTTGATTAAAGTATTTAACTATTGAAGCATTTTTGCTATGTGAAATTCTCATTTCTTTCTCTCTTATGTATGTATTTTTGAATTATTTATGAAGAATTTAATACTTACTTAAAGTTTACAGAAAGATCTAATGGGATCATATTTTAAGTCAGTTAAGACATATTAGCTAAGCTAACCAATTTTGTTAGTTTTTAAGATTTAACCCAATAAACTTAATAATTCTTTTTATAACGATTTAAGACAAATTTTGGCAGTTATTATTTTTATTTGAAGTTGAATATTTTTCTGAAGGAAATACAGGTCTTTCATAATGATGGAGTAAGCTATTTACAGGGAGGGTGGTAACCCTCGCTCTTCTTTGATTGGAACATGGTGATGTATATTTAGAGTGTTGCTCTTAGATGCAACGTTAGAGGTGTAGGATATAGCATCTTGCTTAGATACTATGAATTAGATAGGGTAAGAAAGTAGGCAAGCAATATTTTTGCTTGCTTTTATAATCAGGGGCTGCCCATAATATTTTTTATGAGTCGCGGGGACTCATACGTCCGAGGACAGACAAGGTCGTGGACAGGAGAGTTGATTCCTGAATACGAATTCGGTGGGTTGAGAGACCAGGGGGATCTATTCAACACCTTTGATCCTCCCTACCCTCAATGTTAGACACCTCTTCTTCCACTTTCTGCAAATCATCGTGGCAGCAGAATGGAAGAAAATTAATGAAACGCCAGCGCAACCACGAACTGCTATGGTTTGCTTTTGTTAAATACTTACGTGTCGCGTTCGGTGGGATAGTAGTAGTAGATAGTCAATAGTGAAGTTTCTCTTTCGGTCTACGATTACACTCAGTAATTACTAGGGGGTGCAATCTTGAATCAGCTTTTCTTATTGTTCATTTCTTTTAAGCCTTTTCTCTGGTAACCATGAGGGCCCTTAAGCATTATAACATTTCATATTCGAACTCGAACATCTTGGGTTCAACTGTCGGCAGAAAAAAAAAGGTAACACCGGTTAAGCAGATCCCGGTGCAAGTGCCCACGGCCTGGCTGAGCTAGTCATGGCTAAGGTACTGCCGGCCACCGCGACGGTCGATCTCAACCACGATCCTACGTTGTGGCATGCCATTCGATTCGATTGCTTTCAACAAGCAATTGATGCGAAGGGAGGCGTTGCCGGCTAAGGATTACTTCCGTCCCAATGACGCAGAAATAAGTAGCTGTGTCTAGATGTATAGGTATGGACTGGAGTGGAGTCTCCGGGGGTAATGAAATTGAATTTTAATATAGCATCGCAGGTCTAGGTACGATTGTGGGATTTGAGTAGGGTCCATGGTTTTTTGGTGTAGGCTATGCTACATTAGGGCTACAAGGAGAACATAGTATACTTGTAGCGGATAGGCGCGAGCATGCTAACAGGTACCCTCTAGGATACGATAGGAAATATGGAGGATAGAAGAGAAGTAAGAAGAGTAGGAAGCCGTGTTTGCTAAGTGTAAGTATGTCTTTTTCAGAGGTGCTGGAAACACAGATACGCGGTTGGCTGACGATGGAGATACAGTGCTTTGGTATGGGTATCAAGGATGTTTGGATGTTTGTCTCTTCTCGCTTCTTCTTTGGATTATTAATGGGTGTTTGAAGTTGATATGGATATTTCATTAATCATTACTTTTCAATTTTCCTTATTATATATTTCCATATTATATAATTTACGTTAGGTACAATATCTCCTTTCCCATTCAATCGAATGACTTGTCATACAACGTTGATATTTTAAAAGAATTAAAAGAATTATTATAAAATACTTCCTTTAATATTATTGTTCATTTTTCAAACCGAATTGATTGTTTATGTTGTAAATTTTTATTTTTCTCAAATTTCCGCTATGGAAAATATTTTAGAGATTTGGGATTGTTTTATTAAATAAAACTCTTGGTGAAAAATCAAATAAAAATATGTAACTAATATCCGTTAATTTTTATTTTGGTATTCTTATACAACGTTTTCATTAGGTCAACAAAAGTGATTTCGTAGAAAATTTCCAAATTTAACTCCACTTCCCATACAAAATAAAATTACCTCTGTTCGCGTACATTTTGTGCCAAAAAATGAAAACTGTCAAAAGTTCTCAAATGAGAGAAAAATCTCTCTCACTTACCGAAAAGTACACGAACGCTTTTTGTGTAAAAACTTGAAAAACGTCAAATTCGAATTTTTTGATTGGTTACCTCTTCGCGGTAAGGGTCATCTGCAACAACAAATGTTTACGTCATTCGATTTTGACAGAGTTCAAGTTTTTACCAGATGAAATTTCAGTGGGCAAAAACTTGCAAATAAATGAACGAAAGAATAAAACAGCTGTTATTTTCTTTCGTCCATCTTTCGTTCATCTCTCAGTACGCGACCGCTTTTTGTGTTAATGTAAACGTATGAATTCGAATGCAAACTGTTTCATTTGGGTACGCGAACATAGGTATTATGTCGATTTTTATTGGTCACGTTAGATCAATCTTTTTTGATCTAGATCAATATTTTTTGATCTGACAGCTAAATTTTATATTCTTGTTGGTCAACAAATCAATTTTTTTTTCGATCTTAGATCAATATCTTAAATCTCATTTTTTTCGAGATTTAACACATACCATAATACTTTTTGAACAGCTGATTTTGAAGTTTTGATTTTGGTTGCGACATTGTGAAAATTAAATTTTTTGGTGTTAAGGAAAATTCTTTTTAATTATAAAATAAGGTTTTGTTTTTTGTAAAAAAATTATTTTAATTATAAAGTGAAGTTTTGTTCTTGGCATTGCGAGAGCTCAATTCTTTTGGCAAAATAAAATTCTTTCTAATTATAAAGTGAAGTTTTGTTTTTGTTATTGCGAGAATTCATTTCTTTTGGTACAGAAAATTCTTTTTAATTGTTTATTATTATTATATTTTCATTAAAGAAGTATATGGAATTGAATAGATTTATCAAAATGTCCATGACCTGTGAAAGAAGAAGATGAGCAGTTCACTTAATTCCGTATTCTCCAGGCGCAATTCAGTCGGTCGCCGGATAAATATTTCATCATAGCGGGGATCCCGGATTAGTTTTCGACTAACCAACGGGTCATATGGCTTTCCTTGGCTCTCATTCGCAAGAACTAAACTTCTTCTACTATCTTGGAGAGTTGCTGATGAACTCTCTGATAGAGATTCTAGTGTCGCCGACAAAGACTCCTTCGTTTGGCGGGTATTTTGATTTCAAATACGCTGTGTTGGTATTCATATTGTAACCAACCAACATACATACTTGAAAAAGCTTTGGACACTGGGACTCTGATGCTTCCTTTTCTTTTTCAGCTGCTGCGTTTACTGATTTTTTAGCAGCCTCAGTTGAATCCAGTAGATCATCTCCAGGTGGTTTTATTATTTGAGGACTATCTGTTGAACGTTTGGAACGCATCTTGATGTTATTATTGTTTTTCGTCGTCATAGTAGTCATTGTCGTTGTGGGTACTTTACTATCTCCAATGAGTTTGTTAAAATGCTGAACTCGCTGACTAGTCGCCACTGGTAGAGGTCGTATCATTGAAGGCTCGTCGTCGTCGTCATCACTGCTGGAATCAGTAGACCCATCATTATCGTTTCACCTTCAAATTTGAAACTGCTTAACACTGGAGGGTTCAAAGTTCGATGCAAGGTGCTGTATTTCGATATTGATGAAAAGGTATCCGGGGCTTCCGATATCCTTCTCACGTAGTCCTTACGTTTTTCGGTTAATGTACGAGACAGTCTGTGTATGAGACTCTTTGTTTAACTTCGACCTTTTTTCCTTTTCGTTATGTTTTCAGGTAATCCATAGAGCACCTACACAGACTTCGTCAAATAACATATCTTATAAATTTTCTTTTGTCTTTAACCGACTAGACGTAAAAGAGTCGCAGTGTCATTACTATACGACGAGTGAATAGACCCCAGGCACCGAAACCTATTTGCGAGAAGTTTTCCTTTTTCTTGGAAATTAGACTAAGTAGACTTAGTCGAAATTCCAAGCTTTGTAGGGAAAACTTTCTCGCCAGTCATTGGCAAGGAGTGCATGGCACTGCTGCCATCTACCTGAGAAACTTCGGTACTACTCGCAACGTGCTGAATGCACCCAATGGGATCCACCAAAGATGGTTCAACATAAAAGGAATCCAAATTCCAAAATCGACTCCACTTCCAAATCGGATTCCACAAATTTTCCAGACTCAATATATCTTCCAGAATGTTCTCGTTCCCATATTTACAATGGAAGGGCATAAAACAACGAGAACCAAAATTTTTCGCCCGCACTAAAATTGCAAGAATAGTGATCGCACTAGCTTGAGAACCAAGAGTAAACACACCTATGACATAGAGAATGTCTAACTCGGAAAAAGTGACAGATAGCCGTCAGGCAACAAATCGAGTAAAGTAGTGGATGCGGCCGATTATTTTTCTCCACTTGTCAATTTGAACCTGCACTTTAGCCATTTCAGTCTATTACTTAAAGTTTTATTTGGTCATTTCCGAAACATTCAGAAGTCAATACCAGTGTGACTGAAGAATTTGATGGACCAAAAGCTGTCCATAGAAAATATAAAGTCCTTGTTACACCTAATGCCACCATATAAAAACTAGGTCTAATCCTTTTCTGCCCCAAGGGAAATGTCATTCACTCTAATTGGAGAGTGAGGTAAAGATGATAGTTACCGGTAATGACGTACTGAAATATAAAACCTTCCGTGATCTCACACACGCCAACAGTTCATTTCCAATGTTCTACACCTGGCATGTGTCAATTCCGAGCGAGTCACTAATTCTATACTACGCCAGGAATTCCTGTAACGAAAGTGTCAATTTTTATTCTCAATGAAGATACTAGCGCCTCAGTGACACTGTCTTGTTTTCTTTTTTTTTACATTGACGGAGACGTACATAAAATTAAATGTTTCCGATTATTATAGCGAATAGAATTCTTCTAGTTTGTATTTGGTACGATGCATAATCAGGTTATCCAGTGTAACCGGAACCTTATCCCAGACAATTCCACCCAATTATTCAACCTGACGTACGTACTTATTATTCGTAATTCATGTTTGAGAAAGTTTCACAGTGCGCACTACACCTTAGCATTCGCTACTTCAGACCCCCAGAATGGAACGAATTTTGGAAAGAGGAAGTAAACTGGAAAGCAGGGCGTTGGCTACCTGGAATATGGTATTGTGGAACATAGAATTGTCTGTAGACTTCATTTTGAAGATAGACAGTGACGCGACAAGAACGCCTCAACAAAACTCGAAGTTTTTTTTTTTGCCAGCAGCCGTACCGCGCCCAACTTTTAATTTTGCTGAGGAGAAATACTTGGATTGCAAAGGCAATCCTGAGCATCAATAAGTATTTATCGACATGGAATTTAAAACAAGGTAAGAATCCTTAATATATCACTTCTCATTTAGCCACACCACATGGCCGGCGTGCTATAATGGAATTTTCTTTGTGCCTTTAGGGACTACATATATATGGAATTCCTCATAATACCTAGATACATTCATGAGAGTATATGTATAGCGTGCAGGCAGCACATTTGGATACCAATTCTTTTTTGTCTTGGTCATTTGTCTCGTGGTTGAGCCACACCCAGATCTATCGATAGATCGTACATACGTTGCGTCATAAATATTCCTAGGAATGCTAGCAAGGCGAAAGCGTGCAACCGTCGAACGTTGATCCGTGTTCCGGCTCGTCGACGGCCACGCCACCCCACTTTGTGATAACGCCTACCGCCAGGCGCAACAATAATTGCGTCAGCACATCGGGTACCCAGTCACGAATTGGCTGAAGGCCCCAACATAATATTGAGGGATATCTTCTCTTTCACCAGAAGCAGACATCAGGACGCCTGGCGGGTATATCTTTGCCGATGCCGGTCCCAAGCATCCTTCAACTCCAAGTCTTGATTACGGAGCGCCGCGGGAAATACACTCCAGTTACACCATACTCACCTATATTTCAACACGCAGCAGTTCCTGAAAATTATTATTAAAGATTTAAAGAAATAGAAGGGTATTTGTATACCTAATAGCCAGGTAAAGAAACTTTTTGATTTATTTTAATTGTGAAATCAGGTGGGAGCATTAAAGCTCAACCACCCCATTGCATACTCATTGTCGAGTATATTATCGCCACGTACCCTGGCGTACGACACCACTTACCACGTGATGGCCAAATGCCACACCCACTCCGCCATACTGGTTTATATGAAGATTATTATTTTAATTGTGTTCAAAACTGTATTTAGTGTAGTGTAAAATTATATTGATACCTACGAATCAAAGTGCTTAAAAATCCATTTACTAACCAAACGAAGAGTAGTAAAATCCTAGTATCGGTAAATTTATTCAGTTGTTATCGTTTTGCGATCGATTCTTAAAGTAACTGTATACCGTTGGAGCCCGTGCTCCCAGTTTTCTTTACAACACGAAGTTATAAAAAGTGAGTGCTACCAATCTTTGGTATTTTCAAAGCTTCACGTAACCTATTTTTTTTTATCATTTTTTCACTTTGTCTCATAGACATTTCACTCTTCGCGTCGGTAGCGACCACCATCACTCGCGTTTCTTAACGCCGCGTTCGCGCACAAAGCTTGTATAGCTTTAAGCTTCACTCATACATACCTTGCACTTTTATAATTCTTAATTTTTGTTTATATATTATGTACGGTGTTTTCTTGAATGCGATATTTGTACTCGTATTCCTTCCATATCGTAGTTTAATTGTATCTGTCGTATCTGCGACACATTGAGTGTGTACCCAAGGACACTGACGCGCCAGATTAAGCACTGATAACGAACATTTAGTTCAAATACCAGAGCATCAGTTGACGATCCACAAAGAGAGGTCGTACTGTAGCATATTATCAGGATTAGCATCATTTATGTTGAAAATATTTAACTAACCCTTTTCAGCTGTTCCAGAAGTGCACTTCCGAAACAACGTAAAGTGGACAACGTATTCCTTTTGCTACCCCATTGGTAGAAAAGTAACCTTTTTTTTTTGATTTAACATTTTTATTTTTGAATTTACACTTTGATAATATATTGCTTTTACTGAATTTGCATTCGATCATAAATTTGGATGCGAATTGTATTCCATATGTATGTGGTATTTAAACTATATGTAACGTAAAAATAAATGTGTATAGAAATAATAAAAGAATATTTATATACCACCACTGTATACCACTCGCATCGCTGATGGACACCAACCTATTCTCCACCCAAATACCCTATGAGCATCCGAGCTTCGAATCTATACCCACCAACAGCATGAGCCAAAGAGGAAGCAAGAAGGAACAAGCACCCCTATCCGGCCTTGACTCCAATACCAAGGGACAGCAACCACATCGTCTACCTACCATGTATCGGTGTATTCAGCATCCCTGTAAAAGACATACTTACACTTCGCAAACACAGTACCTCGTCCCTCCTGCTCCTCTTCCCATTCTTCTATATTCCTACTCCATCCCACTACAGAAGCACGAGCCATCTAGTAGCGCACCATAGGTCCTGACTACAAAGCACCGTAGAACAGCCTAGAGGGTACCTACCAGCATGCCCGCGACTATCCGCTACAAGTCATAGATGTTCCGCTTGCAGCTGTATAGTATCGTGGTTTACACCAAAAACCATGGATTCTACTTATATCCCTAGGCTCACAACTAGATTTACAATGCTGTATTTAGAAACGGTATCTTTTTCCAGAGTAATTACTCCAAATCACATCCAATTATCTATCTGTGCTACCTAATCTTATTGCTGCAGGGATGGAAGCGATCCTATGCCGGCAACGCCCCCTTTCTCACCAACTATTTACAGCAAACAGCTGACAAGAACGGCATGCGACAACGTAGAACCGTGGTCGAGATCGACTGTCGCGGTGGCCGGCAGTACCATAGCCATGACTAGCTCAGCCAGGCCGTGGGCACTTGCTCCGGGATCTAGCTGACCGGTGTTACCTCTTTTTTTTCACTGCCGACCGTTGAACTCGAGATGGGTGAGCTCGAATAAGAATGTTTGAATGCTTAAGGGCCGTCATAATCTCCAAAGATAAGATTGACAAGAATCAACAGAAAGAAAGACTGATCTCTATTTGCACCTCTTGAGAATAGACGAGAGTGAATGTGAGTGAAAAGAAAAGAAATCGTGTTCGCATTGCCTTATTAACCAAAAGAACAAGACACGTAAATATATTGGTGACTAGCAAACCACCGATAGTCGTGGCTGCTGTGGCTCATGTCACCTTCCTTCCACTCTGCTACCACGATGCTGTGCAGATAGTGGGGGATGAGGTGTCTAACTGTATGGGGAGGGAGGATTAAAGATGTTATACAATCCCCCAGGTCTCTCAACCCACCCAATTCGTAAGCAGAAATCAACTCTCCTACTCTACGACCTTGGCTGCTGTGGACCTATGAGTCCCCACGACTCATTACAATTTTAGGTAGCAAGCAAATAATATGCTCGCTCACAAAATCTCCTTATCTAAAAATACTACATTACTCAAAAAGAACTGTAACACTGCAACAAGAAACTAAACCATTGCAAAAGAATACATCTAATAGTATTCCATTTCTTCACACCACCTTGTTTCCTCCCGAAGGAATGTTGAGGGATGCCACCCTCCCTATAAATTTCTTACGTCTCCATATTAAATATATCTGCAAAATTTTCCAAAATAACTAAAGTTTCCAAGAATGATCAAATTGAAATACGGAAATTTCGTTATTACGTTATAATAATGTTGATTATTTATTAAAAGTTTTTCTTAATAGCTAACAAGAGAGAATATTCTAAAAGTATATACCTATTATAATCTTAATCTTAACCTGATCTTACAAATTCGTATAAAGATTCTCAAATTTCAAACTAGAAATGTAAATGTAGTCATGAATTTATCATATGAATTTATAAGAGATTTAATAGTGAAGCTTTTGATCTACCACTTGATAGAAAGTAATACTACAATATCTTTATTCCAATTATTGAAACTAGATTTACGTTATGGATTTTTTTCACAAAAGTTAATCAAAGTATTGAATCTTCAAGATAAAATAATGATCTCAGATCATTAGCAAGAAAGTACAGTGTTATCAAAAAAAATAAGGATTTAAAAAGAATTATTATATATAAAAAAAAAAAATCTAATTATAGCTAAGTTGATAGAAAAAGGATTAGGAAAAGTAATAATCGCGGACCGATAATAGCATACATAAGTTTAAAGTTAAATGCTAATTAGTTTAAACGCGTCGTCGCGGCGGTGATAGCTTGTCGTAACTATCATCAAAGATACCAACTTCGAATATTAAAGTATCTATCTGCGGTGGAATGTCGTTTGAAATCACCGATAATTATTAATTACAAAAAAAAGTTAATTAAACGTAATACACAGAACAAGAATACGACCTGATCAAGAGAAATTCAAATTAGGATCGAGAGTAACAGGCATCAAGGATTTGCTTGAGATGTTACCATCAGAAGCAGCAAAAAGGTAGTCAATATGTTTCAAAAAGTTTTAAAATAATTAATATTGTTTACCATATACAATCATACACAGTTCGTGTATAACTATATACTCGATTGAAATCATGCAATATATATAAAAAGATTAAATATAGCAAAAGTTATTATATTAAATATATTTTAAAGAGTATGAAAGATCATCAGCACTGAGCAGCTGATAAGCTCAGTTATTTCTTCCAAAGGTATACGGAAGTGCACTCCTGGATGCCTCTGAAATAAAAGTTTATTAAGTTATAGGTAAGTTAGTGTATATTGACTAGCGCTAATTGAATGATAATAGGTGCTGTTCTTTGATTTCGTACGACGATCGATTGTTATAGTCAACTAGAGTAAGCTCTCGTTGATATCGTCGAAGCTTTACATAATGATCGTAAGGACACGAGTGTATTGAATGCTTTCAGACGAGCGGGGCGTAAGGCTAGTGTATAAGTATGTATATAGCCTATCATTTGCACGCACTCTGAAAATAACTACACTTTAATCGACGAATACACGAATGTTTTTGAAGACATTGCAAAGAAATGGATCGTTAATTGTTAACATGTAAGTATCGAATTCACAACTTCGATGAGAAAACCGTTACGGGATTGAAAGAGGGTTGAACAAGGGTTCAAGTTGGTCGCTACCGACGCAGGAGTAAGTATTGTATTTTTAAATACGAGTATAAAAATAAAAAAAAAACAAAATATTCACGTGAAGTAGTAGAAGTGTATGTATGAAGAGATATAAATGACTCTACCAAGGAATCAGGTGTCTTGAAATTGACTGGAGATATACGTACGTACGGATATCGAAAAGTTGCAGAGGAAGAATGTTCCTCTTTGGACGCGAAGAAAACGACGATTTGGTAATCAGGCACTAGGTTGTGCCACAGGATTTGTTCCGTTTAATAACCGAAAAGACCGTGAGACAAGTTCTCAATTAAGTCTGGTATGAACACTGAATAATGAAAGTAATTATAACGCGTACGAATGTAGCTGAACACGAAGAACTCAAGGTTGCTCTTCTGAAGCTCTGCATGGAAATCCCGGGAGTAACTAATCGAGCATAAAACGAAGATGCGGATTTTAATTATTCACGAACCGATAAAGCACGATACTAATATGATAATCGCGACGTAAAGAATACATTGAGTGAGAATTAGGTTGATACTAGGAAGAATGAAATAGTGAAGGATAATAATCTTTATATTAAACACAGCACAAAAAATTTAGATAAAAATACCTAGGATAATGGATGTTAATAATTGCACCAAATGTAAGTATTCATAAGAGTAAATGTGTTGAACACAATCTACTAATATCGCTGGGAATTACGTTAATACCACCGTCCGTGGTTAATGGCGTTATCGCCAGCGTTACACGCTTAGTATTAGAGGCAAAACTGGCCCCTTTTATCCCACCGTATGGAGGGTTGGACTTGGAAGGCTTCTTAGCTCTTCTTCAGATTCACAAAATACAATAAACTTAACAAAAAGGTGTTACCTGGTAATGTTTAGCGAAAGTTCTTATTATGAAGTTCCACACAATAACACAATTCATAACTATAACTGGATCTGCTGCTTCTTTCAATGATGAATTATAGGTGAGTAACTGAATCCCTCGTGGTTTGTCTGATCTCATGGATCTATACTGTTGATGGACCGGCATCGGCATGCGCTGCCAGCCAGGCGTCCAGTTGAAAGTCTTGAAGAGGCTTTCCGATGATCCTGCTGGTGTTTATGAGCTCCGCTGAGCTGCTGATTTGGTGTAACAGATGTACTGGAAGTGATGATGCCTGTCTATAGGTAGTGTAGCTTCACACAGGTGAATTTCCAAAGTAAGTAACATGGGCGTGGCCGTCGGCGAGCCGAAACGGATCAACGTCGAACGGCGCTCACGCGTTTGCCTTGCTTCAATTTTGTCAAAGAAGCCCTCTAGAGGAGCTCCTTGGCGTCACACGTGTGTGACCAGGACGTCGGTGGTGCGTATCGGTGTGCGCACGGTGTATGAGACGATAATTTTCGTCAATAATAGGAAAATAGTAAGGTCATAAACAAAAAAAGCATGAAATGGACACTGGGACGCGGCATGCGCCTAATAGCTTTTAATTATCGCCTTCAATTTAAGGTATATATATGTAAAACATGCCCACGTGTATGGGGCGGATGCACGTCGTAGAATCTCCTCCAGGGCGTAATCTCTATGGGCTACCACCTCAGGAATTCGACCACGATGTGGATGCTCCTCTTCTTTAGGTTTTGGATGATGATATGGACAATTACCTCCTTGGGATTGGTTGACCTATGGGGGACCAAAAGAAATTTAGCACACCTGGTGTCTCGTGCAAAAAAAGAAGAATCTATATTTTTACACTCAGCGTATGAAAATATATTTCTTTTTCCTAAATGTGTATTATAATATACTGTCCTTACCTCTTTAGTTAATTAAAATGTTGGGATTAGGTAGGATTACCTATCTTCCTTCAGTATATTTCTTCTATTTTATTCGAGAAAATATATATAATAATTCACAGACAGAGAATGTTCTGCCGGAAAGTTCTTCGTCGTTTGGAGTGTGTCTTCAAAATGACTTCTGCTCTTGATCATCCTAGAGCATATTTTCCTACATTCAATTAGACAACGCCCAAACTTCCAGTCTCATGGCTGCTTTCCAGTGTTTGAACTGGTTGTTAGTTGGCACTATAGGTGGCGTGTCAAAAACATACCTTAAAGGTATATACTCACTGAACATATTTTCTTTCGGAACAGTTGCATGACAACTAGAGCATGACAGCTCGAATAATTTGGTAAGGAAATGACAATAGTAAGGGTCAGATTACACGATACACTCTCGTTGATATCGTCGAAGCTTTACCTAATGATCGTAAGGACACGAGTGTATTGAATGCTTTCAGACGAGCGGGGCGTAAGGCTAGTGTATAAGTATGTATATAGCCTATCATTTGCACGCACTCTGAAAATAACTACACTTTAATCGACGAATACACGAATGTTTTTGAAGACATTGCAAAGAAATGGATCGTTAATTGTTAACATGTAAGTATCGAATTCACAACTTCGATGAGAAAACCGTTACGGGATTGAAAGAGGGTTGAACAAGGGTTCAAGTTGGTCGCTACCGACGCAGGAGTAAGTATTGTATTTTTAAATACGAGTATAAAAATAAAAAAAAAACAAAATATTCACGTGAAGTAGTAGAAGTGTATGTATGAAGAGATATAAATGACTCTACCAAGGAATCAGGTGTCTTGAAATTGACTGGAGATATACGTACGTACGGATATCGAAAAGTTGCAGAGGAAGAATGTTCCTCTTTGGACGCGAAGAAAACGACGATTTGGTAATCAGGCACTAGGTTGTGCCACAGGATTTGTTCCGTTTAATAACCGAAAAGACCGTGAGACAAGTTCTCAATTAAGTCTGGTATGAACACTGAATAATGAAAGTAATTATAACGCGTACGAATGTAGCTGAACACGAAGAACTCAAGGTTGCTCTTCTGAAGCTCTGCATGGAAATCCCGGGAGTAACTAATCGAGCATAAAACGAAGATGCGGATTTTAATTATTCACGAACCGATAAAGCACGATACTAATATGATAATCGCGACGTAAAGAATACATTGAGTGAGAATTAGGTTGATACTAGGAAGAATGAAATAGTGAAGGATAATAATCTTTATATTAAACACAGCACAAAAAATTTAGATAAAAATACCTAGGATAATGGATGTTAATAATTGCACCAAATGTAAGTATTCATAAGAGTAAATGTGTTGAACACAATCTACTAATATCGCTGGGAATTACGTTAATACCACCGTCCGTGGTTAATGGCGTTATCGCCAGCGTTACACGCTTAGTATTAGAGGCAAAACTGGCCCCTTTTATCCCACCGTATGGAGGGTTGGACTTGGAAGGCTTCTTAGCTCTTCTTCAGATTCACAAAATACAATAAACTTAACAAAAAGGTGTTACCTGGTAATGTTTAGCGAAAGTTCTTATTATGAAGTTCCACACAATAACACAATTCATAACTATAACTGGATCTGCTGCTTCTTTCAATGATGAATTATAGGTGAGTAACTGAATCCCTCGTGGTTTGTCTGATCTCATGGATCTATACTGTTGATGGACCGGCATCGGCATGCGCTGCCAGCCAGGCGTCCAGTTGAAAGTCTTGAAGAGGCTTTCCGATGATCCTGCTGGTGTTTATGAGCTCCGCTGAGCTGCTGATTTGGTGTAACAGATGTACTGGAAGTGATGATGCCTGTCTATAGGTAGTGTAGCTTCACACAGGTGAATTTCCAAAGTAAGTAACATGGGCGTGGCCGTCGGCGAGCCGAAACGGATCAACGTCGAACGGCGCTCACGCGTTTGCCTTGCTTCAATTTTGTCAAAGAAGCCCTCTAGAGGAGCTCCTTGGCGTCACACGTGTGTGACCAGGACGTCGGTGGTGCGTATCGGTGTGCGCACGGTGTATGAGACGATAATTTTCGTCAATAATAGGAAAATAGTAAGGTCATAAACAAAAAAAGCATGAAATGGACACTGGGACGCGGCATGCGCCTAATAGCTTTTAATTATCGCCTTCAATTTAAGGTATATATATGTAAAACATGCCCACGTGTATGGGGCGGATGCACGTCGTAGAATCTCCTCCAGGGCGTAATCTCTATGGGCTACCACCTCAGGAATTCGACCACGATGTGGATGCTCCTCTTCTTTAGGTTTTGGATGATGATATGGACAATTACCTCCTTGGGATTGGTTGACCTATGGGGGACCAAAAGAAATTTAGCACACCTGGTGTCTCGTGCAAAAAAAGAAGAATCTATATTTTTACACTCAGCGTATGAAAATATATTTCTTTTTCCTAAATGTGTATTATAATATACTGTCCTTACCTCTTTAGTTAATTAAAATGTTGGGATTAGGTAGGATTACCTATCTTCCTTCAGTATATTTCTTCTATTTTATTCGAGAAAATATATATAATAATTCACAGACAGAGAATGTTCTGCCGGAAAGTTCTTCGTCGTTTGGAGTGTGTCTTCAAAATGACTTCTGCTCTTGATCATCCTAGAGCATATTTTCCTACATTCAATTAGACAACGCCCAAACTTCCAGTCTCATGGCTGCTTTCCAGTGTTTGAACTGGTTGTTAGTTGGCACTATAGGTGGCGTGTCAAAAACATACCTTAAAGGTATATACTCACTGAACATATTTTCTTTCGGAACAGTTGCATGACAACTAGAGCATGACAGCTCGAATAATTTGGTAAGGAAATGACAATAGTAAGGGTCAGATTACACTGGGTAGTAAAGGTAAGTATTATTCTAATTACCAGGCCGGAGGATTTCGAATTCAGTAACTACAGGTAAAATCGTATGTCATATCCACATCTGTCAGTGAGATAAAAAAAGATGCAATTGAGATGAAGGCAATATGTTGTCATTTGCTTCACCTCCGTAAGTTTAACTTTTCGGATAGTAGTATATCGCAAGTTCATCGTAATAGTTTTAGGTTGACACATGTCAAATGGGCAATTTGCCAAATGTAGTATATGGTAAGTGCGCTCAGGATACTATTCGATTTCTCCTGTTATTCTCTTGACAGCCACAGATTAGGGATTGGAGAAGAATCGTTCACAAGAGAAGCGATTGAGCAAAGTTTCACTTAATATTCAAAGTGATGAAAAGTGTTATACGACCTCGAATTATGCTTCTTCTCAGCACAATAAAGTTCCTAGTATAAGAAATTACAGGTTTACACTTTGTTTGTTTGACTATTTGGATCTAACACTACTGAATTAGCTCAGACTGTGGAGAATGACATGTCTGACAGATTTGACAAGTGAAAACAAATATATCGGTCGCAACGACAATTATCTTCTGCTTGCTGCCTAACGATTGGTTCTGTCATTATTTAATTGTTCTGACATTCTCTACGTCACGTGCGCAACCAAATTTTGTCATTGCATAGTGTGAACAAATCATCTAAAACTTTCAGTGTGTTCAGATCAGGAACAGAGCAAGTGTGTGCCTGAATTAATATTTTCGAAGGGAGGCACTCTTACAGAATGCTCAATGGAAGTAAGCAATCTGATCGTCACTCTGTTTGGTAAAGTGATCAGAATTTTGATCTAAGATCAGAATCTGATTTCTGACCAAGGAATCTGATCTCGTGCAAGATGGATTCCCTTTTCTTTCTGCGGAAACTCTTTGGCAGATAAAACGGGATGGGTGTGTTCGTTGAGTAGTTGCCAATATTACGAATCTGCTAATAGATGGCGGTAATAGAAATTGCTTTGCCAGTGACTGGCGAGAAAGTTTTCCCTACATATATTGAGAACTTTTATGTTGCTATGAATGAATCACCCAGCGCAGATCCTTTTTGTCTGATATAATTACGTTCTTGATAGGATATTTCAAAATTTATACCCCGGAAGGTTATATGTTTCTTATTTGTTTGTGTAGTCGGTTTATCATTTAAGAAATTCTTTTTTTTTATTGTCGGTAATACAACGCTTTCTTAATATGAGATTTAATTCGGCTTTGCCTATTTCATCCGTCAATAAGATTTCACCGCCGCGTTAAAACTTTTTTCTTTTTTTTGATTGTTACAGTTATCAACCTCGGTTGGCGTTTCGACTCATGCCTGATTATATCGATAACAATTTTTTTGGTTTTATGAGAATTCCACTTGAATTTACCACTATTGTATCATAACTTGTATTTCATAGGATAATATTTTGAGGTTTCTATCAAATGACTGTAAATGTAGTATTCAATTTTTGATTAAAGTATTTAACTTTTGAAGCATTTTTGCTATGTGAAATCCTCATTTCTTTCTTTCTTATGTATGTATTTTTGAATTATTTATGAAGAATTTAATACTTACTTAAAGTTTACAGAAAGATCTAATGGGATCATATTTTAAGTCAGTTAAGACATATTAGCTAAGCTAACCAATTTTGTTAGTTTTTAAGATTTAACCCAATAAACTTTATAATTCCTTTTATAACGATTTAAGACAAATTTTGGCAGTTATTATTTTTATTTGAAGTTGAATATTTTTCTGAAGGAAATACAGGTCTTTCATAATGATGGAGTAAGCTATTTACAGGGAGGGTGGTAACCCTCGCTCTTCTTTGATTGGAACATGGTGATGTATATTTAGAGTGTTGCTCTAAGATGCAACGTTAGAGGTGTAGGATATAGCATCTTGCTTAGATACTATGAATTAGATAGGGTAAGAAAGTAGGCAAGAAATATTTTTGCTTGCTTTTATAATCAGGGGCTGCCCATAATATTTTTTATGAGTCGCGGGGACTCATACGTCCGAGGACAGACAAGGTCGTGGACAGGAGAGTTGATTCCTGAATACGAATTGGGTGGGTTGAGAGACCAGGGGGATCTATTCAACACCTTTGATCCTCCCTACCCTCAATGTTAGACACCTCTTCTTCCACTTTCTGCTAATCATCGTGGCAGCAGAATGGAAGAAAATTAATGAAACGCCAGCGCAACCACGAACTGCTATGGTTTGCTTTTGTTAAATACTTACGTGTCGCGTTCGGTGGGATAGTAGAATAGTTCAATAGTGAAGTTTCTCTTTCGGTCTACGATTACACTCAGTAATTACTAGGGGGTGCAATCTTGAATCAGCTTTTCTTATTGTTCATTTCTTTTAAGCCTTTGGTAACCATGAGGGCCCTTAAGCATTATAACATTTCATATTCGAACTCGAACATCTTGGGTTCAACTGTCGGCAGAAAAAAAAAAGGTAACACCGGTTAAGCAGATCCCGGTGCAAGTGCCCACGGCCTGGCTGAGCTAATCATTGCTAAGGTACTGCCGGCCACCGCGACGGTCGATCTCAACCACGATCCTACGTTGTGGCATGCCATTCGATTCGATTGCTTTCAACAAGCAATTGATGCGAAGGGAGGCGTTGCCGGCTAAGGATTACTTCCGTCCCAATGACGCAGAAATAAGTAGCTGTGTCTAGATGTATAGGTATGGACTGGAGTGGAGTCTCCGGGGGTAATGAAATTGAATTTTAATATAGCATCGCAGGTCTAGGTACGATTGTGGGATTTGAGTAGGGTCCATGGTTTTTTGGTGTAGGCTATGCTACATTAGGGCTACAAGGAGAACATAGTATACTTGTAGCGGATAGGCGCGAGAATGCTAACAGGTACCCTCTAGGATACGATAGGAAATATGGAGGATAGAAGAGAAGTAAGAAGAGTAGGAAGCCGTGTTTGCTAAGTGTAAGTATGTCTTTTTCAGAGGTGCTGGAAACACAGATACGCGGTTGGCTGACGATGGAGATACAGTGCTTTGGTATGGGTATCAAGGATGTTTGGATGTTTGTCTCTTCTCGCTTCTTCTTTGGATTATTAATGGGTGTTTGAAGTTGATATGGATATTTCATTAATCACTAATTTTCAATTTTCCTTATTATATATTTCCATATTATATAATTTACGTTAGGTACAATATCTCCTTTCCCATTCAATCGAATGACTTGTCATACAACGTTGATATTTTAAAAGAATTAAAAGAATTATTATAAAATACTTCCTTTAATATTATTGTTCATTTTTCAAACCGAATTGATTGTTTATGTTCTTAAATTATTATTTTTCTCAAATTTCCGCTATGGAAAATATTTTAGAGATTTGGGATTGTTTTATTAAATAAAACTCTTGGTGAAAAATCAAATAAAAATATGTAACTAATATCCGTTAATTTTTATTTTGGTATTCTTATACAACGTTTTCATTAGGTCAAAAAAAGTGATTTCGTAGAAAATTTCCAAATTTAACTCCACTTCCCATACAAAATAAAATTACCTCTGTTCGCGTACATTTTGTGCCAAAAAATGAAAACTGTCAAAAGTTCTCAAATGAGAGAAAAATCTCTCTCACTTACCGAAAAGTACACGAACGCTTTTTGTGTACAAACTTGAAAAACGTCAAATTCGAATTTTTTGATTGGTTAGCTCTTCGCGGTAAGGGTCATCTGCAACAACAAATGTTTACGTCATTCGATTTTGACAGAGTTCAAGTTTTTACCAGATGAAATTTCAGTGGGCAAAAACTTGCAAATAAATGAACGAAAGAATAAAACAGCTGTTATTTTCTTTCGTTCATCTTTCGTTCATCTCTCAGTACGCGACCGCTTTTTGTGTTAATGTAAACGTATGAATTCGAATGCAAACTGTTTCATTTGGGTACGCGAACATAGGTATTATGTCGATTTTTATTGGTCACGTTAGATCAATCTTTTTTGATCTAGATCAATATTTTTTGATCTGACAGCTAAATTTTATATTCTTGTTGGTCAACAAATCAATTTTTTTTTCGATCTTAGATCAATATCTTAAATCTCATTTTTTTCGAGATTTAACACATACCATAATACTTTTTGAACATCTGATTTTGAAGTTTTGATTTTGGTTGCGACATTGTGAAAATTAAATTTTTTGGTGTTAAGGAAAATTCTTTTTAATTATAAAATAAGGTTTTGTTTTTTGTAAAAAAATTATTTTAATTATAAAGTGAAGTTTTGTTCTTGGCATTGCGAGAGCTCAATTCTTTTGGCAAAATAAAATTCTTTCTAATTATAAAGTGAAGTTTTGTTTTTGTTATTGCAAGAATTCATTTCTTTTGGTACAGAAAATTCTTTTTAATTGTTTATTATTATTATATTTTCATTAAAGAAGTATATGGAATTGAATAGATTTATCAAAATGTCCATGACCTGTGAAAGAAGAAGATGAGCAGTTCACTTAATTCCGTATTCTCCAGGCGCAATTCAGTCGGTCGCCGGATAAATATTTCATCATAGCGGGGATCCCGGATTAGTTTTCGACTAACCAACGGGTCATATGGCTTTCCTTGGCTCTCATTCGCAAGAACTAAACTTCTTCTACTATCTTGGAGAGTTGCTGATGAACTCTCTGATAGAGATTCTAGTGTCGCCGACAAAGACTCCTTCGTTTGGCGGGTATTTTGATTTCAAATACGCTGTGTTGGTATTCATATTGTAACCAACCAACATACATACTTGAAAAAGCTTTGGACATTGTGACTCTGATGCTTCCTTTTATTTTTCAGCTGCTGCGTTTACTGATTTTTTAGCAGCCTCAGTTGAATCCAGTAGATCATCTCCAGGTGGTTTTATTATTTGAGGACTATCTGTTGAACGTTTGGAACGCATCTTGATGTTATTATTGTTTTTCGTCGTCATAGTAGTCATTCTCGTTGTGGGTACTTTACTATCTCCAATGAGTTTGTTAAAATGCTGAACTCGCTGACTAGTCGCCACTGGTAGAGGTCGTATCATTGAAGGCTCGTCGTCGTCGTCATCACTGCTGGAATCAGTAGACCCATCATTATCGTTTCACCTTCCAATTTGAAACTGCTTAACACTGGAGGGTTCAAAATTCGATGCAAGGTGCCGTATTTCGATATTGATGATGTTGCAAGGCAAGAGGAGGGGAGCTTCGGTAAGGTGGGTAAGGAAGAGTAGGATAGGTAGTAGGTAGGATTAAGGGAAAGAGGTCGGAAATTGAAAGGGATGGAATGTTTAGCTCGGAGGACGAATGGCCTGCTTGTGAAGCACGACTTAGCTCGCCGGAATGGGGGGGGATCTTGTCCCCCGTAACTAAACCTCACCTGTAACAAAAAACACAAATCAGGCCTAGAAAAGGAAACTAACTGACGGACGGACATTCACCACACTTGGGGACTGCTGGTGTCATTGCAGCCTGGCCTTAACCCTCCCAACCTGGAAATCTTGAGGCCGTTTATAGATCTCCCCATTCGAAAGCCAACCGGTCCGGTCACCGCCACATTACTTTGGAAGCTTACCCTTCACACCCCTGAAAAATTCCAACTTACCACATCATGGTGTGGTATTCACCATGAAAAAAAATAACACTGAACATTATTTTAATTTTCTAAGCGCTTCAAGGTTTATTCCGGAAACAGAACATTTAAACTTTAACTAAAAACTAAATAATCACAAAGAAATTGAGTTTAAAAGGAACGGTTACTTTCCCCACGACAACACACAAAAACCAGAAACGGTTGGTTTGGGCTAAGCCGCACCCTTTCTGGCGCTTAATTATCTTATAATGGTAATCTCGGGATTAAACAATATTTCCACCCTGCCTACAGAGAGCTCTATGAAGGGGGGAGGGGTATGATAAATGATTATACTATATTCACCACGGGTAATCGGGAAAACAACCTTACAAAAAATACAATATTTCAAAAAAAATATCTAGAAAAAAAAATTACAAAAAAAAAAACAACCTCTACGCCACTTAGAACAAAATAAATTAACAAAAAAAATAATTAGGTTATCTTAATTGAATATACCGGAATTAAACCAATAAGGTTAAAACCACAAAAAAAGAATATGGTAGCTCTGTCCACAAAAAATCAACTTAAGTTGGTATTTAAATTTGTCTCGGTAGGTATATAATGTATAGGTGTATAATATTTAAATATAGTTTAAATTTTTTTTTTTTTTTTTTTTTTTATTTTTTTGTAAGCGGGACTCACGTGGCCCTATTTTTAGGTAGGGCTTCGCCAGACGTTTGTACGGGCACTGGTAATCCTGTGTTTGGATTCCTGATTTGGCCGTGTATTCAGTCCAAAAATTATAAATATCGGTCCCTTCGCCAAATAAAACGGTGGCGGTCCAGAGCTGATCTATCTGCTTACCTGGAACCGCCAAACAAAATGTCTCCTTAAGCCACTACCTATTGTAAAATTTTGCGTTAGGCTAATATAAAAAAAAAATCACATAAATAAAACTCACCAGAGTATCACTTTTAAAATTTATAATTTTTTTTTCTCGGGGTACCTCTCTTAGGGTAAAACGAAAACGACGACGCTAATCTGACCTTATTAAAAAAAATCTTTAAAAAAACTATACAAAAATTTAGTACGTTTCACCACTCACTTCAAATTCTGTCTTTTCTTTCTCCTATTCGAATACTTTTTTTCAAATTTGAAATACTTTTTTTTTCAGATTCGAACTCAACTGTTCCACGTTTTCACCACAAATGACTTTTCCCTATATACATTGTAGATAGAAACGTCCCACTAATCTGGAATTCTCCTCTCATACCTAGATAGACATCATCCGATTAATCTGTTATTTTATTGCTTTTTTTCTTTTCTTTTTCTTTTATATATATATACATACATACATACATACTTGGCATGTTGTATATTACACATACATTTACTTTTAATTATTTTGGGTGGGCTATCTTTCTCTCTTTTTCAGTCGAGAAAACCAATCCCAATATTAAGCAATTAGCATGAGCCAACAGAGGGAGCAGCTTGCCTTGACCTCGTTTACACTTTATTGCATATTGCATTTGTTTCCAAAACCCTAGATGGTGTTACTTTAGTCGCACCAAGCTCCGAAAACGAATCTCAAAAAACTTATTTCTGCTAACTCCTCATACTTATTGCTCTTTGAAACAAAAACAAACTCCTATTTGAAGTGTCAACGTCAATTAATGGTATCTTTCCAAAAATACTTTTTATTCTTTAGATGCACTCAAGGTACTCAATCTTCTCACCAGTCACGCACGAAAACTTTTCTATATGGGATTTTATTTCAAGTAAAAATCTTTATTGACAGGACCGAGAGTATAGAAATTATAGCGCGTAGAACGAAACAAAAATTAATATGAAAAGGCAAAAACTTCAGGAGTGTTCATGACGTAGATGAGCAGAACGAAACAAAAGAATATTGAAAGGCGCCCTATTACGAATAATTAGTATCATGATTGTAGTTTGTAGGTGATATTTTGACGAATGACGACACAAGATACAAGATGGACAACAACAGTAGGGAAAGGAATTGCGAATGGACGCTCACTAATAATAATGGTAAGTAGTACTTTCTTTTTATTATTATTATATTATCAATGTTTTTTTTTTTTTTAAATTTATTTTTAAGAGCGAGATCAGCAAAACACCTCATCAATAACCCAGGCGTACAACCGCAACAACATTTCTGCAGAGAGATTCCCGGTGATTCTCGATGCAGATACAAACGGATCGCCTGGTGCTTAAAAAAAACAATTTTTTTTTCATCTTAATGAAAACAAGTTGACCTTGGACAAATCAATCACAGGGTGTGTTGAAGAACACAGGTAAGTTAATATACTAAGTTTTTTTTTTAAAGCCATTAATATTTCTCTTCGCTTCGTTTTTGTTAGCTTGCCAAATAGTGGAGTGTATGCTGTATGGATATCGATATTTGTAGTGGGGAGTCAACCCACGATTTACAGCCGGGCAAAATTGAAGAATCTGGTGGTTTGGTTAGTCCTTAATTCATGTCTCGCCGGACCTAAATATCCGCCTTTGGACAAGTAATGAGGCAATAATAAATAAAGATCTTAATTACAGTGGGGAGTTAACCCACGCTCTACGCCGGGCAAATTGCATTTATGGGATTACGTGGTATTGAATACCAAGGAGAAGATGGTACAAACAAATTTAATTGTGAATGTATATTTATATAGTGTTTTGGTCATGTACCTTTTTTTTATATGCGTTTACGTTTTTTTTTTTTCAGGTGCTACTATAAATACTGAGTTATGCAGGAGGTACCTACATCTATAGACGAATTTATTTTACTGCAGCGTACCACAATGCGGTGGGGGATCGTCTACCCCAAGAGACTTTCTATAGAAAAACGACTTCATACCTACCGGTGAGCATTACATAAATGTAATTAAAAACAACAGAATAAATTAGCTAAGACTATTCAGTAAAAATAAATAACTAGATAAGGTAAAATTAAAATAAAATCAAGTAAAAATAGAATAAAAAGTAAAACCAATTATCACAGTTTGCTAATTTGGAGAATTTAATTCTACTGAAGATAGAGTGTAAATATCACAGTTGGACTTAATGCTAATATCACAGAGGTTTACTTTATAAGTATTATCACAGTTTATCAGTACTTTATAAGTATTATAAAAATATCACAGTTTTTAAGTAAAAGACATGAATTAATAAAGAGATAGACATATAAATGAGTAAATAACCTATTAGACAGTAGTTAGATCGCATGCTAATAAATATATACTAAACGAACATACAACAATTTTTGATTTTGAATATGGGCATGCGAGTACTTGTAGGTAAGCGTATATCGTGTTCTTACGCGTTATTTTGGAAAGATTATTGACGTTTATAACCGTTTCTGAGTGAAACATTATATAGCAAACCAAAATGGTTCAATGACGCGCGATCTTATATTGGGAGTTGGAAAAGCGAATATTTTCACTCTTCCTGTCAGAGGTATCGGTACTTCACTGTTTTAAATCTTTCGCATGAAATATGCCAATCTTCTTCCCGGTTAAGTCTTCCAATTGGTACATTTGGTTGCCCACTTCTTTCGTTATTCGGCATTTCAAGTGTTTCGGGGACAGCTTAGCGGACAAGTAGTTTGACGAATCGCTTAAAATAAAGTTTTTTCGAAACACTTCTTGGCCGGGTATAAACTTTACGTTTTTCGTACGGATGTTATAAGTTTTCGCAGATCGTTCGTTGGCTTTGGCAATATTTTCGCGAATTTGATCACGTATACACTGCAATCGACTTTGTCGGGGAATAGTTAACAACTCGCTGTCATCTACCGCGTTCAATTTTTGAGCCAGTTTATAACTATTGCCATGCATCATCATATTAGTCCCGAATAAGGCATAGTATGGTGATACACCAGTAGAGCTATGAACGGAACTCCTCAACGCACACGCAATGTCACCAAGGTGAGCATCCCAATCTCGCTGATCGTTTTTGAGATATGATCTTATAGCAGCTAGCAACGAGCGGTTAACTCTCTCCGACGCGTTCGATTGCGGTGCATAGTTCGCCGTCTTGAAGTGTCTAATACCATATTTGGTTAGTAAATTTTGAAAATCTTTGGCCAAAAATTGTTTTCCGTTATCCGAATGGATAATACTTGGCACTCCAAACATGTCAAACACTTCTCTCTGCAAACATTTTATAATGCTAGAAGAATTTGCCTTTCTTAAGGCTTTAAGCAAAACAAACTTTGATAAATGGTCTAAAACAACAAAAACATAAGCATTACCGGTTTTTGACCTTGGATAAGGCCCCAAAAAATCAACATACAATTTTTCAAATGGCCTATTACTACAATAAGACGTAACTATAGGTGGACGAGATATTTGGTTGGACGATTTACATTGTTTACATACACTACAATTAGACACATATTCGCGAACCTGAACAGTCATATTAGGCCAGTAAAAGTACTGCCTAATTTTGCTAAGGGTTTTTGCAATGCCACCGTGCGCGGCTTTAGGGGGATCATGTGCTCTACGTATAATTTCTTCTGTCAAACCCGATGGAACATAAAGAAGCCAAGCATGCTCTAGCATTGCTTCTTCACCTACTTTATTGAATGCTTTCTTGTAAACGTATCTTCCTTCGACTTTAAGGTCAGGAAGTTCGTCTTGATTTCCAATCACGGTTTCTATGACGTCTAAGTATTCGGACGTTAGGAATTCGGGTGACTCTAAGTCAATTAACATCGGCAATGTCCAGAGAATCCAAATATACCCGAGAAAGGGTATCCGGTACTACATTCTGGCTGCCTTTACGGTGCTGTATGTCAAAGGTATGAGACTGCAACGACAAACTCCACCTGGCGAGCTTACCACTCAGGTCCTTCATGCTCATTAGCCATTGAAGGCTGGAATGATCAGTAATGACAGTGAAGTCCATACCTTCCACATACGGCCTGAATTTCTTCACAGCCAGCACTGCAGCCATGCACTCCTTCTCGGTGACACTGTAGTTTCTCCGGCTTTTATTAAATTTTTGGGAAAAGTACGCGATCGGAACTTCCTCGTCTTCCTCGTCCTTCTGGAACAGAACAGCACCGATTCCCACGTCCGAAGCGTCACATTGGATGTAAACTCCGGGCGCGATAGAACTGGCGCCGAGATCAACGCTTCCTTCAGATTTTCGAATGCCATCAGCGCTTCATTCGTCATCTTAAATTTTTCGCTACTCTTTTTCAACAAATCAGTCAAGGGTGCAGTCAGGGTTGAGAAATTCTTTATGAATTTACGATACCACCCTGCTAAACCAAGCAACCTCCGAACTTGCCTTGGGGTTTTTTTGATTGGAAAGTCCACTATCGCTTCCACTTTAGCAGGATCAGTTTTGAACTTCCCACCACCAACTATGAAGCCCAAGTACTTCAACTCTTTGAAGCAAAATTTGGATTTCTTCATGTTGATGGTGAGATTAGCTCTGCGTAAGCAGTCGGCTACTTCGCTTAACAAGGCAATATGCGTCTCGAAATCCGGTGCCATGATAAGCAAATCATCGAGATACACGAAAACACGCTCCCTGAGTCGTGCAGGAATCACCTTGTCCATTAGCTGGCTCAACCGCTGGGCTGCATTACACAACCCAAACGGCATCACGGTGAACTGGTACAAGGGTCTCCCCGGTACCGCAAAGGCAGTCTTTTCTCTACTCTGTAGCTCCAGCGGTATTTGCCAAAATGCTTCTTTTAGATCGATACTACTCATGTAGATCGCATCCGGAAATCGGCTGGTAAGTCCCTCGATATGGGGGAGAGGGTTAGCGTTCTTCTTCGTCAGTGAATTCACCTTACGAGAATCCAGACAAAGTCGATTCTTGCCTGGTTTTCGCAAGAGAACCACTGGCGAACACCACGGGCTTTCGCTCTCCTCGATAACGCCAAGACTCAACATCCGATCAAGCTCTTCGTACAGAATGGCTTGTATCACTGGAGATACAGGGTAGTGACGCTGCTTCACAGGGAGCGCATCTCCTGTATCGATGACGTGCTCCATCAATGTCGTCTTTCCAAGACCATCACGTTCAAAACATAAAAACCTCTCTCTGACTGCATCCAGTCTGGCCCGCTGATCAGAGTTCAACTGATGAGAATCCGGAAATTCTGAAGGGTTGTCAATCGACATGCTACTTATTATGCTTGGGGCTAACTGGAAAGCTCTCCAAAAATCAACCCCAAGGTAGATTTCCTGGTCCAAATTTGGAACGAGAAAGAAAGTTATCCCCTCTTCTCTGCCCTTATACTGAACATTTACTTTTACTTTACCCACTATCGCTTGACTTTTACCGTCAGCTGTCCTAACACCTGAATGGAATGGTAAGATTGAACAGTTGAGCTCGTGAGCTAATTTCATACAATTTTTTCCGAGGATGCTCACGCTTGCTCCACTGTCTAATAAACCTAAAACTTCTTTCTGTCCTAAAATTATCCTAGCATAGGGTCTGGGGTCAGAGTTCAAATTTAGAACAGTGGACGAAATTTTAATCCTAGTTTCTCTCCTAGCCTTGAACCTAGCCCTAGCTTTTAAAATGTTTTTCGAAGGTAAATGAACTGTATTGTTAAAAATTCTGTTTCTTGCTCTAATATACTCTTCAATTCTAATGTGCAATGGTTTTATTTTGTATAGATTCTTTTCTATCTGACTTTTCAAATTATTTTTTGTATCTTCTCTTTTCAGAATTGAAACTTTCGTACCGCCCTGTTTTGGTAAAGGATTTGATGACTTCTTTTCGTTTTCTTCGGTTGCTGTCTTCGTTTTATTATCTACTGGGGGCTGTGTGTCTGGGTTGCGCGCGATTCTCCCGGAGTTTTCGCGTCCCGCGATCGGTTTTCCGGGTGACACCTGGGGCAATGGGGAGTTTTAACACCCTGGTTTCCACAGTGGTAACAAAAAACAGTTGTTACATCCGACTCGCATTCATAATACGTATGTCCTGGAACTCTACATTTCCAGCACACCAGAGCCGAGGCATCCGTATATTTCCGAGGAGGATTTTTGGGATGAGCTCCACCGAGCTGGTATGCAGCAAGTTGTTCATCAGTTGGGCGATATTCGTGTTCATATTCCAGCTCATTCACACCGTACTTGCCTGGAGGTCTACCAGATGGTCTTGGTAAGTCTCGATCTCTCCTTGGGAATGCTAGTTCAGCTTCTTTGCAAGCCGTTCGCAGCTGATCCAGGGTGTAGATCGGTTGTGGGAACACTAATTTTCCAATTTTTTCATTTAAGTTCCTTTTCAGGATTCGTACCATTTCTGCCTCTGCCATGGGAATCCTCATCTGAAACCTCAGCTTGTTAATTGCGGCCAGGAAATCCTCACTGCTCTCCCAAGAATGCTGCCTGCGGTCCATAATTTCACGCATCAGTTCAAGGTCAGTCATGGTATTTCTGTACCGGCGTAGTAAAGCTTCTTTCAACGTTAGCCAGTCCAGTTGATAATTATCCTTCTGGAATTGCCAGAACCAATCATAGGCTGGCCCGGAGAGTAAGAGGTGGAAATCCCTTAAAATTTCGTTCCACGGACAGGCGTATTGACGTTGCAGTCTTTCAAGTCGAAAAACAAAGTCTTCTACTGTCAAAGTGGTGGAAAGACCATCAAATTTCAGGCCCCATTTGTCAACCTTAATTGGAGCTTTATACGCCGAGGGCACAAATGGGCTTGGGTATAGTGGCTGATAGAAGTATGGATTTGGAGTATGATACGGGGCTCCATAGTTTCCAGGATGACCATAATGAACTTCCTGCTGTCCCTGGGGATGATATGGTCGTTCTGGACCTCTCGTAGGATTTGGATTATTTTTACGCTGTTGTCCGTTCGGCACAAACACGCTCCTAGTTGAATCAGCCGTTGGTTTCGGTAACACTGGCGGTGGTACTACCGGCACTGAGGCAGGCATTAACAATGGTGGTCCTGGAACCTGATTGGCAGCTGTATTAACGGCTTGATTAGCTGCTGGATGGGCTGGTGCACTAGCCATCGAAGAAGCTGCCTGACTACCTGCCGGTTGAGTGGCTGGGCGAGCAGGGCCTGCTAAGTTCAAATTCCTAAAAAAATTGTTGAGTTGGGTCTGTATTTCTATTTTCAAGGTATTTTGCACTTCATTTTCTATGGCTCGCTTGCAAGTTGAGAATCCTTCTACTACGGCCAAATTAACATACGCTTTTAAGTCCTCCGATATACCAGTTTTTTCTACATATTTAGGCGGTAGCTGTGAAAGTGTCTCTAGAAGTACTCTAGCGCCTCTACTGGTGGATGGAATGGCATCTTGAGGTCTGTTATCTGACTGGCTACTTCCTGCGGGCCTAAATGTGATGTCATGCGAGCCAAAAACTTCTTGCGGAGGGGACACGTTTTCAGCTCCCCCACTGAGCTCACTAAATGACGGAGGTGGTATTGAATCTATTGTCTCGTAGTTTTGAAGACCCGACTCCAACATACCAGAACTACCTACATTACGGGATGATGATCGGATGTGTCTATCGGAAATAAGAGGAGAATGCAGCACTTGGCTCCTAGCGGTAGGATCTAACTCATATGTAACCGATCTAGTAACTCTATTTTGTATCAATATCTCAGCGTCGCGAATGAGTTTATGGACGCGGTCTTCATTCTCTTTGTTATGGTTAGACATTTTGTATAAATGCAATAACACGACGGGATGAACAAGAGGACAACTAATATCGAGGAACAAAATTTGAGTAGTGCTCTGCGCTGTGAGTGGTGATAATCTACCAATATTTTTTTTTTTTTTTTTTTTTTTTTTTTTTTGTAGACAAGTACAACGATAAGATTAAGTGTAAAAAAAGTAAAGTACCTAGTGTAAATAATTATTAAATAATGTTAACAAATATAAGAAAACCAAAAATCAGAAAAAATAACAAAATAATCTTGTAATCAAGAAAAGACTGCATAAATAGCGACTTGCAAAAGAAAAAAAAATTTTTAAAGCGAAAACAAAAAGATAGTTTGAGAGAGAAAAAAAAATTTTTTATTATTATAATGACTTAACAACTGTAACCAATCTTGGAACTACAAACGTACTGATTTAATGTTACGTATTAAACAAAATAATTCAATAAACTTTATATTTGAAAAACAAAACAAAATATTTCCTTTTAAGAAACAAAAAAAAAGAAGCTTTACTATGTAAGAACAAAGAAACAATAAGATTCAAAAATATTATAACAAACCTAAATGTACCTAATAACCAACGGATATTCTAACAAACTTAAAGTATATTTTTCTTTAAAAACAAACCTAAATTTAACGAAGAATATTTGTAATTAGTACTCACTATCCTAATATGCTCTCAAATTCAAATTTTTTTCTTTAATAAAAAGAAATTGAATTTAAAGAAAACTATGGAACTAATGAAAGGAAATTAACTTATACTTACAAAATCAATTAACGAAACGCTTACACTTTAACCAACCAAAAAAAAAATACTATTTTTAACACACCTAAATTTTTCCATAAAAATTTATGTAATTTTCAAACAAAGATAAACTTTCTAATTAACTTTTGAAAAGATAACAAAAACGACAATTTTTGAAAACGAAACTTAAAGGTACCGAGAAATAAATTAACCGGTAACTTCTCTTAACTAGTGCTATGACCTTAAAGCAAGTTTTTTTTTTCTCAAAAACTTAAATTTATCAACAAATCTGAGGTATATTTCTATAGTGATAATATTGAAAATTGAGACCTTTTTTTTTCGATTTTTTTAATGATAGGCGATGAAAAATCTTTCAATGGATTTATAGTTTCAAAATTTTATTCTGTTTTAATTAGGGTTTTCAATTAGGATACGGGGTGCTCCAAGTAGCTTCTTTTGTGATGGGTGAGGTGACTCTGCGGTTGAAGAATTCTGCAAATTAGACTGCGGACGGACAACTGATTCCTAGGTGTGGTGAAGTATTAATAACATTAAAGGTAGATAGAAGAACAAGGACATTACATTGTTTACCTTACCGTTCCCGCAATTTACGACAGTCTCTGGGACTTTTGCGTAAAGACTTGAAACGGTGAGGAAAACACACCAAAGAGAGTTGGAAACTCGAAAAAAATAGGAGTAGTGCAACGCTGTTGAACAACCTGTCGAACACGGTCACTACTTCCAAATCGTAAGAATTATGAATAAGACAAGACCAAAGGAAGGAAATTGAAATTAAGACAGAAAAGCAAAACAAAATTAATAAGGATGGGAATTAGGAAGGACACAACATAGGAAGTTTGCTGGCGCCAGCAAGTACCGTTTTGAACTTTTACTACATTTAAGGGCAAAAACAAGGACGTAACATACGTTGGGCGCCATTTTGTTGCAAGGCAAGAGGAGGGGAGCTTCGGTAAGGTGGGTAAGGAAGAGTAGGATAGGTAGTAGGTAGGATTAAGGGAAAGAGGTCGGAAATTGAAAGGGATGGAATGTTTAGCTCGGAGGACGAATGGCCTGCTTGTGAAGCACGACTTAGCTCGCCGGAATGGGGGGGGATCTTGTCCCCCGTAACTAAACCTCACCTGTAACAAAAAACACAAATCAGGCCTAGAAAAGGAAACTAACTGACGGACGGACATTCACCACACTTGGGGACTGCTGGTGTCATTGCAGCCTGGCCTTAACCCTCCCAACCTGGAAATCTTGAGGCCGTTTATAGATCTCCTCATTCGAAAGCCAACCAGTCCGGTCACCGCCACATCACTTTGGAAGCTTACCCTTCACACCCCTGAAAAATTCCAACTTACCACATCATGGTGTGGTATTCACCATGAAAAAAAATAACACTGAACATTATTTTAATTTTCTAAGCGCTTCAAGGTTTATTCAGAAAACAGAACATTTAAACTTTAACTAAAAACTAAATAATCACAAAGAAATTGAGTTTAAAAGGAACGGTTACTTTCCCCACGACAACACAAAAAAACCAAAAACGGTTGGTTTGGGCTAAGCCGCACCCTTTCTGGCGCTTAATTATCTTATAATGGTAATCTCGGTATTAAACAATATTTCCACCCTGCCTACAGAGAGCTCTATGAAGGGGGGAGGGGTATGATAAATGATTATACTATATTCACCACGGGTAATCGGGAAAACAACCTTACAAAAAATACAATATTTCAAAAAAAATATCTAGAAAAAAAAATTACAAAAAAAAAAACAACCTCTACGCCACTTAGAACAAAATAAATTAACAAAAAAAAATAATTAGGTTATCTTAATTGAATATACCGGAATTAAACCAATAAGGTTAAAACCACAAAAAAAGAATATGGTAGCTCTGTCCACAAAAAATCAACTTAAGTTGGTATTTAAATTTGTCTCGGTAGGTATATAATGTATAGGTGTATAATATTTAAATATAGTTTATATTTTTTTTATTTTTTTTTATTTTTTTGTAAGCGGGACTCACGTGGCCCTATTTTTAGGTAGGGCTTCGCCAGACGTTTGTACGGGCACTGGTAATCCTGTGTTTGGATTCCTGATTTGGCCGTGTATTCAGTCCAAAAATTATAAATATCGGTCCCTTCGCCAAATAAAACGGTGGCGGTCCAGAGCTGATCTATCTGCTTACCTGGAACCGCCAAACAAAATTTCTCCTTAAGCCACTACCTATTGTAAAATTTTGCGTTAGGCTAATATAAAAAAAAAATCACATAAATAAAACTCACCAGAGTATCACTTTTAAAATTTATAATTTTTTTTTCTCGGGGTACCTCTCTTAGGGTAAAACGAAAACGACGACGCTAATCTGACCTTATTAAAAAAAATCTTTAAAAAAACTATACAAAAATTTAGTACGTTTCACCACTCACTTCAAATTCTGTCTTTTCTTTCTCCTATTCGAATACTTTTTTTCAAATTTGAAATACTTTTTTTTTCAGATTCGAACTCAACTGTTCCACGTTTTCACCACAAATGACTTTTCCCTATATACATTGTAGATAGAAACGTCCCACTAATCTGGAATTCTCCTCTCATACCTAGATAGACATCATCCGATTAATCTGTTATTTTATTGCTTTCTTTCTTTTCTTTTTCTTTTATATATATATACATACATACATACATACTTGGCATGTTGTATATTACACATACATTTACTTTTAATTATTTTGGGTGGGCTATCTTTCTCTCTTTTTCAGTCGAGAAAACCAATCCCAATATTAAGCAATTAGCATGAGCCAACAGAGGGAGCAGCTTGCCTTGACCTCGTTTACACTTTATTGCATATTGCATTTGTTTCCAAAACCCTAGATGGTGTTACTTTAGTCGCACCAAGCTCCGAAAACGAATCTCAAAAAACTTATTTCTGCTAACTCCTCATACTTATTGCTCTTTGAAACAAAAACAAACTCCTATTTGAAGTGTCAACGTCAATTAATGGTATCTTTCCAAAAATACTTTTTATTCTTTAGATGCACTCAAGGTACTCAATCTTCTCACCAGTCACGCACGAAAACTTTTCTATATGGGATTTTATTTCAAGTAAAAATCTTTATTGACAGGACCGAGAGTATAGAAATTATAGCGCGTAGAACGAAACAAAAATTAATATGAAAAGGCGAAAACTTCAGGAGTGTTCATGACGTAGATGAGCAGAACGAAACAAAAGAATATTGAAAGGCGCCCTATTACGAATAATTAGTATCATGATTGTAGTTTGTAGGTGATATTTTGACGAATGACGACACAAGATACAAGATGGACAACAACAGTAGGGAAAGGAATTGCGAATGGACGCTCACTAATAATAATGGTAAGTAGTACTTTCTTTTTATTATTATTATATTACCAATGTTTTTTTTTTTTTTTATTTATTTTTAAGAGCGAGATCAGCAAAACACCTCATCAATAACCCAGGCGTACAACCGCAACAATGAAAAGGTATCCGGGACTTCCGATATCCTTCTCACGTAGTCCTTACGTTTTTCGGTTAATGTACGAGACAGTCTGTGTATGAGACTCTTTGTTTAACTTCGACCTTTTTTCCTTTTCGTTATGTTTTCAGGTAATCCATAGAGCACCTACACAGACTTCGTCAAATAACATATCTTATAAATTTTCTTTTGTCTTTAACCGACTAGACGTAAAAGAGTCGCAGTGTCATTACTATACGACGAGTGAATAGACCCCAGGCACCGAAACCTATTTGCGAGAAGTTCTCCTTTTTCTTGGAAATTAGACTAAGTAGACTTAGTCGAAATTCCAAGCTTTGTAGGGAAAACTTTCTCGCCAGTCATTGGCAAGGAGTGCATGGCACTGCTGCCATCTACCTGAGAAACTTCGGTACTACTCGCAACGTGCTGAATGCACCCAATGGGATCCACCAAAGAAGGTTCAACATAAAAGGAATCCAAATTCCAAAATCGACTCCACTTCCAAATCGGATTCCACAAATTTTCCAGACTCAATATATCTTCCAGAATGTTCTCGTTCCCATATTTACAATGGAAGGGCATAAAACAACGAGAACCAAAATTTTTCGCTAGTTTGAATTATACCCTGCTCGCACTAAAATTGCAAGAATAGTGATCGCACTAGCTTGAGAACCAAGAGTAAACACACCTATGACATAGAGAATGTCTAACTCGGAAAAAGTGACAGATAGCCGTCAGGCAACAAATCGAGTAAAGTAGTGGATGCGGCCGATTATTTTTCTCCACTTGTCAATTTGAACCTGCACTTTAGCCATTTCAGTCTATTACTTAAAGTTTTATTTGGTCATTTCCGAAACATTCAGAAGTCAATACCAGTGTGACTGAAGAATTTGATGGACCAAAAGCTGTCCATAGAAAATATAAAGTCCTTGTTACACCTAATGCCACCATATAAAAACTAGGTCTAATCCTTTTCTGCCCCAAGGGAAATGTCATTCACTCTAATTGGAGAGTGAGGTAAAGATGATAGTTACCGGTAATGACGTACTGAAATATAAAACCTTCCGTGATCTCACACACGCCAACAGTTCATTTCCAATGTTCTACACCTGGCATGTGTCAATTCCGAGCGAGTCACTAATTCTATACTACGCCAGGAATTCCTGTAACGAAAGTGTCAATTTTTATTCTCAATGAAGATACTAGCGCCTCAGTGACACTGTCTTATTTTCTTTTTTTTACATTGACGGAGACGTACATAAATTAAATGTTTCCGATTATTATAGCGAATAGAATTCTTCTAGTTTGTATTTGGTACGATGCATAATCAGGTTATCCAGTGTAACCGAAACCTTATCCCAGACAATTCCACCCAATTATTCAACCTGACGTACGTACTTATTATTCGTAATTCATGTTTGAGAAAGTTTCACAGTGCGCACTACACCTTAGCATTCGCTACTTCAGACCCCCAGAATGGAACGAATTTTGGAAAGAGGAAGTAAACTGGAAAGTAGGGCGTTGGCTACCTGGAATATGGTATTGTGGAACATAGAATTGTCTGTAGACTTCATTTTGAAGATAGACAGTGACGCGACAAGAACGCCTCAACAGAACTCGTAGTTTTTTTTTTGCCAGCAGCCGTACTGCGCCCAACTTTTAATTTTGCTGAGGAGAAATACTTGGATTGCAAAGGCAATCCTGAGCATCAATAAGTATTTATCGACATGGAATTTAAAACAAGGTAAGAATCCTTAATATATCACTTCTCATTTAGCCACACCACATGGCCGGCGTGCTAGGGACTACATATATATGGAATTCCTCATAATACCTAGATACATTCATGAGAGTATATGTATAGCGTGCAGGCAGCACACTTGGATACCAATTCTTTTTTGTCTTGGTCATTTGTCTCGTGGTTGAGCCACACCCAGATCTATCGATAGATCGTACATACGTTGCGTCATAAATATTCCTAGGAATGCTAGCAAGGCGAAAGCGTGCAACCGTTGAACGTTGATCCGTGTTCCGGCTCGTCGACGGCCACGCCACCCCACTTTGTGATAACGCCTACCGCCAGGCGCAACAATAATTGCGTCAGCACATCGGGTACCCAGTCACGAATTGGCTGAAGGCCCCAACATAATATTGAGGGATATCTTCTCTTTCACCAGAAGCAGACATCAGGACGCCTGGCGGGTATATCTTTGCCGATGCCGGTCCCAAGCATCCTTCAACTCCAAGTCTTGATTACGGAGCGCCGCGGGAAATACACTCCAGTTACACCATACTCACCTATATTTCAACACGCAGCAGTTCCTGAAAATTATTATTAAAGATTTAAAGAAATACAAGGGTATTTGTATACCTAATAGCCAGGTAAAGAAACTTTTTGATTTATTTTAATTGTGAAATCAGGTGGGAGCATTAAAGCTCAACCACCCCATTGCATACTCATTGTCGAGTATATTATCGCCACGTACCCTGGCGTACGACACCACTTACCACGTGATGGCCAAATGCCACACCCACTCCGCCATACTGGTTTATATGAAGATTATTAGTGTAGTGTAAAATTATATTGATACCTACTAATCAAAGTGCTTAAAAATCCATTTACTTACCAAACGAAGAGTAGTAAAATCCTAGTATCGGTAAATTTATTCAGTTGTTATCGTTTTGCGATCGATTCTTAAAGTAACTGTATACCGTTGGAGCCCGTGCTCCCAGTTTTCTTTACAACACGAAGTTATAAAAAGTGAGTGCTACCAATCTTTGGTATTTTCAAAGCTTCACGTAACCTATTTTTTTTATCATTTTTTCACTTTGTCTCATAGACATTTCACTCTTCGCGTCGGTAGCGACCACCATCACTCGCGTTTCTTAACGCCGCGTTCGCGCACAAAGCTTGTATAGCTTTTAGCTTCACTCATACATACCTTGCACTTTTATAATTCTTAATTTTTGTTTGTATATTATGTACCGTGTTTTCTTGAAATTTGTACTCGTATTCCTTCCATATCGTAGTTTAATTGTATCTGTCGTATCTGCGACACATTGAGTGTGTACCCAAGGACACTGACGCGCCAGATTAAGCACTGATAACGAACATTTAGTTCAAATACCAGAGCATCAGTTGACGATCCACAAAGAGAGGTCGTTATGTAGCATATTATCAGGATTAGCATCATTTATGTTGAAAATATTTAACTAACCCTTTTCAGCTGTTCCAGAAGTGCACTTCCGAAACAACGTAAAGTGGACAACGTATTCCTTTTGCTACCCCATTGGTAGAAAAGTAACCTTTTTTTTTTGATTTATCATTTTTATTTTTGAATTTACACTTTGATAATATATTGCTTTTACTGAATTTGCATTCGATCATACATTTGGATGCGAATTGTATTCCATATGTATGTGGTATTTAAACTATATGTAACGTAAAAATAAATGTGTATAGAAATAATAAAAGAATATTTATATACCACCACTGTATACCACTCGCATCGATGATGGACACCAACCTATTCTACACCCAAATACCCTATGAGCATCCGAGCTTCGAATCTATACCCACCAACAGCACGAGCCAAAGAGGAAGCAAGAAGGAACAAGCACCCCTATCCGGCCTTGACTCCAATACCAAGGGACAGCAACCACATCGTCTACCTACCATGTATCGGTGTATTCAGCATCCCGGTAAAAGACATACTTACACTTCGCAAACACAGTACCTCGTCCCTCCTGCTCCTCTTCCCATTCTTCTATATTCCTACTCCATCCCACTACAGAAGCACGAGCCATCTAGTAGCGCACCATAGGTCCTGACTACAAAGCACAGTAGAACAGCCTAGAGGGTACCTACCAGCATGCCCGCACCTATCCGCTACAAGTCATAGATGTTCCGCTTGCAGCTGTATAGTATAGTGGTTTACACCAAAAACCATGGATTCTACTTATATCCCTAGGCTCACAACTAGATTTACAATGCTGTATTTAGAAACGGTATCTTTTTCCAGAGTAATTACTCCAAATCACATCCAATTATCTATCTGTGCTACCTAATCTTATTGCTGCAGGGATGGAAGCGATCCTATGCCGGCAACGCCCCCTTTCTCACCAACTATTTACAGCAAACAGCTGACAAGAACGGCATGTGACAACGTAGAACCGTGGTCGAGATCGACCGTCGCGGTGGCCGGCAGTACCATAGCCATGACTAGCTCAGCCAGGCCGTGGGCACTTGCTCCGGGATCTAGCTGACCGGTGTTACCTCTTTTTTTCACTGCCGACCGTTGAACTCGAGATGGGTGAGCTCGAATAAGAATGTTTGAATGCTTAAGGGCCGTCATAATCTCCAAAGATAAGATTGACAAGAATCAACAGAAAGAAAGACTGATCTCTATTTGCACCTCTTGAGAATGGACGAGAGTGAATGTGAGTGAAAAGAAAAGAAATCGTGTTCGCATTGCCTTATCAACCAAAAGAACAAGACACGTAAGTATATTGGTGACTAGCAAACCACCGATAGTCGTGGCTGCTGTGGCTCATGTCACCTTCCTTCCACTCTGCTACCACGATGCTGTGCAGATAGTGGGGGATGAGGTGTCTAACTGTATGGGCAGGGAGGATTAAAGATGTTATACAATCCCCCAGGTCTCTCAACCCACCCAATTCGTAAGCAGAAATCAACTCTCCTCCTCTACGACCTTGGCTACTGTGGACCTATGAGTCCCCACGACTCATTACAATTTTAGGTAGCCCCTTAACTGAAAAAGCAAGCAAATAATATGCTCGCTCACAAAATCTCCTAATCTAAAAATACTACATTACTCAAAAAGAACTGTAACACTGCAACAAGAAACTAAACCATTGCAAAAGAATACATCTAATAGTATTCCATTTCTTCACACCACCTTGTTTCCTCCCGAAGGAATGTTGAGGGATGCCACCCTCCCTATAAATTTCTTACGTCTCCATATTAAATATATCTGCAAAATTTTCCAAAATAACTAAAGTTTCCAAAAATGATCAAATTGAAATACGGAAATTTCGTTATTACGTTATAATAATGTTGATTATTTATTAAAAGTTTTTCTTAATAGCTAACAAGAGAGAATATTCTAAAAGTATATACCTATTATAATCTTAATCTTAACCTGATCTTACAAATTCGTATAAAGATTCTCAAATTTCAAACTAGAAATGTAAATGTAGTCATGAATTTATCATATGAATTTATAAGAGATTTAATAGTGAAGCTTTTGATCTACCACTTGATAGAAAGTAATACTACAATATCTTTATTCCAATTATTGAAACTAGATTTACGTTATGGATTTTTTTCACAAAAGTTAATCAAAGTATTGAATCTTCAAGATAAAATAATGATATCAGATCATTAGCAAGAAAGTACAGTGTTATCAAAAAAAAAATAAGGATTTAAAAAGAATTATTATATATAAAAAAAAAAATCTAATTATAGCTAAGTTGATAGAAAAAGGATTAGGAAAAGTAATAATCGCGGACCGATAATAGCATACATAAGTTTAAAGTTAAATGCTAATTAGTTTAAACGCGTCGTCGCGGCGGTGATAGCTTGTCGTAACTATCATCAAAGATACCAACTTCGAATATTAAAGTATCTATCTGCGGTGGAATGTCGTTTGAAATCACCGATAATTATTAATTACAAAAAAAAGTTAATTAAACGTAATACATAGAACAAGAATACGACCTGATCAAGAGAAATTCAAATTAGGATCGAGAGTAACAGGCATCAAGGATTTGCTTGAGATGTTACCATCAGAAGCAGCAAAAAGGTAGTCAATATGTTTCAAAAAGTTTTAAAATAATTAATATTGTTTACCATATACAATCATACACAGTTCGTGTATAACTATATACTCGATTGAAATCATGCAATATATATAAAAAGATTAAATATAGCAAAAGTTATTATATTAAATATATTTTAAAGAGTATGAAAGATCATCAGCACTGAGCAGCTGATAAGCTCAGTTATTTCTTCCAAAGGTATACGGAAGTGCACTCCTGGATGCCTCTGAAATAAAAGTTTATTAAGTTATAGGTAAGTTAGTGTATATTGACTAGCGCTAATTGAATGATAATAGGTGCTGTTCTTTGATTTCGTACGACGATCGATTGTTATAGTCAACTAGAGTAAGCTCTCGTTGATATCGTCGAAGCTTTACCTAATGATCGTAAGGACACGAGTGTATTGAATGCTTTCAGACGAGCGGGGCGTAAGGCTAGTGTATAAGTATGTATATAGCCTATCATTTGCACGCACTCTGAAAAGAACTACACTTTAATGGACGAATACACGAATGTTTTTGAAGACATTGCAAAGAAATGGATCGTTAATTGTTTACATGTAAGTATCGAATTCACAACTTCGATGAGAAAACCGTTACGGGATTGAAAGAGGGTTGAACAAGGGTTCAAGTTGGTCGCTACCGACGCAGGAGTAAGTATTGTATTTTTAAATACGAGTATAAAAATAAAAAAAAAACAAAATATTCACGTGAAGTAGTAGAAGTGTATGTATGAAGAGATATAAATGACTCTACCAAAGAATCAGGTGTCTTGAAATTGATTGGAGATATACGTACGTACGGATATCGAAAAGTTGCAGAGGAAGAATGTTCCTCTTTGGACGCGAAGAAAACGACGATTTGGTAATCAGGCACTAGGTTGTGCCACAGGATTTGGTTCCGTTTAATAACCGAAAAGACCGTGAGACAAGTTCTCAATTAAGTCTGGTATGAACACTGAATAATGAAAGTAATTATAACGCGTACGAATGTAGCTGAACACGAAGAACTCAAGGTTGCTCTTCTGAAACTCTGCATGGAAATCCCGGGAGTAACTAATCGAGCATAAAACGAAGATGCGGATTTTAATTATTCACGAACCGATAAAGCACGATACTAATATGATAATCGCGACGTAAAGAATACATTGAGTGAGAATTAGGTTGATACTAGGAAGAATGAAATAGTGAAGGATAATAATCTTTATATTAAACACAGCACAAAAAATTTGGATAAAAATACCTAGGATAATGGATGTTAATAATTGCACCAAATGTAAGTATTCATAAGAGTAAATATGTTGAACACAATCTACTAATATCGCTGGGAATTACGTTAATACCACCGTCCTTGGTTAATGGCGTTATCGCCAGCGTTACACGCTTAGTATTAGAGGCAAAACTGGCCCCTTTTATCCCACCGTATGGAGGGTTGGACTTGGAAGGCTTCTTAGCTCTTCTTCAGATTCACAAAACACAATAAACTTAACAAAAAGGTGTTACCTCGTAATGTTTAGCGTAAGTTCTTATTATAAAGTTCCACACAATAACACAATTCATAACTGGATCTGCTGCTTCTTTCAATGATGAATTATAGGTGAGTAACTGAATCCCTCGTGGTTTGTCTGATCTCATGGATCTATACTGTTGATGGACCGGCATCGGCATGCGCTGCCAGCCAGGCGTCCAGTTGAAAGTCTTGAAGAGGCTTTCCGATGATCCTGCTGGTGTTTATGAGCTCCGCTGAGCTGCTGATTTGGTGTAACAGATGTACTGGAAGTGATGATGCCTGTCTATAGGTAGTGTAGCTTCACACAGGTGAATTTCCAAAGTAAGTAACATGGGCGTGGCCGTCGGCGAGCCGAAACGGATCAACGTCGAACGGCGCTCACGCGTTTGCCTTGCTTCAATTTTGTCAAAGAAGCCCTCTAGAGGAGCTCCTTGGCGTCACACATGTGTGACCAGGACGTCGGTGGTGCGTATCGGTGTGCGCACGGTGTATGAGACGATAATTTTCGTCAATAAAAGGAAAATAGTAAGGTCATCAACAAAAAAAAGCATGAAATGGACACTGGGACGTGGCATGCGCCTACTAGCTTTTAATTATCGCCTTCAATTTAAGGTATATATATGTAAAACATGCCCACGTGTATGGGGCGGATGCACGTCGTAGAATCTCCTCCAGGGCGTAATCTCTATGGGCTACCACCTCAGGAATTCGACCACGATGTGGATGCTCCTCTTCTTTAGGTTTTGGATGATGATATGGACAATTACCTCCTTGGGATTGGTTGACCTATGGGGGACCAAAAGAAATTTAGCACACCTCGTGTCTCGTGCCAAAAAAGAAGAATCTATATTTTTACACTCAGCGTATGAAAATATATTTCTTTTTCCTAAATGTGTATTATAATATACTGTCCTTACCTCTTTAGTTAATTAAAATGTTGGGATTAGGTAGGATTACCTATCTTCCTTCAGTATATTTCTTCTATTTTATTCGAGAAAATATATATAATAATTCACAGACAGAGAATGTTCTGCCGGAAAGTTCTTCGTCGTTTGGAGTGTGTCTTCAAAATGACTTCTGCTCTTGATCATCCTAGAGCATATTTTCCTACATTCAATTAGACAACGCCCAAACTTCCAGTCTCATGGCTGCTTTCCAGTGTTTGAACTGGTTGTTAGTTGGCACTATAGGTGGCGTGTCAAAAACATACCTTAAAGGTATATACTCACTGAACATATTTTCTTTCGGAACAGTTGCATGACAACTAGAGCATGACAGCTCGAATAATTTGGTAAGGAAATGACAATAGTAAGGGTCAGATTACACTGGGTAGTAAAGGTAAGTATTATTCTAATTACCAGGCCGGAGGATTTCGAATTCAGTAACTACAGGTAAAATCGTATGTCATATCCACATCTGTCAGTGAGATAAAAAAAGATGCAATTGAGATGAAGGCAATATGTTGTCATTTGCTTCACCTCCGTAAGTTTAACTTTTCGGATAGTAGTATATCGCAAGTTCATCGTAATAGTTTTAGGTTGACACATGTCAAATGGGAATTTGCCAAATGTAGTATATGGTAAGTGCGCTCAGGATACTATTCGATTTCTCCTGTTATTCTCTTGACATCCACAGATTAGGGATTGGAGAAGAATCGTTCACAAGAGAAGCGATTGAGCAAAGTTTCACTTAATATTCAAAGTGATGAAAAGTGTTATACGACCTCGAATTATGCTTCTTCTCAGCACAATAAAGTTCCTAGTATAAGAAATTTCAGGTTTACACTTTGTTTGTTTGACTATTTGGATCTAACACTACTGAATTAGCACAGACTGTGGAGAATGACATGTCGGACAGATTTGACAAGTGAAAACAAATATATCGGTCGCAACGACAATTATCTTCTGCTTGCTGCCTAACGATTGGTTCTGTCATTATTTAATTGTTCTGACATTCTCTACGTCACGTGCGCAACCAAATTTTGTCATTGCATAGTGTGAACAAATCATCTAAAACTTTCAGTGTGTTCAGATCAGGAACAGAGCAAGTGTGTGCCTGAATTAATATTTTCGAAGGGAGGCACTCTTACAGAATGCTCAATGGAAGTAAGCAATAGGCGTTTTTCTTTTTTCATTCAGAAACGAGCTCTGAACAGAGTTCGAGTATATCGAGCTCGCTCTGAACGTCCTCTGAACAAATTGTGTTCAGAGCGCTCTAAACTATTAATGAAACGAATTTAATTTTCCATTAATTTCCTCTTCTCATGCCACTTGAAAAACCTGAAAACAATTTTGTTTTAACATTTAAAATACCTTCGGCGGCCATTTTAATTGTTTTTAATTTCAGCCGCCGCTAAAAAGTTCTTTTTATCAATTGAATTGGTTTGGAAGCGTCTCACTTGTGACGTTTATATTTTTGTTCAGCTTTTGCTCAGTCTGCCCCATTTATTTATTTGGAGCTCGTAGAGCGCACTCTGAACGCACTCTGAAGGAAAAAAGAAATACGAATTTTTAGCTCTGAACACTCTGAAGCAAAAAAGAAACACTAATTTTTTTTTGACAACTCAGGCTCTGCTGTGAACTAAAAAAGAAAAACGCCTCATCTGATCGTCACTCTGTTTGGTAAAGTGATCAGAATTTTGATCTAAGATCAGAATCTGATTTCTGACCAAGGAATCTGATCTCGTGCAAGATGGATTCCCTTTTCTTTCTGCGGAAACTCTTTGGCAGATAAAACGGGATGGGTGTGTTCGTTGAGTAGTTGCCAATATTACGAATCTGCTAATAGATGGCGGTAATAGAAATTGCTTTGCCAGTGACTGGCGAGAAAGTTTTCCCTACATATATTGAGAACTTTTATGTTGCTATGAGTGAATCACCCAGCGCAGATCCTTTTTGTCTGATATAATTACGTTCTTGATAGGATATTTCAAAATTTATACCCCGGAAGGTTATATGTTTCTTATTTGTTTGCGTAGTCGGTTTATCATTTAAGAAATTCTTTTTTTTTATTGTCGGTAATACAACGCTTTCTTAATATGAGATTTAATTCGGCTTTGCCTATTTCATCCGTCAATAAGATTTCACCGCCGCGTTAAAACTTTTTTCTTTTTTTTTATTGTTACAGTTATCAACCTCGGTTGGCGTTTCGACTCATGCCTGATTATATCGATAACAATTTTTTTGGTTTTATGAGAATTCCACTTGAATTTACCACTATTGTATCATAACTTGTATTTCATAGGATAATATTTTGAGGTTTCTATCAAATGACTGTAAATGTAGTATTCAATTTTTGATTAAAGTATTTAACTATTGAAGCATTTTTGCTATGTGAAATCCTCATTTCTTTCTTTCTTATGTATGTATTTTTGAATTATTTATGAAGAATTTAATACTTACTTAAAGTTTACAGAAAGATCTAATGGGATCATATTTTAAGTCAGTTAAGACATATTAGCTAAGCTAACCAATTTTGTTAGTTTTTAAGATTTAACCCAATAAACTTTATAATTCTTTTTATAACGATTTAAGACAAATTTTGGCAGTTATTATTTTTATTTGAAGTTGAATATTTTTCTGAAGGAAATACAGGTCTTTCATAATGATGGAGTAAGCTATTTACAGGGAGGGTGGTAACCCTCGCTCTTCTTTGATTGGAACATGGTGATGTATATTTAGAGTGTTGCTCTTATATGCAACGTTAGAGGTGTAGGATATAGCATCTTGCTTAGATACTATGAATTAGATAGGGTAAGAAAGTTGGCAAGCAATATTTTTGCTTGCTTTTATAATCAGGGGCTGCCCATAATATTTTTTATGAGTCGCGGGGACTCATACGTCCGAGGACAGACAAGGTCGTGGACAGGAGAGTTGATTCCTGAATACGAATTGGGTGGGTTGAGAGACCAGGGGGATCTATTCAACACCTTTGATCCTCCCTACCCTCAATGTTAGACACCTCTTCTTCCACTTTCTGCTAATCATCGTGGCAGCAGAATGGAAGAAAATTAATGAAACGCCAGCGCAACCACGAACTGCTATGGTTTGCTTTTGTTAAATACTTACGTGTCGCGTTCGGTGGGATAGTAGAATAGTTCAATAGTGAAGTTTCTCTTTCGGTCTACGATTACACTCAGTAATTACTAGGGGGTGCAATCTTGAATCAGCTTTTCTTATTGTTCATTTCTTTTAAGCCTTTTCTTTGGTAACCATGAGGGCCCTTAAGCATTATAACATTTCATATTCGAACTCGAACATCTTGGGTTCAACTGTCGGCAGAAAAAAAAAAGGTAACACCGGTTAAGCAGATCCCGGTGCAAGTGCCCACGGCCTGGCTGAGCTAGTCATGGCTAAGGTACTGCCGGCCACCGCGACGGTCGATCTCAACCACGATCCTACGTTGTGGCATGCCATTCGATTCTATTGCTTTCAACAAGCAATTGATGCGAAGGGAGGCGTTGCCGGCTAAGGATTACTTCCGTCCCAATGACGCAGAAATAAGTAGCTGTGTCTAGATGTATAGGTATGGACTGGAGTGGAGTCTCCGGGGGTAATGAAATTGAATTTTAATATAGCATCGCAGGTCTAGGTACGACTGTGGGATTTGAGTAGGGTCCATGGTTTTTTGGTGTAGGCTATGCTACATTAGGGCTACAAGGAGAACATAGTATACTTGTAGCGGATAGGCGCGAGCATGCTAACAGGTACCCTCTAGGATACGATAGGAAATATGGAGGATAGAAGAGAAGTAAGAAGAGTAGGAAGCCGTGTTTGCTAAGTGTAAGTATGTCTTTTTCAGAGGTGCTGGAAACACAGATACGCGGTTGGCTGACGATGGAGATACAGTGCTTTGGTATGGGTATCAAGGATGTTTGGATGTTTGTCTCTTCTCGCTTCTTCTTTGGATTATTAATGGGTGTTTGAAGTTGATATGGATATTTCATTAATCATTAATTTTCAATTTTCCTTATTATATATTTCCATATTATATAATTTACGTTAGGTACAATATCTCCTTTCCCATTCAATCGAATGACTTGTCATACAACGTTGATATTTTAAAAGAATTAAAAGAATTATTATAAAATACTTCCTTTAATATTATTGTTCATTTTTCAAACCGAATTGATTGTTTATGTTCTTAAATTATTATTTTTCTCAAATTTCCGCTATGGAAAATATTTTAGAGATTTGGGATTGTTTTATTAAATAAAACTCTTGGTGAAAAATCAAATAAAAATATGTAACTAATATCCGTTAATTTTTATTTTGGTATTCTTATACAACGTTTTCATTAGGTCAAAAAAAGTGATTTCGTAGAAAATTTCCAAATTTAACTCCACTTCCCATACAAAATAAAATTACCTCTGTTCGCGTACATTTTGTGCCAAAAAATGAAAACTGTCAAAAGTTCTCAAATGAGAGAAAAATCTCTCTCACTTACCGAAAAGTACACGAACGCTTTTTGTGTAAAAACTTGAAAAACGTCAAATTCGAATTTTTTGATTGGTTAGCTCTTTGCGGTAAGGGTCATCTGCAACAACAAATGTTTACGTCATTCGATTTTGACAGAGTTCAAGTTTTTACCAGATGAAATTTCAGTGGGCAAAAACTTGCAAATAAATGAACGAAAGAATAAAACAGCTGTTATTTTCTTTCGTTCATCTTTCGTTCATCTCTCAGTACGCGACCGCTTTTTGTGTTAATGTAAACGTATGAATTCGAATGCAAACTGTTTCATTTGGGTACGCGAACATAGGTATTATGTCGATTTTTATTGGTCACATTAGATCAATCTTTTTTGATCTAGATCAATATTTTTTGATCTGACAGCTAAATTTTATATTCTTGTTGGTCAACAAATCAATTTTTTTTTCGATCTTAGATCAATATCTTAAATATCATTTTTTTCGAGATTTAACACATACCATAATACTTTTTGAACAGCTGATTTTGAAGTTTTGATTTTGGTTGCGACATTGTGAAAATTAAATTTTTTGGTGTTAAGGAAAATTCTTTTTAATTATAAAATAAAGTTTTGTTTTTTGTAAAAAAAATTATTTTAATTATAAAGTGAAGTTTTGTTCTTGGCATTGCGAGAGCTCAATTCTTTTGGCAAAATAAAATTCTTTCTAATTATAAAGTGAAGTTTTGTTTTTGTTATTGCGAGAATTCATTTCTTTTGGTACAGAAAATTCTTTTTAATTGTTTATTATTATTATATTTTCATTAAAGAAGTACATGGAATTGAATAGATTTATCAAAATGTCCATGACCTGTGAAAGAAGAAGATGAGCAGTTCACTTAATTCCGTATTCTCCAGGCGCAATTCAGTCGGTCGCCGGATAAATATTTCATCATAGCGGGGATCCCGGATTAGTTTTCGACTAACCAACGGGTCATATGGCTTTCCTTGGCTCTCATTCGCAAGAACTAAACTTCTTCTACTATCTTGGAGAGTTGCTGATGAACTCTCTGATAGAGATTCTAGTGTCGCCGACAAAGACTCCTTCGTTTGGCGGGTATTTTGATTTCAAATACGCTGTGTTGGTATTCATATTGTAACCAACCAACATACATACTTGAAAAAGCTTTGGACACTGGGACTCTGATGCTTCCTTTTCTTTTTCAGCTGCTGCGTTTACTGATTTTTTAGCAGCCTCAGTTGAATCCAGTAGATCATCTCCAGGTGGTTTTATTATTTGAGGACTATCTGTTGAACGTTTGGAACGCATCTTGATGTTATTATTGTTTTTCGTCGTCATAGTAGTCATTGTCGTTGTGGGTACTTTACTATCTCCAATGAGTTTGTTAAAATGCTGAACTCGCTGACTAGTCGCCACTGGTAGAGGTCGTATCATTGAAGGCTCGTCGTCGTCGTCATCACTGCTGGAATCAGTAGACCCATCATTATCGTTTCACCTTCCAATTTGAAACTGCTTAACACTGGAGGGTTCAAAGTTCGATGCAAGGTGCCGTATTTCGATATTGATGAAAAGGTATCCGGGGCTTCCGATATCCTTCTCACGTAGTCCTTACGTTTTTCGGTTAATGTACGAGACAGTCTGACTAAAGATTTACCATCGGAGTCAGTACTGCGAATACCCATTTTTTGCTGAAACGTTCTAAAATTGTTGAAAATAAACTTTTTCATAATTTTTTTTACTTACTCGAGTTGTGCTGGAGGACATTGCCATCGCTCAAATAAACCAATTCATTTCCCGCATAAACAACGGAATAATTAATTAATTCGTTCTTAATAATATTTTCCGACATGAATTGGAATTTGAAAACAAATTTCACTTTTGTTGTGACACTGTCATTTTGACACACACACACACAATTACAAAAAATTCAATCTCGTTTCTTTTTTCATTTGCACAAGAAAAATCAATCTGACAGTAAAATCTAACGTGACCAATAAAAATCGACATTAAATTTTTGTTTGATTTGGACGAAATCAAGGTTGCAAATTATGTGAAAACAAATCAAACACAACTAAATTGAAAACAATTGAATAGAGAAGTATCCGAATACGTCAAAGAGAAATGTCAAAAATATTTCCGTATGAAAACAAATACAAATTTGTGATTTTTGTATGCAAAAGCGATCGGACTTCCAAGAAAATGAACGCAAAAATATCTTGCTTTATAATTTAAAACTATTTTTTGGGAACAAACAATAGCTTAAATAGTGTCAAAGTGTTTTAAACAATTAATCTATAAAAAAAAACTTGTATTGTTCGTTTAAATACGGAATAAAAGTGCGACTTGTTTTGGCGCGATTTATTCACTTTCGGTGGATTGATCAATAATTAAAAAAAATATATTTCAATAATATTTACTGTCTTTTAATTTATCGGGATAGTTGTTGAATAAACACAATAAGTATATTTCAACAAAATAATAAAGTTTTATTGATTTCGTGCTGCCAAAATATAAAAACAAAGTTGGACATATTTTGCCGCAATATTTTTTTTTCTTTCCTTGGCGGGATTTCACTCGCATCTTAGAAATGTGTTTCCATTTTGAAGAGGCCCAAACGATTGGAAAAGTAAAGAAATGGTCTTCTTAGTTTGCAATCGAATTGCTACTACAACCGTGTACAGAGCAATTTGTCGGTATATTGTAAATGCACTTTTTTATTGTAATTTAAAGAAAAATAAAATTCTTTGGAGAATCCCGCCAACGAAAGAAAAAAAATATTGCGGCAAAATATGTCCAACTTTGTTTGTATATTTTGGCAGCACGAAATCAATAAAACTATATTATTTTGTTAAAATAAACTTATTGTGTTTATTCAACAACTATCACGATAAATTAAAACACAGTAAATATTATTGAAATTATTAATCAATCCACCGAAAGTGAATAAATCACGCCAAAACAAGTCGCACTTTTATTCCGTATTTAAACGCACAATACAAGTTTTTTTTATAGAATAATTGTTTAAAACACTTTGGCACTATTTAAGCTATTGTTTGTTCGCAAAAAATTGTTTTAAATTATAAAGCAAGATATTTTTTCGTTCATTTTCTTGGAAGTCCGATCACTTTTGTATACAAAAATCACAAATTTTTATTTGTTTTCATACGGAAAGTTTCGTTTGACATTTCTGAGCGAGTGAGAAGGAAGTATATTGCCGTTTGCTTAAAAGCCCTATAGAATATTTTCTAAAATGTCAATTTGAAACAAAATCCAAGGCAACGGGGGAGAGATGTCGAGGTCGTGATAGAGGACGGTTGTGCTGTGCCAAGCACTGCCGTCCATTAATCTATTAAAAAAAAAAGTAAACGTTTTATTGGCAAATTTTTTTCAATTTTTATCGGGAGTTAAAAAAGTAACTGAGTAAAATTAATAATAAAAAAAAAAAAAATTCATCGGTCTACCGATAAACAACCAGGGCACAAATAGTGCCCAGCAACTCGTCATCCGAAAGTCCCGTATCCTTCAGCACCGCTAGAAGTTTCTTCACGGTTATTAACTGTAACTTTGGGGAGAGTGTACAGTTAAAGCAACAGGCTGAGCGGTAAACTTTCGGAATTTTCATCCACCGCAAACTGGCGGCGAATGCAAACAACGGATTCTGTAGCAGCAACTGTAAATTCATCTTTAATCGGCTACAGAATTCCACAAGGAACATTGTCTGGAGTTTTAACCAAAGCCCACCAAATGAAAAAAAAAGGAACTACATTTGCAAACAGCAGCAACGTGATTATGCAGCAACCTGGTGTTTAAAATATTCTATTCACATAGAAAATGTTTGTAAATTTTCTTTATACCTTAACCGGTAATTGTTAATTTATAAAGTAAAGTAATCGTCTTAAGGGAAATATTTTATGTGAACGTAATTCGTGATTTCATGTTACAAATGTGATTTATTCAATTCCCGTAACTCAATAGAGTGTTCCTGCTCTAAAAATACTTTTTGTTTACTTGATAATTCTTTTATTTCATGTATTTTTCAATGTGATTTCTTTTTACATACAACAAGATATAGAGCGTATTCGCTCTTAAAATTACAATCAAACGAAACAAATCTATATAGTCTATATAGTTTATATTTTCTGGTTATTTATTTTAGGTTTATAGTAGGCTAGATTAAGTATTTATTTGTATATATGTAAATATCCAAAAGTGACAATACGTCATGCGCAACAGTATACAACGCTTATGAGCAAAAGCAGTTCAGCTATATAAAATTATATGAAAACTGACAGCCACGAGGCTATTCATTTTAAGATAAAAGAAAAGAAGGCCATACGTTACAGCCACTTTTATTCAATTCTATAAGCTAAGTTAGACTAAGACAAATATTGTAATCGAAATTATAGTCTCAATAAAATCAAAGTCAAAGTCAAAGTCCAAGGCAACGGAAAAAGTAAACAAAACAACATGCAAGGCAACGGCAGAAGTAAACAATACAAAATAACAATTTTGAAATAAAATCCAGTGCAACCTTTGGGGCAGCGGCAGAAATAAACAAATCAAAACAAGAACACAAAATGAAAAGGTTGTACAAAAGAACAAGAAAGAAGATAGTCTGTTGTATCATCAAATGTGCAAACCTAGATGAAAAGAGAGATGTCGAGGTCGTGATAGAGGACGGTTGTGCTGTGCCAAGCACTGCCGTCCATTAATCTATTTAAAAAAAAAGTAAACGTTTTATTGGCAAATTTTTTTTTCAATTTTTATCGGGAGTTAAAAAAGTAACTGAGTAAATTTAATTAAAAAAAAAAAAAAAAAAAATTCATCGGTCTACCGATAAGCAACCAGGGCACAAATAGTGCCCAGCAACTCGTCATCCGAAAGTCCCGTATCCTTCAGCACCGCTAGAAGTTTCTTCACGGTTATTAACTGTAACTTTGGGGAGAGTTTACAGTTAAAGCAACAGGCTGAGCGGTAAACTTTCGGATTTAACTTCCACCGCAATCTTGGTGGCGAATACGAACAAAGTATTCTGTAGCAGCAACTATAAATCATCTTTAATCGGCTACAAAAATCTAAAAGGAACATATTGTCTGGAGTTTACCAAAGCCCACCAACTGTTAAAAAAAAGAGGCACTACATTTAACATCGGTGTGAGAGCAACGAGCACCACAACCGCAAACAGCAGCAACGTCATTATGCAGCAACCTGGTGTTTAAAATATTCTATTCACATAGAAAATGTTTGTAAATTTTCTTTATACTCTAACCGGTAATTGTTAATTTATAAAGTAAAGTAATCGTCTTAAAGGAAATATTTTATGTGAACGTAATCTGTGATTTCATTTTACAAATGTGATTTATCCAACTCCCGTAACTCAATAGAGTGCTCCTGCTCTAAAAAATACTTTTTGTTAACTTGATAATTCTTTTATTTCATGTATTTTTCAATGTGATTTCTTTTTACATACAACAAGATATAGAGCGTACTCGCTCTTAAAATTCCAATCAAACGAAACAAATCTATATAGTCTATATAGTTTATATTTTCTGGTTATTTATTTTAGGTTTATAGTAGGCTAGATTAAGTATTTATTTGTATATATGTAAATATCCAAAAGTGACAACACGTCATGCGCAACAGTATACAACGCTTATGAGCAAACGCAGTTCAGCTATATAAAATTATATGAAAACTGACAGCCACGAAGCTATTCATTTCAAGATACAAGAAAAGAAGGCCATACGTTACAGCCACTTTTATTCAATTTTATAAACTAAGTTAGACTAAGACAAATATTGTAATCGAAATTATAGTCTCAATAAAATCAAAGTCAAAGTCAAAGACCTAGATGAAAACACTTTTTTAGCAAATTTTCAAATATCCTACACAAAACTAATATGCTTTATCAAGACACGGTGTTTTCTTTATGAAAATTTTTATGATCAAGTGGGAAATAAAGGCGAAAAGTAGATGAAAAATATCCCTATAATCCAATTCACACAGCAAAAAGCTAACATTTTTTCCATTTCGATGTAACCGTCAAAATCAAATTTGGACAGCATTTTAACGCAATTGACACACAGCCTAAAAAGATTGTGTAGATACTGTGATAAAACATACAAATAAATTTATATTTGTAGCTACATACATATACCTACCTACGCATTATTACAAATCCATTTGTTCAAGCACACAGTTTTGACCTTACATGGGATAGTTCAGAAGTAAATAAAGGAAGGCCCTCTTTTGTCAGACATTTATTGCTCACCTAATAATATGAGCATCCGTGGCCAAAATATTTTAGGTCTGGCTTTTTTCTTGTAAACAAAACAAACAGAACAAACAAATTTGGATTTAATTGTTTTTGTTCATTTTCCACGATTTGAAATATGTTAACATATTAATTGATACAGATGGAACACTTTTTATATTGAATTTATAAAAGGTTTTGATTGATTATATGCTTTTTCAACAGCTTTTCATTTAAGCTATTCAGTTAACTTATCATTTTAGATATACATTATGTATGTAATAAGACGTAAGACTATTTGTAATTAGTTTAAATCAGAGAGAAAGTAGTTCATCTCTGGTTTTAATGCAGAGAGGATATATGAAAGAGAGTTAAATGTAGGCTGGAAATGGGATTTTGCCTACAAGCTGATTTGACAGATAAATCATACCATCTGCGAATGTGTGCGTAAAAACTCGCAAAAACGCACAGTTGGTATGATATGATTTTGTGTTGTCGTTCTTGCATTTATTCACAGACACGATTTCAAATAATAAAAAAAAAAACCGGAAATGGGTGTCGGAGGGTGATACGTACGAAAGATTTCACTCTCCTTAAGGTCCTCTGTGGTTTATAGGAGTACATGCATAGAGAAAATACTATGAGAGGCCCATCCTGTGCCTTCTTTTTGCAACAAGCTACAGCTGTCATCGGTGTCTTTTTCTTAAATATGGATGCGTAAAATCCGCACACATACACAAAAATCCAATTCACCAGAATTTCCCCGCCAATATTGTACACACTGGAATTATTAAGTTGAGATAACACTTCGAAGTATTGCATTAAATTATTTCGAGATGTTTTTTTTTAATTATGTTATTGTATGTTATTTTTGTTTGCAAACTATATTTACAAGAGAAATCAATAAATTGTTTTTGACACTACTGACAATTTATCAGAAAAACCTATCAACGGATTGTAGACAAACTAAAATATGACTGTGAGAAATAAAAGAGATTACTTATGTTAAAAAAAACTTAAATCAATTTTTTTATTTATTTATTATAAAACTTATATCACAACTTATATAATATAAGTTGTGATATAATAAATACAAAATAAATTGAATAAAATTGACATAATCTCTTTTATTTCTCACATTTAACCACGCAACTTGGAGGCTCCCAACTAGGGATTGCAATTGCGGAATGCTTTTTCAATCCCGGGATAATCCCGGGATTGAATTATTGTCTAAAAAGAAGGATTTCAAAATATATTTTCGTTAAAATTGTTCTTTTAATAAATAGTTACCTTAATTTTACCTGTACAACGACGATCAGAATTGTATCATCGCTACACAAATGGAATTTTGTAAAGGAAAAATAAAAGATTTTGTGGAAATTTTCATTTTGTTTATTTGACAAAAGTATATATACTTATCAACTTAAAAAAGGTAACTTAATAAAAACTCTTAAAAGCAATAACTAAACTACTGTTTAACAAAAAAAATTTCTTAAAAAAACTAATTCATAAAAACTCTTAAAAAAAAAAAACAAAAATCAAATATTTATTCAGTCTGTATTTAGTATAAAATAAATTATAATTTGAGATACATTTTATCAACAACATATTGTTGGTAAATCACATTTTGAAATCACGGTTTATTTTGGTAATAAACCGAAAAAAAGCAATGCGTCTAAGGTTCCATCTGCAAGCCTGCTTCTAATTTTAGTACCAAAACATGCAGCTGCAAAAAATGCAAGATTCCGATAATAACACAAGATTATCTTCTTTATAATAATATAAATAATATAATATATAATAATCTCTATGGTTGCTGTAAGAAGGTATTTAAAATGAAATAAGGAAGAAAGTTGTATGTGAATATTTAATCTACCAATCCCGAAAGTCCCGGGATTAGATAATGCAATCCCGGGATTTTGAAGCTTGAAAAATGTACCGTGATCCCGGGATTGCGATCCCTACTCCCAACACAAAATGAAAAATATGACTGCCTAACTACTTACAAACTATAGCCTGTTGCCGGTTTACTTGTAAGTGTTTACTTTATACGTTACTGACTAAGCACAAAATGGTGTGGATGCAGCAAAAGTACGTAGCGTTGTCAAAGTGAATGTCAAAACAATTTAGCTCACTAAATAGTAGGTATACACTGAACTCAAACAAAAATCGCTTATGCCATTTCGTTTGTTGTTGTTTTGCAGTGCAGCACGTTCATGAAATTGGAGTCAAGTCGACTTGTACTTCAGCTACTTTCTGTGCTGGATCTGCAACCTCAAATTGTAAGTGCAACGGTGCGGTCTATCCATAAAAGGCCGCCATTATTGAATTTCGAGAGTAAAAGTTTGTATTATAATCAATTTTAAAAATGTATCCTTAATCTTGAAACAGATGAGCTGTGAAATAGCAATCTGAAGAATAAACATCGATCACTTTTATATTGAGATTAATCGCTTTCTAGTGCAGCCTTTCTAAAAAATGTTAAGTGCGCCGTCTCCATTAAATCCCTCTTCGAACACGATTTCTGAATTTTTATTTTTGTTTCCCCTTCATTTTCAGAAGATGTGGATGGAGAAATCCGACTCGGAACCACTCGAAGAAGAATATGAATTACAATGAATACAATACAAAACAGACCCCGAAAATCGAGGCTAGTGAAGGATGGAACGTAGGAAAGATTGGACTCTTTATATATATCCTCTTTGGTACATGCAACAACTACTAGAGATAACGCCTTCCAATTTTCATTTTTGATTTGTTCTGCGCATTTTGTCACAAGAACACCTGCCTTCTCGTTTTCGCCTTTCCGTTTAAATTTTGTTTCGTTCTACGTCATAAGAACACACGTAAGAACACGGTGAGTTTGACAATAGTTTGACGTTTTGGTTGGAACAGCCGAGAGCAAGCCCACTGGGCCCGTCCAACATCCACAAGCGAAGATGAAATGCCTGAGGCTCACTCGAGCAGTAACCACTATACTAAAACCAAATATCACCAAAAATGACTAAAAATCTTACTATACTTTCCTATCCACCCCACCAAGACCAAAGACCACCACACAAGAGCGGCATCCCCATATTGATGTCCTTGAAATGCCCAGTGTCGTAGATAGGTGTCGACGTCTCGTACCGCGGTTGGAATGCGCCTCGCCGATTTACCTCAGTCCAGGGGGCGAGTTCTTGCTATACGAACGCGACCGTGTTACCTCTTTCTGTTTTATCGCAGACCACGATTCAGATGTTAAGAATCACATAATATTGGGAGCAGCCGGCGTGTTCCGCAACATATCATCAACTACACAACCGTTGTTTTACCTCCCCAGAAGGAAGAAGTCAAAATCTATTGTACCATATCGCAAACCCTACATTCCAGAATCCACCCAGAACGATGTGGACTTAGATGTTCGAGTCAACCAGTATCAATAACGCTATGTCTTCCATTTCGATACCCAGATGTATGAAAGACTCTCAGGATAATACCTTTACATTGCCTGAACAAGAGGGGAGAGGGAGGAAGATGATAAGTTCCCTCTCATAGGTTTCTAAACCCGCCCAAAAGGAAAGGAACACTGAACTCGACCTTAAAGATAAAGTTCAATGCCCCAACCATGATTTTGCGTGACCTGTAAAAATTATTGTGAGCAAAATCCCTTAACTCAAAAACAATCCAAAAGAGTCTGAAAACTCTACATCCTAAATTGTACCAACACTAAAACAACAACTCCGTAAGTTGTTCACTCACCTCGTTACTAACATCGAAGTTCCTTCCAGTCGTGTGTAGGAGGTGACCGCCTCCCCTGATTTACCTGCTTACTCTATCATAATCAATAAACCAAAATCTTTACTCAAAAATAAAACCTTGTATGTTTTCATTAAACGTTATAAAAATTATTTTTATTACCTGAATAATAATAATTGAATTCGATTTAATGAACTTAATGCTATTTATTTTAACTAATTAGACCTTATCTTTTAACTTTACATAAACTCAAACAAACATGAGAAAAATTACTTTAGTTTAAGATTAGTTACTTTACTTTGAATTTACTTTTTATTACCAACAAACAAAATTTTCAATATCTTTCTGTCTTTAAAAAAAAAATGTACTAATCTTTGCTCTGAATTTAGCTATAACTTCTTGATGACCAATAATTTTACCGGATGAGAATCTTTAAAAAGACCGATTTGTTCTTGAGGCTTCTTGAAAATTGTCAAATTTAAAAACCGAATAACTTGTTCATACTTCCGGGTATGAGTCTTTACAAAGACAGTTACCGTCTACGGACTCAGCTGCAAATCGACTTGCAATATCTAAACTTACTCTTATTCCAAATTTTAGAATACTCAGAAACTTATAAAATCTTTATATCGAACCGAACCGCGAAAATGTTTAACGAACAAATGTCCTAACAACCGATTGAAAACCAAAACAAGAACCGATATGAAAAATTACGAAATTTTACTTTATACTGTCCCCACAAATGAAACAAATTATTATTCCCACAGAACCCATAAACAAAATTATGGACCGTTTGTCCAAGGGATATGCAATAAGGATTCAGTACCAGATTCCAATTCGGAAAAAGGCACCCAGAGAAGGTCAAGGAAGGGAATTAATAAATGTTTAAAAATGTAATAAATATAGTTTTTACCAAATAATAAAGGTTTGTGAATAATGATAATTCAGTTACGTTATGATTTATGACAAATGGTCATTACTAAAATAGTACCATCCGTTCACCAGTGCACTGCTGAAGGAACTGTCCATTCCGTTTCTCAAATGCTGAAAACAATTGGGTTAAGAAATCATATGATATTGATAAAGATTTGGTAAAAGACATATATTTCACAATTCGAAACAAGGGTTCTTATTCGTGAAAGTATTTCTGAATTTCTTTTGCTTTAGCCACGGTATTATTTGAATGTATTAATCGAATAATTACGATCGATTATGTTGTCGCAAACGATGTTCAATACGATGTTACTATTATTCTCAATTTGGTCGAAGTTTGTGCTCTTACAAAAACTTTCGAGCATATATTCTCTTATGTGGTCTTTAAATGCTTATTCGCTTTGTCTTTTAAAGTGTGAAAATAAAAATATAACGATATATATATATATATATATAAAAAAAAAGTAAAAAGTGAGTGCTTAAAACTAATTATAACTACAACTACTATACGTTGTATGATGTATGGAGCTTATTTGTGTGCTCTCGTAGCGAAGGGATTATTGTTGCGACGTACGAAGAATATCTTGTGTTGGTCGATGACGATGCTTATCATTAACGACTGAAGGGATACGTGTTGATAATAGACTCTTTGAACTTCTTAAATAGAAGGCAAACGAGATATTATCCGTAGATACTGCCACACGTTCCTAGTCGATAAGATCTATGTTCGTAATTTACTCTGTTGATGAAATTTTCGATAGGTACATATATGTCGTTCAGGGTTCAAAGTGAGTATAAATTATTTATGGTAGGTATATAATTGATACCAAAAGTATGCAAAAAGCTGAAAATTGCATAAAGTGTTGCATAAGCGACGGGCGTAGATTAAAGTGTGTATTAGGAAATCTCCTGGTAGGTATACTGGTAAGTATAATTTGATAAATTCCTTGAAGGATATTATATATATACTCGTGGGTGAACACACACAGGATATATACGTAAGTATGGAGTTATAATGGTATATATATGAACCAGAACTCTTGAAATAAATACTTCGTGAATGCAATTTCTCACAAGTAAACTTTTTGCGTAATAAGAATGGATACGTTGATACTGTAACACTGTAACACGGTGACGTGGAATCTTTTAAAGTAGAATATATAACGTGATTTCTTTAATATTGATGTTTTACACGTAATATGCCGTATATGTAAAAATTGGTTTCCTTAAAAAAAATCGTTTTCCTTAAAAGTTGGTGTGCCAGACTGACGAAGATTGTGTGCTGATGACGTCGACGAGTGATTCGTAACAAGTTCGCCGCTCTCGTCAGAGTACCTGCAAATTGGACCCGTGGACACAATCTGTGTGCCCACGTTTCGAAGTGTCTTCAATCTGCAGAGAACCTGAAGGATATATTTCCATAGGAAATACCGTGGAACACTGCAATTATGCTCGTGCGGGGGCTTCACCGCACGTGGTGTGCGAACTGAATCACTTTTATGTAATTTTTGTCTTCCTCTCGGCAGAAATATTAACTGAAGCTGTCGTTGCGCGTTGAACGTAGGATTTTCGTTTGTTTGACACACACAAAATGAAATAACTTTACAAGAATTACCTGGTATATCTATTTCTTGAATTTGTTTCACTTATCTGGCGTAGCTTTTCCATGTACATTAATCCAACTTCGTGTAGATCAATAGCGACCTTTCATTCCATTTTATTTATTAAAAACACTAATCACACTTCCAAAAATATACTGCTGCTGCTGCTGCTGCTGCCGTTGGTACTCAACGTACATGCTGCTACCTCCTGCCTGAAGATTAATATCTCACTCCTTCCTTTTTCCTGCCTGATTCCACTGATTTATACCGATAAATATCCTAACCCGATGATGTCGATACGGAAAACTTGTCTTCCTGGTAATATTCATAAATACCTAAAAAAATGAAGGAGAAAATGGTTATTTCCAGAAGAAATAATTGAAATAATGCCCAAAAAATGGGTTACTGACTTTGAGTCAAAATTCTGGCTAAACCAGCAAAAATTCCTAAAAAATGTCTAGCCTATCTGAAAGATTGCTAAATTCTACTTACCTTGCTGCAATTTGTTTCCAAAAATGTCCTCAGATGTCGCCGAAAATTATAGATTTTCAAATATGTTTTTCGATTAAAAATCCCGCACTCAAAACTAATTCTTACTTTAAAGGGACCACCAAGGGGGTGCTCTTCACAGTTGCGATGTTGGCGACAGAATGAATTGGAATTTTCCATCTGAATACTGTCAAAGAGGATATCTACATAGAGTCCAATCTTGTGCCTTGTTTTGATTTTGCCTACAAGCTACAGCTGTCATATTGTTCTTTTTGTTAAACATGTGTGTGTGCTACAGCTGTCATATTGTTCTTTTTGTTAAACATGTGTGCGTTCACACCTTACTACTTACCTCATCGTTTCTTGTCGTTGTTTCACACGGACAATGAATACAATAGGAAAGAGACCACGAAAATTTCAGTAATGGAGGATGGAACGTAGGAAAGATTGGACTCTATGTATATATCCTCTTTGCTACTGTCTAGCCTTTGAGTGTGTGTGTGAGTTTTTGCACAAATTAAATTTTTGTCGTGCTGCGGTTGAAACCGTGCTTTGAAGTTGTTTTCATATTTTTAGTAGTTGGCATACTTGAACCTTAAGGGTGCTTACGCATTGGTTGTGAGATTCGTAACGTAAAGTTACTTTACTTCATGCAAGTAATAATTGTTGGATATTTTAGGTAAGTTATATCAAGTGTATTTTAGGGATGGTAAGCAGGGAAAATATAAATGTCAAAGTGACATTTCTGCAGAATGGTAGGTAAATATACAAAATAAATCAATTATCTCATTTTCATTTCAGATTCTTATTGTCGATAGGTGAAGGTGAATATATTCGAGTATGTGGCATGGTGTTTGGGGTAAGTAATTATGACAGCTGTCAGATGTGTTGAAAAGTGGACCTTCCACAGCTCGTGGTTTTCGTCGCAAATCCATTTGGGGGAAAATCACAAGAAAAACGTCGACTTTTATATTGGATAAAATACAACTATTAATACCCCTACCTATTTAATTATATTGCTACTAAACATAATAATGTCCTTACTGATACCTGCAGTAAGATTCAAAAAAAACTTAACTTAACTTAAAATTAGGACAACAGAGTCTCATGCACAGCTGAGCGCCGGGTACAAAACCTCTAAACTATCACAGAATCTCATTTCTTCAAGTCTTTTGTGTGTGAAGTACACCTATAACCTTTTTCATCTTCTACCTCATATAGGTTATTACCTCTGCATTTTACTATTGTTACCTTAACAAATTTTGGACTAAGTTTGGCACTAAAGTGCTTTGAGGCGTCACTCAACACAATATTGCGTTTAAATATCACATCCCCTACCTTGAAGTCCACCTTACGACTACGAAGATTATACGTCTTCTCGTATTCGTCGTGTGTTTTCTCTAAAGCTGACTTGAAGAAGGTATGCAAAATATTCATTTTGGCCACTTTTGGCAACCAGTCAATCTCAGAGTTGTTCAACCCACCTAAATCCCTCAGTAGGCGATAATCCGCTCCGTGCTCGATCATCCTCTGTCCAAACAGAGCTTCGTACGGTGACATCGTTAGTGTCGAATGTACGGTGGTGCGTAGCGCGCTACTGATGGATGAAAGATGGGCATCCCAATTAGATTGACGGGTATATATATACGCTCTAACTGCAGCCAAAATGGATCTATTGACCCTCTCACTCACGTTGGACTAAGGAGAATACACTGCAGTCCTGTACTGTTTAACGCCAAACATGTCCAACAATTCCTTGAAATCCTTACTAATAAATTGAGATCCATTGTCCGAAAGCAAACTTTCGGGAACACCATACACCAGGGGTGGAATCGGCTATGGTGATTTGTGATAATGATAGTCACAATCAACAAATTTCATCTGGCTAAGGTGATTGTCACATGTGATGATCACATTTTTGTGACTTTTTCTTGTGACAGCTATTTAGGTGTCACAAGAAAAAGACACAAAAATGTGATTGTCACATGTGACAATCATCTAGCCAGACGAAATTTGTTGATTGTGACTATCACCTATCACAAATCACCTTAGCCGATTCCACCCCAGGAATATATCATCACGAAGGAACTTGATTACATTTAAAGCTGTGGCTTGCCTTAGAGGTTTGATGAACACAAACTTCGTCAGCTGATCCACTACTATGACGATGAATGAGTTTCCACTTTTCGATCTCGGGTATGGCCCGAGGAAATCAACATAAAGATGTTGAAATTGCCTTTCAACTTTGAAACACTCACCCATCTCCGTTCGTAGGGTCATGTTGGAGGCTTTAGTGGTCTTGCATGTAACACACCGATCAACGAACTGTTTAACCTGTGAGTACATACCTGGCCACTAAAATCTCTGCCTTAAACGATAAATGGTCTTCACAACTCCTCCGTGAGATGCCCTTGGTGGAACACGTGCCATGGAAATTAGGGATTCCATCAATTTCGTCGGAATCCATAGCTTCCATGCCAAATCGTCCATCAATGGATTTCCCACTGAATGTTTGGTTCTTTTGTAAATAAAACCTTCTGAAATCTTCAAGTCCGGTAACCGATCTTGCTCCTCCTTGATGCGATTGATGAGCTGAAGGTACTCTACTGACTTGAACTCTGGGTCCTCTAGGTCAATGTGGAGCACCTCCTCAGTTTTGGCCTGTGCTAAACATAAAAGAAAACTTTCTGCCGTTAAGGCGTCAGCCTCATAAACCCTCGAGAGTGCGTCAGGGACCACGTTAAGTGTTATGACCCGTTCTGCTTCTCCTGTAAGGTTAGTTTTGAGGTAGAACATTTTTTCGCAGCTTGACATCTTTTGTTTTTCTACCATCTGGGTAAACAAATCGTGAAATTGAGGCCATTTTAGGTAATCCCCGTCGAATTGAATGCCTTGAATTCTTTTAATCACAAAATTAAGTTTACGGTGGAAATAGAGGTGAATGGTGAGCTTCCATATCTCGATGTGAAAGTTATAAGGCGAAATGAAAAACTAATTTTTGATTGGTATAAAAACCGACTGCATCTGGTCGCCTTATAAATTTCCATTCGAAGTAACCCAAAGAAGTTATTATCAATACGGCACAAAACTTTGTGAACCGGGTTCTTGACATAAGCGATAAATCTTTTCACCAAAAAAACATCAAAACCATCCGAGACACCCTGTTCTCCAGTTCCTTCCCCTCTCCGGTTGTCAACAAACTCATCAAAAACCATCAAAAAGAAAAAATGGTCAACCAAGCTGATAATCCCCAACAAGTGTGTGTATATAAGAGTTCACTTTACATACCTCACCTCTCCAACCGCATCAAGACAGCACCAATAAAAGACAACACCAAGACAAAAATAGCTTTCAAGTCTGCATTTCCTCTGAGGAATAAACTTTTTACCAACACAAAAGGTAGAGTGGAGACGTTGGAGAAAGCAGATGTTGTCTATATTAATTAACTGCTTAGGAGGAAAGGAGACGACATGTCCGTCCGTTTACATCGGTACCTCCAAACAAAAATTGAGAAATCGCATCTTTGGTCACAGGTCTGATCTAAATAGCGGGTCTTCTCACAAAACTGCACTAGCTCACCATTGCATAGAAGAAAAACACACACCAGATTTGGAGAATGTAGAAATTCTTCAAACAGAGCAACATTATTCAAAAAGAATGTTGATAGAGATGTTGCATATAATAGATAACAACAATGCTGTCAACCGTAGATCGGATTGTGACAGTCTTAGTACTGTTTATAGCCAACTTATAAATAGGCCAACAAAAAAGAAAAAGATTCAAAATAGGTGATCGTGTAGCGTAATTGGACGTTTTAACTGTTGTTCGAGTAATGTTCTTTTTTAAAAATAACCAAATAACAATTTTTAAATGTAGTTTTAACTTTGTTTATTTATTTATTTTAGTTACTTTGCCTCAATTGTGTATAAAATGTTTGACTATATCAAATATTAACTGTTTGGAAAAAAGTTGTATTGTAAGTTACCTTGACGTCACATTTTTATAATGTTTAATAGTTGTATGCTAATGTTTGTATTACTTTTAATCTTTTGTCATTAACCAACAAAGGCCTGATGAAGAGTATAAACATACTCGAAACGTTGCGATGAAATAACATCTTTTATTTACTATTGACCTATAGCCCACAAATCAACTAGAACTATAACTTCAAAAACTTAAATTCCTACAACTGATTTCCAAAACTACGTGTGGAAACTCGGCTATAGAGATTCCAAAAGTAAACTTAAACCGAAATATTTAATCTGAATGGTGAGCACTATCTCAAAAACTTAAACTGAATGGTGAGCACTATCTCAAAAACTTAAACTGAATGTGAGCACTATCTCAAAACTTAAACTGAATGGTGAGCACTATCTTAAAAACTTAAACTGAAATGTGAGCACTATCTCAAAAACTTAAACTGAAATGTGAGCACTATCTCAAAACTTAAACTGAATGGTGAGCACTATCTCAAAAACTTTAACTGAAATGTGAGCACTATCTCAAAAATACTAAATCAAAAAAAACTAACTATCATAAAAATAACCGGGGAGTCGGTCAACACCCCGCAGACTGAAGGATTGTGCAAACTAGTTAGTAACACCTACCCCCACAAATAAAAAAAATTAAAAATCTTAGAGTGTGCGTCTCTGTAAGTGGTTCTAAAACAAATTTCAAATCGAATCTCGAAAACTTGGGCGGAAAGGAAATCAGCTCATTGTGCTACTGCAGACGTGCGTCGGAGAATATCATCCAAAATACTGGATAGCACTCCATGAAACTGATGACCTACCACCAAACTTCACGAACTAAACTTAAACTTGAACAAATGTAGAATTGGATGTATGAGCTTCTACTGAAATCGAAGCTACTTGAGAATTGAACTGAATAATTGGAAGTGAGAATTCTTTCAGTCGACTGTTAGCCTTCGCAACAGACGTGCGTCAGGAAAGATATCACTAACCACCGGTCGAAGATCGTAACCGTCAAACCTACAGAAAAACCTCTTTCTTGCTAACTGTCTCAGCACTCACCCTCCCAGCAACTGACGACCTAACGCGAAATAGCATCTAAATCCGGACAGGGAGCAGTAAAGTACCTTCACAAGAGGCTAAGGATTGGTAATGGACCCATCGCAACAGACGAGAATTGGGAATAAAGTCACCAATCCTCCGGACAATATGGCATCCTCTAACCAAACCTCGATGTACTACCTCTAGCACAGAAAATCACAAAAATTTAATGAGCGAAAATTCAAACTCAAAAAAAAAATTCGGATCAAGACTAAAGCCTTGCATCCTCTATCATAAATTGCGAAAAATGACTAAAATTTTGACTAACGATTGTATGATATGTTGGAAAGTTTTCCACCTAAGTGATACCCGAAAATCAGGTCCCACGCTAAATGAAAACCTCCTTGAAACACGCCCCACGTTGGGCACCATCTGTAACTAAAAAAAATACGTAAGATTGTACATCGTGAAGAACCTCAAATCTATCAACGTGTACAGACGGACAAGTACTCTAAGACAGGAGCTAAAAATCGAACCCCTACGCCATCTGTAACGTTAATCAAAGTGAGATCATCACTAAGTTCACGAGAAAGAAAGAATGAATAACCTTATTCACAATATCATGTACCTTCCACTCAACCACAGCCCATTACTGCAGTCTATGCTTTCCTTAATCCTTCCTCTAAAACCTCAAAAACCACACAAACTAAACCGTACCAAAAACAGAAAATTTATTTCTGTGTTGGACCAGACCCAGTCCCACTCCGGCTGACCTCAAAAAGCCACTAGAGGAACAGCCGAGAGCAAGCCCACTGGGCCCGTCCAACATCCACAAGCGAAGATGAAATGCCTGAGGCTCACTCGAGCAGTAACCACTATACTAAAACCAAATATCACCAAAAATTACTAAAAATCTTACTATACTTTCCTATCCACCCCACCAAGACCAAAGACCACCACACAAGAGCGACATCCCCATATTGATGTCCTTGAAATGTCCAGTATCGTAGATAGGTGTCGACGTCTCGTACCGCGGTTGGCCTGCGCCTCACCGACTTAGCTCAGTCCAGGGGGCGAGTTCTTGCTATACGACGCTATTCGTGGCTAGGGTACTGCCGGCCACCGCAACGGTCGATCTCGACCACGGCCCTGCGTTGTCACATGCCGTTCTCACCGACTATCCTCAACGGGTAGCCAGCGAGGAAGGGGGTGTTGCCGACAAAGGGTTGCTACCATCCCATTCACGTGAATTCAGATGACGTTATCTAGGCGCAAGGGTGCAGACCGGAGTGGAGTCTCCGGAAACAATAAAGCAATAGTTATGGAATTAGCATCTCGAGTTTAGGTACGTCGGTGGGGATATAAGTAGGGTCCTTGGTTTTCAGGTGTAGGCTACTGTTTGAACCAGCTGCGAGCAGAACACCTAGTACTTGCGGCGGATAGGCGTGAACATGCTATCGGGTACCCTCTAGGCTGTTCTACGGGATTTTGTAGTTAGCACCTATGGTAGGCCGATGGATGGTTCTCGCTTCTGTGATGGGGATGGATGGGAAATTTGGAGAGTGGGAAGGGAGTAGGGAGAGCAGGAGGCCGTGTTAGCGAAGTGTAAGTATGCCATAGATAGGAGTGCTTGATGCACCGATACGCGGACGAAGGATGATGTAGCTGCTGTCCCTTGGTATAGGAGCCAGGGTTGTATGGGGTGCTTGTCTCTTCCTTCTTCCTCTCTGGTTTGGGTTGTTGATAGGCATTGGGGTTTGGAACTTTGGTATCCATAGGATATTAAGGTAAAGGGTCTTGGTGTCTGTTGGCAATTCAATTTTTTTAATAAATTCCAATTTTTCCCATAAAGAAATTTTTACGTTACAATATTAGGCGATTTTAGGTTGGTGAAGAACGAAAATTATCTGAAATTAAACAACGAAAATACAATAGCGTCCAATTGGAAATCGAACAAATTCCGGCGTGCCACCCAAGCAAAGGCGTCGTCGCCATTCGGTTGCCACAACCTCCAGCTTGCAGCCCTACAAACGTGCGTAGCCACAGCGTCAAGAAAGCTAAAATTAGTTGCGAGGAACTCCCCATCGATGCGTTCGAGGGAATTCCGTATATCAAAGTTTTTACAAAGAATGAGGAAGTTTCCTCTCATTTTTGGATTTCTGAAAAAATAAGATATGGATCAGTGTTAGTCTATAATCTTTTCTGGTTACTCAGGAGTAACACGTTTTCCTATGCCCACATTTTAGATTGACCACTTTTAGGAGACACGCCGAAGTTATTCGTTTATTTCCCACCTGATTTTATGTATTTCCATATACAATCCACCCAATTGAATAAAAACGCACGCCCATACAACATTGGTTTTTATTGCTTTTAATCTACTCGCTACCTACGGATAAGAGTTGTACCAGGAACTTAGGTACCGGACTCCAGAATTTTATGGTATGACTATGGTTTTATACCACCATTGCGTTCTTCGTGCTGAGGTGAAAGCACATGCTTAGAACATCCGATACCACGACTCATGTGGAAGATTATTTGCAACATCATTGCCGTATCGTATCTTCAAAGTGAATCCTGAAACAAGTCAAGTGGCGGCGCTTGGCCCAGATCAGCGGTCCATCATTTGAACGACCTTTTCATCAACATCATCATCAGCGGCACCATTCTGAATTTTATATTATATTATCTACTGATAAGTATTTTAGATTATGTCTTTGAATATACGTTTGTAGATGATAGATACATTGAGCAGAATTTTTGTAAAATTTTGAATCTTTTATAGACAGGGTGTACCAGCCAATGGTTAGTTTTCGTTGAGCATATTTCCAAGTTCCAGGTATACATGAGCGATTGTTCATGACAAAATAGAGCAATACAAATCAGTGGTCCAAGCAAAGCAGAAGTTGAGGCAGATAAATTTTTGGGGGAATTTTAAAGAGGCACCGTATGACGAAAAGCAAACATACCAGAAACACACAATTAACATAATTCAGCGAAAAGAAATTCAATCAAAGTGTAACGTAACTTATGACACTAGACTTTACCCAAGTCTAATTTGAATAATTTGATATCAGTAACCAAGTAAATTTTTAACTTTGTTTGATTTTTAAAAAACCAGTAAGGCTCAGTAACATAGAATCAGTGAATATCATAAAGAACAATCATCATCAATCTACGTCAAAAGTGGTATATATTTCTTTAATCATCTAACAACAAAAACGACGTTCCAGCTTTGATACCGGAGTGCACTTCAGCACTCCGGGTGAGTTCGTTCCATTTTATTTATATATTGCAAATTATATATCACAGTATTGACTGAACATTTGTTGATGAGAATATGATAATAAGTTGAACACGAAAATTAGTTTTTTTTTTGAGTGGTTACAAACGTGAAGATTACACTACATTCCGTCAAGAGGAATTTGAAATAACGTCAAGAACAAGCGAGACTGAATTAAGAGAGCCTTCCTAAACAGTCGTACACATTGAATTGAAATTTTGTTTAACATCATTTATTCTGAATAAGATTTGGGATAAAAGTAGTATACTCCGCTTGAGAGTTATCAAGTGTTTTTCAAGAGTTTTTAAAAATTACATCCGTGACAACTATCAACATTAAATTAAAGAATATAAATTTGCTATTTTTGTGTTTGGAGATTTATTAGATTGTCTGAGTGTTAGGATCAAAGATACACAGTCGAGTACTGCATTTTGGTGTGAATAAGATATTTTTAAATTGGTTTAGTGTAGAGCACTAAAGATTCATTATGGTGTCGATAGGAATTTGAAGATTAAGATATAATGTTAAGATAATTTAAAGATTTATAATAAGATTCAAGTAAGTTTATTTTTTTGTTATTAAAGAATATTTATAACGATTTCAGAAAAATTTCATGTGTTATTATTCGTGATTGGTTGAGGGACATGATAAATCCCTGTGAGTTGTTTATCGTTTATTGGTGATGCATAAGAGCATCGATATGAGTTTGTAAGCTTTCAGGTTTATGGAGAGTCGGCTGGAGCCGAAGCGCATCAGCGGACATGGGAAGCAAGTTTCCCGTATGGTAATTTTGTGAGTCTTGAGTTTTTGAGTTCAGTTTAGTAATATCGTTTAGTATGAGGTAAGGAATTTTCCTTACCTTTCTTTCGATTTTGGGGGATTCGCCAAATATTTTTATAAGCCAATGCGAATCCGCAGGAACTAATATGGATCTTTCCGTATTCAGTTCATGGGTGGGTATAAAAGGCTTGAGGGACACCAACATCATGTTCCCTCCCCCTCCGTTCTGAGTTTCTACGCTTTTAATAATTTTTCTTGAGTAACAGTAGAATCCATAGAACCCTTTTTGCTTAGTTTTTTTTTCTACTCAAGCCTAGTACTCAGATCGCGCTAAACTAAATTTTACCTCAACAATATTTATCTCTACACACCTTTGCTAAAAAGGCGCGCTAAATTTTGAAGTTGGAGAGATTAAAAATACTATAAAGCAAGTTATGGATTCATAAAAAAAATTTTTTTTTTCAGATAACAATCAAACATAACATTACGATGATAGCGAAGACGAAAAAAGATGGTCAAAAAATTCTGTCCGTCTGTCTGTCTGTCTGTCTGTCTGTATGTATGTATAGACACCTACAGCCCAAACGGTTGGGCCGAATTGCTTCAAACTTATATACTTATATACGAGTTTTTAAGGTATTGTACAGAGGGGAAATTGAAATTTTTTTAGGTAAAAAAATAACGGTACCTGCTTAATAACCGTTACGCTAAAGCTTATTTTTCTAGAAAACATGGCTGAAAAACATAAAAAAAACAGTCCAAAAACGGTACTTTCTATAGGACCGTTTTTTGCTTTCGACTGTCTCAAAAACGACCCAACCAATTCTTTCGTAATTTCACACATTTATAGTTGTAGGTAGCTCAATTTGTAATGCATACCAATATTTTTGAAAAATATTTTTGTTGTATTCTTAAAAGCATTTAAAAAAAAAATTATGTTTTGGAAACTGCTCATTGAATTTTTTTCTAAAAATTATAAATAAATGTATTTGCTGAATACCGATGAAATAGAGTTTTTGAATTTTTTTGAAATTTTTTTTCAGTTTTTCAAAAAAAAACTTTTTTTCTCAAAAAGCGCTCCACAGATTTTCATAAATTTATTCTCATAAATTCAAATTTTTCCAAGAAATAAAATGGCGTACTTATTTTTCAGCTTAAATTAGTTCAAGTATTTATTTAAGAATTTTGAAAAATTAGTTTTTATCAAAATCTCAAGCCCCAAGACCACTGTCACACATTGGAGCAATTTTATGCGACCCAGTAGTGCATTTTATTTAATATACCTACATTATGCAGCCACTTAGCAATTATCGAACAAGTTCAAGAGCAAGTTCGTGCGACCTTCGCAAGACCTTCTGACAACTGTCAGAATTTATCTTGTGAAATAATGTGTTTTACATTCTTTGGCAAGCTAAATTTTGCGGAGAATTTTTTCTTAGCCGTTAGCCTGACACCTGGAATTTAGCTTGAAGTGAGTACTACTCAGCTAAAAACCCAAATTAAAGTTTATCTTGGGTGGAAATTTGTATGGAAGATAAATTTTAGCGCGATCTGAGTACTAGGCTTCACTGGCCACGGCCACCTATGGTCCCCACTCTTCTTCTTCCTTGGTGAGATTTTAAACAGCTACGTATATATATTCAGTTCATGTTTGAAGTGAATGATCCAACCATCCAAAAGTAACTTAATATAGCTCCATGCATACTTCGGGCCCCAGCTCAACTAAAATAACCCCCAAGGTCAATACCACCCTGGCCGTAGATCCGTTATTAAACAATGTAACACAAGCCTATCTTCCTGTAGCAAGAACCACTCCCCACCCGGCGAGTTTAAGCGATGGCACCCCACAACGGATCGATGCGACTGTGGAAGAGAAGGCACCGTCAGGACATTCATGGCTTGGACGCGCCAGAGGGTAATTATACCTCTAGTGCTAAAAGTCATGATAGTCCTGGCGGCAGAAGGAGACATTTCCATCTCGAAGGAAGAATTCTTGTAGCTTAACCACTGGTAACCCTGAACGTATTCTAGGGAAGGCGAGTAACATCGGCTTAATCATGCATAAAAACAGTTAGCAGTTATCAGTAATTCTCCCGCCTTGACGTTGATAATGGTACACATCCCGTTTGAGTTGAGTTCAGATTAGTTTACGTTATGACTTGGTACTTTGAGTTTGAGTTTGGTTATCGGAAGAATTGTCAGTTCAACTTACGAGTTCCGTTTTGAGTTTCAGTTTGCTAAGATGAGAATAATTTTAGGGTTTGTTTTGTTCCGGTTTAGTTTTGTGTTGATGATATGGTATGTATGAACACCTATGTGTACCAAAACCTTGTAAACAATTACACGTATCACAGTGGTGTGAAACTGAGGGTAGCACATAATTCCTGGACCTGCTGAGTATAGATGTTAGGTGGAATGTGTGGGCTTTCAGTGTAGTGCGAGTGTGGTGCGTGTGAGCTGTGATGAGATGACATGAAGATATGATAGAGGAGATAGGGAATGGGAAGGAAAGGTATTGTATGTTTAGTAGTTTTCTTTTTGTTCACGTTCTCTCTAATTATTTCATTATTTTATAATATCATTTATGATTTTATTAATAATCATAAATGATATTATCTTTCTTCAACGTTACAAACTTTCGAACTGCACTTTTGCAAATTATAAAAACTATTTACAAATGTCAACCGTCAATGTGAAATTTTCCACAAGAATTTTAAGAATTTGCTAAAGCTTAGTTAAAAAGTTATGCGTAATTGTTTACTAAAGTGAACTTTAGTGAAGTATCTCATTTGATTAAAATGTTAATAACTTTCGAACTATACTTTTGCAAATTCTGAAAACTGTTCACGTATGTCAAGAGTCAATGTGAAATTTTTCACAAGAACTTTAAGAATTTGCAAAACTTAGTTAAAAAGTTATTTACAACATTGGAACATTTCATGAAGTATTTGACATGATTAAATAGTTAATAACTTTCGAACTGTACTTTTGCAAATTCTAAAAACTGTTTACATATGTCAAGAGTCCATGTGAAATTTTCAAGAATCAATTCAAGTTTTACCTTACGACATCATATACTTCATTTAATTTTAATTCTTGATCATTAAGATACGTTGGTAAATTTAAATAAATTGTTAGGATCTAAGATAAACTTTAATAAATAAGATTTTTGTTTATAACGTTTTCATAAAATATTTTGCATTTTTCTTTTTGGATTCAGCCTTTTCGGGTTTTATGACGATCATAAAATATTTACAATATGTCTGAATAAGATTTTCCTAGGGAGGGTGGTAACCCTCACGCATCCTTCGAGGAAACAAGGTAACGTACATGGAACAATTTTCATACGGAGTATTATTTTTGGCAACGATGGTGTAGAGAAGTTTAGTGTCATGGTTAGATACTAGGTTTGATGGTAGGGTAGTTATTGGAGCGAGCATATCTGTGCTTGCTTATCATATCTGGGGCTGCCCAACAATAGAATTGAGTCGTAGGGACTCACACGTACGCGGTCAGCCAAGATCATAAGTGAGAGAGTTGGTTTTCGCTTATGAATTGGGTGGGTTGATAGGCCAAGGGGGATCGATCTACACCTATTATCTTCCCTCCCTGCAATGTTAGTCACCTCTTCCACAATTTTAATTCTTGATCATTAAGATACGTTGGTAAATTTTAATAAATTGTTAGGACTTAAGATAAACTTTAATAAATAAGATTTTTGTTTATAACGTTTTCATAAAATATTTTGCATTTTTCTTTTTGAATTCAGCCTTTTCGGGTTTTATGACGATCATAAAATATTAACAATATGTCTGAATAAGAGTTTCCTAGGGAGGGTGGTAACCCTCACGCATCCTTCGAGGAAACAAGGTAACGTACATGGAACAATTTTCATAGGGAGTATTATTTTTGGCAACGATGGTGTAGAGAAGTTTAGTGTCATGGTTAGATACTAGGTTTGATGGTAGGGTAGTTATTGGAGCGAGCATATCTGTGCTTGCTTATCATATCTGGGGCTGCCCAACAATAGAATTGAGTCGTAGGGACTCACAGGTACGCGGTCAGCCTAGGTCATAAGTGAGAGAGTTGGTTTTCGCTTATGAATTGGGTGGGTTGATAGACCAAGGGGGATCGATCTACACCTATGATCCTCCCTCCCTGCAATGTTAGTCACCTCTTCCACATTCTGCGATACATCGTGGCGGCAGAATGATAGGAAGGTGATAAAATTAGCCATGCAACCACGGCCATCTATGGTTTGCTTTCACGCGCATACTTACGAGTTATGTTCATCGGGTTAGTTAGTAATTCAGTCCAGATTCTTTTCCTCTGAACTATGACGACTCATATTAAGAGGTGCGATTTTGAATCCTCTTTACTTTTCAATCGATTCTTCTCAGTCTTGTCGACATTGATTATGAGGGCCCTTAAGCAAACTAACATTACATATTCGAACTCGCACACCATGAGTTCAACGGTCGGCAGTGAAAAAAAGAGGTAACACCGGTCAAGTAGATCCCGGAGCAAGTGCCCACGGTATGGCTGAGCTAGTCATGGCTAGGGTACTGCCGGCCACAGCGACGGTCGATCTCTACGTTGTCGCATGCCGTTGCCGACATAGAATCGCTTCCGTCCCTTCTGTACAGAATTAGGTAGCCATAGCTGGTTTAGTGAATGCGATCTGAAGTAAAGTCTTCGGGAACTGAAAACGACATTTTGCATCTTTGGCATTTCGATACTAGTTGTGAGCGAGGGATCTGAGTAGAGTCCATGGTTTCAGGTGTAGGCTATGACACGACACAGCTACAAGAGGAACATCTATAACTTGTAGTGGATAGGCGCGAGCATGCTGACAGGTACCCTACTAGGCTGTTATACGGTGTTTTGTGGTCAGAACCTACGGTGCGCTGTTGGATGGCTCGTGCTTCTGTGATGGGATGGAAATGGAATTTGAAGAAGGGGAGGGGAGTAGGGAGAGCGAGAGGCCGCGATGGTAAAGTGTAAGTATACCCAATGTGAGGATGATAGACACACTGATGCGCTGGTTGAAGACGATGGAGTAGCTGTTCCCTGGACATAGGAGTCTAGGATGAGTGGGGCGCTTGTTTCTTCCTGCTTCCTCTCTGGCTTGTGTTGTTGATGGGCATGGGGTTTGGATCGTGGATAGGGTGTTCAGTGTAAACTCGATTGTCAGTTGGCGCACACAGGGTGGTAGTTTTAAAGTCTCTTTAGTTCTCATCCACCCAAATTTCAATTTCCAATTTAATTTTTATTTTACGTTACACTTTTCATTTGTTTATATAATAATGAAACATGAACGCATGGAAAAAAGTAAATTTTTTAAGTCCTGCAGTGACTGTCACAGTCATTATTTTAGTGAGCAGAAACCGAATCTTGCCAGACACGGATCGTGTTGTTTGAGTAACCAGCGAACAAGGTCTTTCCGTCAGTGGACCATGCCAATGACAAGAACTGTGGTGGATCGGCCTTAGCTGTTGGTGACAACATCTGGGCGGAGCTCCTCGACGTTCTTCTTGCATGCTAAATTCCAGATCTTGATGGATGGGTCATAGGCGACGTACCACCAGTATGGGTTGGGCAAGAAGCACAGAGCGTTGATGAAATCGTTGTCCTCAAGGGTTAACAGGAAATGATGGTATCGGGATCCTTTGGGTTGGTGGCAATTTGTTTAATCCAGCCATTGCATTGTGTCCCAGAAGGGTTCCTCGTATTTGCAAACATTATTTATAAATTTAACTTTTGCCGGAGCGCTAGCGACACACGTCCTCTTAGGAAAATTTTGACGAAAAAGCCTGACTTAAAAACAAAACAATCCTTCGAAAGGTGACAGACTCCTTGGAAGATCAAAAAGGCCCTACGTCCTAGCTCCCAAATCGACTAACTCCCAATGAACCAATTCCCACCGAATACGGGACTTTGTTCATGTGAACTAACTCCCATATTTTTAAGGAACTATGTCCCAAATGTAGAATGAACTTAGTCCCATAAATATGAATTAAATCCCAAGAGTTGAGTATTGCTGGTTTTTCCCAAATGAACTAACTCCCAATCGTTAGAAAATAAAACAAAAATGAATGCTTTGGCATGAAAAAAGTATAAAATTTTTAATGGAATTTTTAACGAAGTAAAAAATTGAAACTTAAGTAACCTAACAGAGTGACGAATAAAATAAATTTCGTGCAGTGTTTGGAAAATTATTTTGGTAAAAAATCGCATACCAAACAATTTAAAGGGAACAAAAATTATATGAAAAAAAATGAGCAAGAGCGCTTGACGCGTGGCGCAGGGGGGCCGTGTGGACGCGGGTGCGGCGTGGGCGTGCGCCTTGCGTCAAGCGCCCTTGCTCATTTTTTTTCATATAATTTTTGTTCCCTTTAAATTGTTTGGTATGCGATTTTTTACCAAAATAATTTTCCAAACACTGCACGAAATTTATTTTATTCGTCACTCTGTTAGGTTACTTAAGTTTCAATTCTTTTTTAAAAATTAAATTTCTTACAGGTTTATCCTATTTTGCCTACAAACATTCAGCACGAAAACAGCGCCACTTCTTCTTTCTTCTTCATGAACGATTTCTCAATACCATACCATAACATGAAATTCTTAATACTACAATCAAACAAAACTTTGTTCGTAACATTACGTAGTGACTGAAAGGATGGTGTTATAAAATCAAACAAAGCCTTGTCCCAGATATTGACAATTTGATGTGTCTATTTAAGGTGGCTTTACATGGAGCTGCAAATGCAGACGAAAACGCAATAACAACAATCATAGTGCAGACGATAACGATGAACATGTTCGTCTTCACTATAATTTTCAAGCTCCATCCATAATTTTCCTATAATTTGCATCCATGAAGACGTCTGCATTTTGGCCTTCCCTCTCTATCACACAAGTATGATTTATTGATTTTGCATCCTCTTTTTTTGCAGATCAATGCTTGCAGCTCCATGTAAAGCACCTTTGTTAAGTCCACATTAAAAAAAAAACCAAGCTATACGCAACAAAGAATATAAAAACAAAAAAAGAAATTGGAAATATAATAACATTATCCGACTAGAAGTACTGAGCTTCTTCTACAAAAGAAGGCTTCCAAGTGTTTTTGATCTTCCAAGGAGTCTGTCACCTTTCGAAGGATTGTTTCGTTTTTAAGTCAGGCTTTTTCGTCAAAATTTTCCTAAGAGGACGTGTGTCGCTAGCGCTCCGGCAAAAGTTAAATTTGTAAATAATGTTTGCAAATACGAGGAACCCTTCTGGGACACAATGCAATGGCTGGATTAAACAAATTGCCACCAACCCAAAGGATCCCGATACCATCATTTCCTGTTAATCCTTGGGGACAACGATTTCATCAACGCTCTGTGCTTCTTGCCCAACCCATACTGGTGGTACGTCGCCTTTGACCCATCCATCAAGATCTGGAATTTAGCATGCAAGAAGAGCGTCGAGGAGCTCCGCCCAGATGTTGTCGCGAACAGCTAAGGCCGATCCACCACAGTTCTTGTCATTGGCATGGTCCACTGACGGAAAGACCTTGTTCGCTGGTTACTCAAACAACACGATCCGTGTCTGGCAAGATTCGGTTTCTGCTCACTAAAATAATGACTGTGACAGTCACTGCAGGACTTAAAAAATTTACTTTTTTCTATGCGTTCATGTTTCATTATTATATAAACAAATGAAAAGTGTAACGTAAAATAAAAATTAAATTGGAAATTGAACTTTGGGTGGTTGAGAACTAAAGAGACTTTAAAACTACCACCCTGTGTGCGCCAACTGACAATCGAGTTTACACTGAACACCCTATGGATATCCACGATCCAAACCCCATGCCCATCAACAACACAAGCCAGAGAGGAAGCAGGAAGAAACAAGCGCCCCACTCATCCTAGACTCCTATGTCCAGGGAACAGCTACTCCATCGTCTTTAACGAGCGCATCAGTGTGTCTATCATCCTCACATTGGGTATACTTACACTTTACTATCGCGGCCCCTCGCTCTTCCTACTCCCCTCCCCTTCTTCAAATTCCATTTCCATCCCATCACAGAAGCACGAGCCATCCAACAGCGCACCGTAGGTTCTGACCACAAAACACCGTATAACAGCCTAGTAGGGTACCTGTCAGCATGCTCGCGCCTATCCACTACAAGTTATAGATGTTCCTCTTGTAGCTGTGTCGTGTCATAGTCTACACCTGAAACCATGGACTCTACTCAGATCCCTCGCTCACAACTAGTATCGAAATGCCAAAGATGCAAAATGTCGTTTTCAGTTCCCGAAGACTTTACTTCAGATCGCATTCACTAAACCAGCTATGGCTACCTAATTCTGCACAGAAGGGACGGAAGCGATTCTATGTCGGCAACGCCCCCTTTCTCATCAACTGCTCGTAGAGAACAGTCAATAAGAACGGCATGCGACAACGTAGAGATCGACCGTCGCTGTGGCCGGCAGTACCCTAGCCATGACTAGCTCAGCCAGGCCGTGGGCACTTGCTCCGGGATCTACTTGACCGGTGTTATCTCTTTTTTTTCACTGCCGACCGTTGAACTCATGGTGTGCGAGTTCGAATATGTAATGTTAGTTTGCTTAAGGGCCCTCATAATCAATGTGGACAAGACTGAGAAGAATCGATTGAAAAGTAAAGAGGATTCAAAATCGCACCTCTTAATATGAGTGGTCATAGTTCAGAGAAAAAGAATCTGGACTGAATTACTAACTAACCCGATGAACATAACTCGTAAGTATGCGCGTGAAAGCAAACCATAGATGGCCGTGGTTGCATGGCTAATTTTATCACCTTCCTATCATTCTGCCGCCACGATGTATCGCAGAATGTGGAAGAGGTGACTAACATTGCAGGGAGGGAGGATCATAGGTGTAGATCGATCCCCTTTGGTCTATCAACCCACCCAATTCATAAGCGAAAACCAACTCTCTCACTTTACAACAAATGTGTTACTGAGTGGACGTGTACGGCTGTGTGCCAATAAAAAGTAAAGTTTTAAGCATTAAATTTACGTGCCAAGTTTTCCAAAACAGTTAAGACTAAAATTAACATATAATTCAAATAGTTTATCTTAAAAATTCTCTAAGTAACACATTTTTCTTTAAATTACAAAGTTTTCAAGTTCTAAGTTTAAATCGGAAAGTAAAAATCGAGAAAAAAAATAATTTGCGCGCTTTTGTCATTTGTCTCCCTCAATTCACCCAACACAAAAAATTTATTCATTTACACATTACCCCTGAAACCCACACAAATATACAAACATACATACATACAACATGTCTGGAAAGCGAGATTGTTCCCATCTCTCACCGTCTTCGAAAAATCATCTTGAGTCACCATCACCAGCACTAAAAATACCGAGAAATGTCTCCTCTCCCCCGGAGGCGAAGGACAAACGAGCAGAAGTTTCTCTCTCCATTGAAAGTGCATCTATCATCTCGCTCCTTACTATAAAAATCGAAGAATCCGAAAAACGTATAGCTAACAAAATTGACACTGAAATATCTGCATTAAAACTTTCGATTGACCACATAAACACTCGTCTTTTATTACTTGAATCTGGATTAAATGACATAGTAACTTTAAAAGCCGAAAACTCTGAACTTAAACAACAACTTCTACAGCACAATGAAGCAATAAGCAACATACAATCTCATATGGAACTGAGAGACGAACAACAACGAATAAAGGAAACAATGAGCGATGCGGTTCTACATGAAGTTCCTCTACTACCGGTCGAAAATCTTAATGCTTTGTATTTCAATCTTTGCACTTTATTAGACGTTCAACCACCGAAACTTAAAAGCATTTTTCGTCTTAAAACCAATAGGAACGCGTGTGCACCACCGATTATATTAAAATTTTTCGCACCACACGACAAGAGTCTACTGCTACGATCGATCGCCGAATACCGAAAAACAAATAAACGACAGGTTCATCTTCATGATCTTGGTTTAAATGAATGCATAAACAAACTAATTTACATACATGAGTCTTTGACTGTAAAAACTAGATCTCTCTTGAAACATGCACTGAAAATGAAACGAGATAAGAAACTGTCATCTGTTTTTACCTTGCGTGGCTTCGTGTATGTGAAAAGAACAGGTGAAGAGAAAGCAAGGCTTATTGAGAATGCTGAAGACTTGTCAACTATTGCCACTACGCACGTAAGAAAAACAAATAACAACACAAATAAAAAACATAAGCGAGAGCTACATTACGTTTGCAACGAACTGTTGGATACCCTATTCCCCATATTTTTGTGTGTGTATGCGTCTGCCTCCCGCAAACAGCCGATGTTTCAGAAACAAAATTCTTCTTAAGCAGACAGAACAAAATTCAATAAAATTAATTTTGTGCGGTGTGATGTTCAATTAATGCTGGCGCAATAAAAAAGGCGTGCGCCACGCCCAAAGTTAAAACGTTTTATTGCCAAGGCAATTGTTATGAGCTCAGTGATTTGAACAAAACAAGATAAAACTTAAATTTTCAAACATTAGATTTGGAATGGAAATAGCGATTATGGGTATTTCTTACAATTCTTGGACCACACTCTGCTACGTAACCAAGGAATATAAATCCAAGTGTTCATCTGCTTACTTCAAAACTGCGACCGATGGTTAAAAAACGTTAAAAAATGAATGCATTATACAACTTTTGACGGAAACGCCCCTTAAATGTGGGCGTGTCTTAAAAATTTGAAGCACTAACTGAGCTTTGGTCAGTATTTAGGCATATGTGTAAAACTTCAGCTGAATCGAGTAGTTTTAAAACAATCTTACCTGAACAAAGGTATTTTATCAAAATCACGCCTCTATAAGTGGGCGTATTGAAAAATGTACAAAAGAAAATGTAGAGATATATTTATCAAATAACGAACAGAAGGAAAAAGGTTTAAATTAAATATTGGAAGTGCCTTAAATTTTTAAGACTACGTTTTCCGTTCTTTCATGAAAAGTGGGCGTAAGCCACGCCCAAAATTCAAAAATTTCTTTTCATACACAAACTTTTTAGTTTCTATTAAGAGACCCAAAATTTTGGCTTGCAGATTCATTATAAATACCGTTTATTAAAAGTGGGCGTCAGCCACGCCCAAAATCAATTTTTTTGATTTCATACACAAGATGTTTATGTGCAAGTAATTCCTACAAAATTTAATGTTTTTGGCTTTAATATAACAATTGTTATTTTATAAAAACAATATTGATGGTTTTGTATGAAAAATGGGCGTCAGCCACGCCCAAACTGAAATATTTTTATTTGGTTGGAAGAAGGTTTACCTAAAGCTTACGTGTGCAAAATTTTAGCGTTATGCTTCTATCATAACTGTACAAAAAACATAATTTAATTTTATTAAATTGAGGTTGTTCATCAAAAATGGCGATTGTGGGCGGATTTTACCGGTTCAAGAATTTAGCCTTACTCTTGAACCAAAGATTATATATACCAAATTATAGCTTTCTAGCTCAAAAATTGCGACCTCTAGAGAGTATACATACGGACGGACGGACGGACGGACGGACGGACGGACTGACATGGCTAAATCGACTAGGCTTTTGATTCTGAGTCAGAATATATATACTTTTCTATACCTAACGGTATTATTTCTCTATGTTACAAACTCCACACCAAATACAATATACCCAACCCAATCTATGGAATAGGGTATAATGATGTCAACAAAAACAAAACGTAGTAAATCGATTAAACCAATGTCAACAAAATTAACAAAATTGATGAAAGCTCTTGCTGTAATCTTTTTATTTCTTTTCTTTTTAAATATAGTATTTATTTTAAACTTTTTTTATACTTATAATATGAAACATTTAAACCTTTTAATTTTTTTTCTTTGTAAATCTATTTTAGAATATTTCCTTAAATATGCAACAATCTTCATTATTTTGTCCAGATTATTTGATTTTTATTACATATGGGTTGTATCTTGTGTGGCTAATTTCACTTTCAGGTAGTGTGCGCCTTATAGGGCACCTTCTGTTATTATTAATTATTAATGGTTGGTCATAACGTGAATGCGAACAGGGATTCTATTGTCGGTGATAGAAATGACAACACGCGTTTAATGTTAAATGTAATATGTAGTCAGCATAAAGGCTTACAAGTTTGTCATATAAACGCACAAAGTTTATGCAATAAATTGGATGAATTTAGGTACTTGTTGATGGGTTCGAGAGTTGATGTGATTTGCGTATCTGAGACATGGTTTAAAAGTGATTATAGTAATGATATGTATAATTTGGATGGATATAAACTTTTTCGTTCTGATAGGGTTGGTCGTGTTGGGGGTGGTGTTGCTGTTTATGTCCGAAGAAATTTGGAGTGTAGAATAATTGTGCAATCTCGACAGGACTGTGAAATCGATTACTTATTTGTAAATATAACGTGTAAGGAAAACAATATTCTTTTAGGTACTGTATACAGACCTTACAGAAACATTGATACGGCCCCACTCATTGCTATCTTGGAGGAACTCTCGTACGTTTCCCCACTGGTAATAGTCGTTGGAGATTTTAATAGTAACTTGTAACGTAAAAATATATATAAAATTATCAGAAGTTATATGAAGTTATAAGAAGGGAAAAACGATTAAACGCCCGTCAGCAGACGTTAAACTCTTCACCTAAACACCCTATGGATATCTAAGATCCGAACCCTCTGCCCACCAACAGTACAAACCAAAGAGGAAGCCGGAAGAAGCAAGCACCCATATCCATCCTTGACTCTTATATCAATGAAAGATATCTCCACCTGTATTCACTCGTGAACCGGAGTATTCAGCATCCCTGCAACAGACATACTTACTCTTCACTAACACGGCACCTTGCATCTTCCTACTCCTCTTCCCATTTCTTTTTAATTTCATCTTCTTCAACTTTATTTCCATCCTCATCACAGAAGCGAGAACCATCCACCAGCCTACCATAGGTACTGACTACAAAACCCCGTAGAACAGCCTAGAGGGTACCTGACGGCATGTTCCCGCCTATCCACTACGAGTGCTAGGTGTTCTGCTCGCAGCTGGTTCACTTAGTAGCCTACACCTATAAACCAAGGACCCTACTATTATCCCTGCTGACATTTCTAAACACGCTATGCGACCTTATTAACCAATGCTTTATCTCTACCGGAGGTTCTGCTCCAGTCCGCATGCTTGAGTTTCGAGAAACGTCAACCGTGTTTGCGTGAATGGGATGGTAGCAACCTTTCGCCGGCAACGCCCCCTTTCTCATCGGCTACCCGTGAAGAGCAGACGATGGGAACGGCATGCGACAACGTAAGGCCGTGGCCTAGATCAACCGTCGCGGTGGCCGGCAGTACCATAGCCATAGCTAGCTCAGCCAGGCCGTAGGCACTTGCTCCGGGATCTATGTGACCGGTGTTACCTCTTATTTTTCACTGCCGACCGTTGAACATAAGATGTGCATGTTCGAATATTCAATGTTAATACGCTTATTGGCCCTCATAACCATCGAAGTAAAGATATTCCCGAATTGAATTGAAAGAAAAGTTGACTCAATTGCACCTCTTCATCACAAAGAGTGAAATCGTAAATCGAAAGCAAAGATTTCATGATTAGCTTTATTTCGCTGACCCAGTGAACGTAACACGTAAGTTCCTTAACGCAAGCAAGTCATAGAAGTTCGTGACTGCTGTGGCATTTAATTAACTTCCGCCCCTTTTGCTGCCACGATGAATCGCAAAAGGTGGCAGAAGAGGTGTCTAACTATATGGGGAGGGAGGATCTAAGATGTAAAGCAGACCCTCCTAGTCTCACAACCCACCCAAAATGAGCACAGGAATCATCTCTCCCGTGTACTCATCCGTTGGCTGACCCTGGACCTATCGAGTCCCCATGACTCTATAATATTTGTGGGCAGCCCCTTAACATAATAAACAAGCAGATTAAAAACTGCTGATCTAAAACTCTAAACTATATATACCTAAAAGTAATCATCATAAAAAAACTCAATACCAAAGTTGTACTACATTACAACCTTCCAAAAGAAATCGAACACACACCCACTTTCTCCATCCGAAGGTTTTATGAGGGATACCACCCTCCCTATAACTAACTTAATCCGTCATCCTGAAAATTCTGAAAGTCTTCAAATAAAATTTCAACAAAATGAATTAATCACCAAAAGTTTCAGAAAAACGTTATAAAACGGTATCTTATTTATTAAAATATCAAATAATCCTTATATCTACTAACTTATATATTTATCTCAAACGAATCTAACAACTTTATTACTAGAATTCAAAAAGGTCTAAAACTCTAATTGCGATCATAAGAAAATAACTTATCTACACGCAAATGAAGTTATTTCATAATAATTATTTCTTTATCTTAATGAAATCTAACAAAATTTAGTGCTTGCGCTTCCTTATAGGCGCTACTGAATTTTATCTATAATTAATGGTGTATTTACTTACAAGCTAATCGGAATAGTTAAGGAATAATGAAACTGTGAAATATTCCTAACAACCTCAAGTAAAATCAAAAGTAATTTGTGGAGTCGTATTCCAAAACGATACGCGGATCGTTGTCTTTTCAAGTAAATAAGCTAAATATTGGTAGCTAAAGATTTTCGTAGCTTAAACTTTCTTAACGCGGCGTCAAAATAATCGCTATTCGTTGCTACAATTGGTTAATGTTCATTTTCTTAAACCGCGGCAAATATTCAAAAAGGTCCTGTATACGGACAGGATAACAATAAAACGAGGACAAAAGCACGACAAACGACAGACTGAAATATCAGAATTCCCACCCAAAACAAAATATGAATCAATGTAATCAAGATATAAAACGTACCATATACGTATGAATCCAGTTCGGCTTCATGCGTATAATCGATCGTAAATGTTTAAGTAAATATAGTGAGTAATAAAATGTTAAACTATAAATTTAAATATATTATAAGAGGGTAATTGAGACCTCTACCAATGGGGTAGGATAAGTCTCAAAGATCCACTTTACGACGTTTCGGAAGTGCACTCCAGAAATGTACCTGTAAAAGTTGTTAATGTAATATATATATTGTTCTCTACGTATCATTAGCACTATATTTTCTTACTGACGCTCTTTTGCTATTAGCTTCTTGGGCTATAGAGCGAATGTTGATTAATTTTATCTTGTATCTTTTGATTGCTCGGGTGTCTTGGAAATTGAATCGGATCCGGAAACCGGTGTACCAAATGAACGTGATTGGCGCGAGTAAACCGATCAAAACTAACAATTGACGAGACTGGATTTAAAACAATTGACAAAATAAAGACATGATTTAAAGTGAGTGAATTAAAGTGAGTGAATATTTAAAATGAGCGATATGCTCTGAAAGTGATTCTAATTGGAATCAAAAATGTTTCAACGCGGCGTTGAAACGCGAACAACTGGTCGCTACCGACACTAAAAGTTAAACAAAAAGTTATAAAATCGAGTTAAAGTTGTAATCTGAACAACTGCTTAGAAAGACGGATTGATACGGCTGATTAAAACGCGAACGTAGGCAATGGGAGCCTGGTACGGACGTCCGACACTGTCCCTTGGTCACAGACACGGATTCTGTTGTTGCGCTAAAGCAACCAGTAAAGAACTGAGCTTATGTCGTAGCAAAAGAAAACTGCATTGACCGAGACACAAAAAGAATTATGAACCGTTCTCACTTCACTCAAGGAAAAGTAAATTCAATATACAAAAAAAAAATTAACGAATAAACCGAAGACAATAAAAAAGGAAGAATATTTCACTTTTCATGCACAAAAATTATAGAACGTTAAATCCGAATATTTTCCTAAGATGTTAACTTTATTATAAAATATATATAGGAACACCTAAAGTGTACAGGATAAATTGGAGTGGAGGGGGCGTTAGGTCCTCGCACTCGATTTCTCAAAGGAAGTGCAAAAATATTCATCAACCACCGTCCGTGGTTGTCTGGTTCTGTATGACAGCGTCAACCGCTGCGTTAAGCGTGACGTGGATCAAATTTGATCTTATGAAAAAGGATTCTTCTTTGATGGAGTGGTATGAGCATAGGGCTCCCACTCAGCACGTAGGTAAAGATAACACAAAAACACTAATAAACAAAAATTCTCTGTTACCTGGTTATTATATTAAACTTGTATAAAGTTGGTAACCGTAGATAAATGATGCAAACTCAGGAACTATCTGCCTCCGCACGACAGTCTCGATGGAGAATAACCGCTCCTTCGATAGTGAGATGTGGCTTTCAGTATCCACAGGATGTTTGAAGTAACGTTGGGCATAGAAGCCATAGATGATTTACTGTTGGGCATAGAAGCCTTAGGAAGATAGCGTTGGGCATAGAAGCCTTGAAATTAACATTCGTTGGGCATGGAAGCCTTGAAATTAACATTCGTTGGGCATGGAAGCCATTGGTGAGTATATTCGTTGTCCACGTGCTAAAATTTATGCACGTATCGAGGACATGTGCCAGGAGAAAGCCTAATTATTTGGGGCTCCTGACGCTTTTGGGGTGGTCGACGAGCCAGCATTCGGATCAACGCCGATCCGACCCGCTAAGGATGCTTTTCTAACACCAATAAGGTGCAGGATGATGCGCCTAGTGTCGTGCCGACGCACGTGTCGCAGGGAAAATTGTTTGGATGTGGCCGAAAGGAATGGCAGTGAAGATAATTGAAATTAGCCTTCCCGAATCACAACACAAATGGATCTGAGGGAACTTCTCTATATTTATTGGCCAGGTAAACGCACACAATTCCCATAATCACAAGTAATTATCTGTTCTATACCTCCGTAAGGAGGAATTCATACAAAAAGTTAATCCTTGCTCCCTCGGATGGAGTGTTGGAATCTCGTTCCAAAAAAAAGAACTTGCAGCCTCGTCTGCCTCACCCTGTTCGGATAGTGGTGGGTAGTGGTGCTCCTATTGGATTACTCCATAAGATCCTAAAAAAAAAAGAAGGAGAGACACGCGTTAGCCATGTGGCGTCGTTTTTGGTGTGCTTCGTCAAAGAAAAAAATTTACTTTGGCGATCACAAAAAAAAACTATTCTCTCGCACTTACCTTAATGGGAATTTAAATTAAGTTGAGGGCTAAATGCTCAGTTGCTTAAGCAATTGACAAACCGATGATCCTCCTTTCAATTATATGGGGCGAGCACAGCTTGCTGCTTTTTTTTAAATTAATGTTAAAAACTATCTGGTTCTGCGCTGGGGTTGTTGTCTCTTCGCTGTCTATCTTCAAAATGAAGTTAGCAGACGGATATGAGTTCCACAATAGCCGGCACCAATCAGAAATCGTTTTACTTCCAATCACATTTTGCTTTCCAGAATGCCGTTCCAGACATACTAGCGAGTTAGATGGGTCAAAGTAACGAATGTGAATGTTCAGTTCACACTGTACTACTTATGTCCAGATGTGAATTCACACGTAAAGTGTATGTTATAATCGACATTCATGAACGTCTTGACGTAACTTGAAGCTCTAGTTACACTAGTTGACTGGGATTCGGCATGAAAACAAAGTATTGGATACGAGTTTCTGAGTTCTCAAATACATTTCGGGAATGGAAAATCACTTGGTAATTTGTCAATTTCGGGGAAACTATGACTTTGACAGTTCTAGTCATACTGCACTAAATACTAAAGGGTGTTTTTCAGGTATTCTGGATGTCAAGATGTTTGTTTGGTAACAATCGGTATGTATCTGTCATAGCTTCGTTTCTTGACTTTCGCGTGTGACAGTTCTGCTGATACTGGTAAGTACAGGGTTTTGCGTTTCTGTAATGTGTAGCAGCATGGAAACAGTGTTCGATAGTTTTGCTATTCTGCAAACGCAATTTTGTTCCATGAGCTGACATGCCTTTAAGGAACAATTTCTACACAGACCAGGAATGACACTACCAATAATTGGACAGTTGAGTGACAGATTAGTGAAGGTTCAGATGGACAATTGCAGTAAAAATATATCGGCCGCATCGATTATTTTTCTTCCTATTGCCATCTGACAGCTATCTGTCAGTTCGGTGTTTTTCTTGAAGTATTTGGCGACATGACTGTCGCTACTATCGCAAGACTACCTAGTGTGATCACTTTCGCAGTGCATTTGGTGTGAACATTACTCAGTACAACCTAGCGAGTAGTTATTTTCTGGGATCCAATTTTATGTCGGATGACGTCACGGAAACCAAATCATTCTGGAAGTAATTTTAGGTAGGGGAAATCATGTGGATTAAAATTTCAAGTGGAATCCGTCTTCCAAAATGGCTTCCTCTTTGTGGAATCCTTCTCTGGTGGAACCCATCGAATGCGTTCAGCAATGTGCGAGTAAAGTGAGGGTTTCGCACCTAGATGGCACCAGTGGCAAACATTATTTTATTAAGTATAAATGATTGGCGAGAAAGTTTTCCCTACAAAACTTGTAATTTAGACCGAGTCTACTTGGTTTAATTTACAAGAAAAAGGAATATTTCTCGCAAAAAAAAAACTTTGAACTTAAGTTTTCTCACCTTCGTATCGTGAAGATACTGCGACTCTTTCACGTCTAGTCGGTCGAAGACAAAAAAAAAATTTATGTTACACGTTGTGTAATTTGACAGCAATTACGTATCTCATAGATACGGCGTTAAGCCAAGAGTCTCATGCACAGCTGAGAGCCGGGCATAAAAAAAAATTACTAGCAAACCTCTATGTCTCTTGCGTGTTACAAAGTCCTAGGACATTGTAAAAAAAATATGCTATTATGCTCTTACTGAATTGCACATTTGGGGAAAATCAGGTTAATTAAAAAGTAAGTCCGAGATATATATATATATTTGGGTACGTCATGGTTTTACCTCTTCAGGTCCTTGGTGTGACACGTTGACTTGTGTCCACGCTTATCTTCTACTTCGTATAAGTTATTTCCAAAGACTTGATTTACTCGAACCTTGATAAATTTAGGACACAACTTCGCACTCAAATGCTTGGTTGCGTCGCTTAAGACATGATTACGTTTGTAGATTTCATCACCTACTTTGAATGAGACGTTCCTACTCCTGAGGTTATAAGTTTTCTCATATGCTTCATGAGTTTTAATTAAAGCTTGCTTCAGATACGAGTGAATAATGTTCATCTTGGCTACTTTAGGAAGCCAGTCTATCTCCGAACAGTTTAGTCCACCCAACTCTCTCAGAAGGCGATAATCTGCCCCGTGCTCTATCATACGTTGTCCGTATAGGGCTTCGTATGGGGACATCGTAAGAGTTGAATGTACCGTCGTGCGTAAAGCACTGCTGATCGAGGATAGGTACGTATCCCAATCTGTTTGTCGTGGGTTGACGTACGACCGTATGGCTGCCAAGATGGAACGATTGACTCGTTCACTAGCGTTTGACTGGGGAGCATACACTGCCGTTCGATAGTGTCTGACCCCGAATACGTCAATGAGTTTTTGGAACTCCTTCCCAACAAATTGCGTGCCATTATCGGAGAGAATACTCTCCGGTACTCCATATACTAAGAAAATTTCATCTTTTAAGAATTTGACCACGCTCGCGGCTGTTGCCTTGCGTAGTGGTTTGATAAATACAAATTTGGTCAGCTGATCCAACACGATGACAATATAGACATTGCCAGATCTCGATCTGGGGTATGGTCCTAGAAAGTCAACATATAAATGCTGAAACGGTCTATCTACTTCGAAACAGTTTCCCATTTCGGCTCTTAACGTCATGTTGGCTGCTTTACTGGTCTTGCAAGTCTCACACCGGTCTACGTAAAGTTTGACCTGAGTGTACATACCTGGCCAGTAAAACCTATCTTTCAATCTGTAAATGGTCTTCACCACTCCACCATGCGAAGCGCGCGGCGGATTGTGAGCCAGTGCGATTAACGATTCCGTCATCTCTGAGGGAACCCACAACTTCCAAGTTAGGTCGTCGGCCAAGGGAATACCAACCGCGTGTTTAGTGCGTTTGTAAATATACCCTTCCGACACTTTGAGATCGGGTAACCTCTCCTGTTCCTTCCTGATATGACTGATGATATCAAGGTAACCTTCGGATTTAAAGGACGGATCCTCAAGATCGATGTGGAGTACCTCCGAGGTACCGATCTGCGGCAGACACGAGAGGAAAGCTGACACTGTCAACTCATCGTCTTCATATGCTCTGGACAGAGCATCTGGCACGGCATTCAATGTTCCCTTTCGGTGCTCCACCACAAAATCGAAGCCTTGGAGACGCATACTCCACCTCGCTAATCTTCCGGTTGGATCCTTCATAGTCATCAGCCATTTCAGGCTGGAATGGTCTGTAATAACACGAAAATGGTATCCCTCAACGTAGGACCTGAACTTCTGGATACCTTCAAAAGCTGCTAAGCATTCGCGCTCTAACACCGAATAGTTTCTCTGTGCAGCGTTCAGTTTCCGGGAGAAGTAGTATATAGGCTGCTCCGCTCCGGATTCGTCCCTCTGACAGAGTACACATCCGATGCCAGTCGCGGATGCGTCGCAAAGAATGATGAATTCTTTGGAGAAGTCTGGATTGACTAGTACAGGCGCCGAAGTTAAAGCTTGTTTGATCAGCAGGAATGCTTCAATAGCTTCTGGACTGAGCTTGAAGACTTTTCCCTTTCTCAACGTCTCGGTCAATGGTGCGGCTAGGGTGCTGAAATCCTTTACAAATCGCCTATACCAACCTGCCATACCGAGAAATCGGCGGACTTGACGGGTTGTAGTTGGTAAAGGAAAGCTAGTAATAGCTGCGATCTTATCCGGATCTGCTTTCAAGCAACCTTGACCGACCTTATACCCGAGATAGTGAAGCTCATCAAAACAAAACTTCGACTTCTCGACGTTAATCGTCAGTCCTGCCTTCGTCAAACACTTTCCGACTATCTCCAGAGTCTCCAGATGTTCGTCGAAATCCTTCGACACAACCAATAGATCATCCAAGTAAACGAATACTTGATCTCGTAATCCTGAGGGGATTAGGCGACTCATCAGGTAACTCAAACTTTGTGCTGCATTACATAGACCGAATGGCATGACCTTAAATTGGTACAGTGGTCTGCCAGGTACCGTAAAAGCAGTCTTCTCCCTCGAACTTTGCTCCAGCGGTATCTGCCAAAACGCATCCTTCAGATCCACGCTAGAAATATAACGTGTCTCTGTCAGACGTGCTAGCAGCCCATCTATATGCGCAATAGGACGAGCATCTTTCTTTGTCACGGAGTTCACCTTCCGAAAGTCCAAGCACAATCGGTTCTTACCAGGCTTGCGAACAAGCACTACTGGGGAACTCCATGCGCTGGAACTTTCCTCGATGACTCCCAACGAAAGCATACGGTCCAACTCCGCATACATAAGGGTTTGTATCGCTGGAGATACGGGATAGTACCTTTGCTTTATTGGTACAGCGTCACCCGTATCTATATAATGTTGCACTAGATTTGTCTTCCCGAGTCCATTGACTGCGAAAGAAGGAAATCCACGAACAACTGCTTCTAGTCGTTTGGACTCTTCAACATTCAACTTAATTTGGTTGGTGGGTCTCTCGTCTGGCCCACCTGTCGTAATTCCAGAAAGACCCGCAATTACCTGAGGTGCTATTTGGAACTTCTGCCAAAAGTCGACGCCTAAATACAGACGTTGGCTCAACGTTGGCACAATGTAAAGATCTATATCTTTAGTCACTCCTTTATACTGGATTGGAGTAGTAATTACTCCCACTATGGATTGCTTGTGTCCATCGGCCGTGGACACGGTAGTCTCTACCTTCCTTACCGTAGCATTTTTGTCTCTTAAATAGGGAAGTATGTCGGTGCCTAAGCAACTAATACTTGCCCCTGAATCAAGAAGTCCTAAAAAGTTATCACCGAACAGACTAACGGTCACGTAAGGACGTGGGTCGTTAGATTCTCGGCCTATGGTTGAAGACGCTATGCTACGGTAAGTAGTCCGCTTCCGATGGAAACGCTCCCTTGTCCGTCGTATCCGTTTAGATAACTCAGGAAAAGTGACTATCTTCCTACGTACCTCATTATAATTGCGTAACCTTTCATGGAATGGTTTACGATATAATGGTTCTGTATCATAATTCTTAAAATTCATTTTCATATTTGGATTGGGTTCTATATCTACAATAGGGATTGTTCTACAATCATTCTTATTATTAACTGGTAATTCATTTTTATCAATTTTTGGTTTAAGTATAGTAATCTTTGGAGTTTCAAGAGGCGATTTCGGCTCAGGCGCTTGAACTCCGGGTATGTCTATTCGGAGCGAACCCCCCCGGTTGATGGGTTGTTCCTCCTCTCGTTTCCCGTTAGACATTTCGGACATGATGGGCTGTATTCATCTGGTAAGTCACATCGGAAACAGAAAACTTTGTCGATAGGTTTCGCACAATCGCGAAAACTGTGGCCAAGTACTTGGCAATTCCAACATTTTTGTAACTTGCGGTCTCTCTGGATCGCTTCAAGACTATTAGTGGGCAGTGCCACGACTAAATCCTGACAAGGTTCTTCAACGATCTCGTTGACAAAACGCCTTGCAGGTGGACGTTGTGCATTTGGCACAAAATTCGGACGGACATTCTCGTATTGAGATTGAGCTTTTTCAATAGCTCGACAGTAGTAGGCCAGCTGCCTTAAACTGGACGGACTGTAAGTGATGAGTAGTTCACCCATGCGCCTACGGACATTCGTTTTTATAATTTCAATTAACTCCTTCTCGGGTCTTGGACTTCTCATCCTGGAGTTTAAATACTGAATAGCATCGTAAAAGTCATTGAAAGACTCGCCATTCATCATCTTACGATCGGATAACTTGCGGAATAGCTCGGTATCGCTTTCCAAACTGCGGTACTGTTCTACCAAAGCAGTTTTCAATTCATCCCAGGTCGTATGTTTGTTACTTTTCAAATATACCCAGTACCAGGATTCGACTGAACCTGATACGAAATGGTAAAAGTTCGCTGTGATTTCGTACCACGATACACCATAACTATTACGGATGCACCCCAGGCGGAACAAAAAATCATCCACGGACATATTTTTCCCATCGAACTTCAATCCCCATTTGTGAAATGGATGAACACGGTTCGATGATGTGGCATTCGAGGGTGGAGGCCTGGGTGGCGACAGAGGTGACTCGTCGTCGAAATTAAACGCATTAACACGAGACATAAACTCGTCTAAATTGGAGCCTAGAGGCATTTGTGCTGGATTGACATCCGACATGGGTGGCACTCTAGCTGGCTCATAATGTGGTGTGTATCTATCTGCCAAATCGATTTCATCGACTGGTCTATACTCGGACTGGACATGCTTAGAAGTGGATGCTCCATTTGGAACATTATAATTTACGACACGTGTAGTGTCTGTGTTGGCTAAATTGACTTGCCTTGGTACTTGCTGCGTTGAAGAAGCGTTAGGTGGAATAAGTGGTCTAGTTGGAGGTGCAACTGGTTGAGGAGGGGCGACTGGTTGAGTTGCCTTGACCGTACGTTTTCGTAAGAGTTGAGCTACTTGGTCAAGCAAACGCATGTGACTCTTCTCAAGTGCTTCTGCCATAAACTTTCTATCGTCGACCCGATGTAGGTCAATAGTGGCGGAAACTACCTTTTGTATATATGCTGAGTGGTCAGCAGCATCTCTACGTAACTGCTCTTCAGCTCGTGCTACCTCATCGTCGTCTACCACGACACTTCTATCGACTGTGTTATCTCTCGGTAGGCTCTCGGCTGCGCTCTCATCGTCGGAGTGATCCTCCACAACATCGTTCTGAACGTTGCCGGGCTTTGTTTTCGATCCCCCAGGAGCCATTGCGTCGAAATCTCGGTACTTCGTTAAGTAAGTACTTTTGACTGTGCGCCTCGGTCTTGAACTGTTCATTCGCTTGTAACCGAAAGGAAATCGGATGAACCACGTCAAACGTGAGAATCAAGGATCCAATAAAAAAAGTAATTAATTTGTAGCCCGCGAAAAACTTTCGGACGGATACTACTCAAGTGATAACAAGGTAAAACGAAAATTTGTCAAATCAAAAAGAGAAAAATTCAAAACTATCGTGGGCAATTGCCTCAACCGATCAATTATCAATCTAACTCAAAATATATTGTAAGTCTGGTGATTACTAATTCTAGTAGCCCGTGAGAAGTCCTCGAACGGAAACTACTCAAGAATATAATGGTAAAAATAAAGTAAGTCAGGTGTATAGGTATAAAAAAAAATTTTCAAATATACCGTGAGCAAACCTCAAACGGTTAATTGGCAATCAAATAATTCAAAAAAAGTGAGTAATAATAAAAAAAAATTAACGATATAAAAGTGCTTAATTCTAAAGGTAAGTATATGGGTGTTTTAATCGTTTACCAAAAACAATACTTCAAAAATGTTTTCAGAAATCTTATAAACGCAACTGAATACTTAAATGTAATCTTACTAAAGGAAAATTTAATATATGCTTAACTGTATTAGATAAATCTAACTTCAAAATCAATACTTATATTGTAAATAAAACTAACTTTATATTGTATAAACTACTAATCTAAACTGTAGACTAAATTGGCGGGCTCTATCCCAAACTAAATGCTATAAACTGTATGGCGGGCACTATCCCAAACTACACGTCCAATCAAGAAGTTACGTCCCAACTTGATTGACGGAAACTCAAAAAAAACTAAAAACTACTAAATGGCGGGCTCTATCCCAAAAGACTAAATTGCGGGCACTATCCCAAACTTACACATCAATTGAGAAGTTTCGTCTCAACTCAATTGACGGGACAAAAATAATCAATACTTAATTGTAAGAATATTTCAAAAAGAACTAAATGTCTATATAAATCTGTATTTCATAAAAAGATTCGGGAGAGAGTAGCCCTCCCTTCATCAGGATAAAGTGTGTGTGTTCGTTTCGGTTCATTCATTAAAACCGACTCAAAAAAAAAAATTATTAGTGTGTTTAGACAAAGTAAAAATTTCTTACGGCGTTCTATTGTAATAGAAAAGACAATTCTTTCTAAACGATCAGTTGATCAGGTATGTGAGGATAACATTACGCTACTGCTGACGTACATCGGGTATACAACACCAATTACCGGTTAGCGCTTCATGTCTCTTCGCATACCGTCACTTCCTAACATCTATCAACAATGACTGTAAACTTCTAGAACAACAATCTGGGTAGCAATAATAAAAGAAAAGAAACAAGTTCATTTGAAGTTGAAACAAATTGGGTCGTCCTTGAGCGAGTGACCAGCTTCTGCAGCTGACGTGCGTCGGGCAATAAGCACCAACCACCGGTCAGAAGACCTGCTCATTCTACTCTCGTTCGACCGGGTTCTTAGACATCACTTCCAGGATATTATCTACACCTCAGCAACTGACGATCAAGCGAAAAAAATCATAACTCAATCCGGACAGAGTTCGAAGACATTCCTAAGTGACTAAAGGCAGAAGGAAAGTAGATAGACCTAATGCAACAGCTGGTTCAGGATAAAGTCACCAAACCACTGGACAATATAGTGCCTATACTGCTAACCCCGATGGAATTCCTCCATCTAAGAATCCTGAACAACAAAAAAAACTTTAACTCAAAAATCTGAAAAATTTCGAAAAAATTCTGAAAAATCTTAACTTCTTTCTACGTCACTCTGAATCGACCTAACTCAATCAATTCTGGACTAAACTTCTCTGGCTAATTCGGGCCCCACGTTGGGCGCCATCTGTAACGTAAAAATATATATAAAATTATCAGAAGTTATATGAAGTTATAAGAAGGGAAAAACGATTAAACGCCCGTCAGCAGACGTTAAACTCTTCACCTAAACACCCTATGGATATCTAAGATCCGAACCCTCTGCCCACCAACAGTACAAACCAAAGAGGAAGCCGGAAGAAGCAAGCACCCATATCCATCCTTGACTCTTATATCAATGAAAGATATCTCCACCTGTATTCACTCGTGAACCGGAGTATTCAGCATCCCTGCAACAGACATACTTACTCTTCACTAACACGGCACCTTGCATCTTCCTACTCCTCTTCCCATTTCTTTTTAATTTCATCTTCTTCAACTTTATTTCCATCCTCATCACAGAAGCGAGAACCATCCACCAGCCTACCATAGGTACTGACTACAAAACCCCGTAGAACAGCCTAGAGGGTACCTGACGGCATGTTCCCGCCTATCCACTACGAGTGCTAGGTGTTCTGCTCGCAGCTGGTTCACTTAGTAGCCTACACCTATAAACCAAGGACCCTACTATTATCCCTGCTGACATTTCTAAACACGCTATGCGACCTTATTAACCAATGCTTTATCTCTACCGGAGGTTCTGCTCCAGTCCGCATGCTTGAGTTTCGAGAAACGTCAACCGTGTTTGCGTGAATGGGATGGTAGCAACCTTTCGCCGGCAACGCCCCCTTTCTCATCGGCTACCCGTGAAGAGCAGACGATGGGAACGGCATGCGACAACGTAAGGCCGTGGCCTAGATCAACCGTCGCGGTGGCCGGCAGTACCATAGCCATAGCTAGCTCAGCCAGGCCGTAGGCACTTGCTCCGGGATCTATGTGACCGGTGTTACCTCTTATTTTTCACTGCCGACCGTTGAACATAAGATGTGCATGTTCGAATATTCAATGTTAATACGCTTATTGGCCCTCATAACCATCGAAGTAAAGATATTCCCGAATTGAATTGAAAGAAAAGTTGACTCAATTGCACCTCTTCATCACAAAGAGTGAAATCGTAAATCGAAAGCAAAGATTTCATGATTAGCTTTATTTCGCTGACCCAGTGAACGTAACACGTAAGTTCCTTAACGCAAGCAAGTCATAGAAGTTCGTGACTGCTGTGGCATTTAATTAACTTCCGCCCCTTTTGCTGCCACGATGAATCGCAAAAGGTGGCAGAAGAGGTGTCTAACTATATGGGGAGGGAGGATCTAAGATGTAAAGCAGACCCTCCTAGTCTCACAACCCACCCAAAATGAGCACAGGAATCATCTCTCCCGTGTACTCATCCGTTGGCTGACCCTGGACCTATCGAGTCCCCATGACTCTATAATATTTGTGGGCAGCCCCTTAACATAATAAACAAGCAGATTAAAAACTGCTGATCTAAAACTCTAAACTATATATACCTAAAAGTAATCATCATAAAAAAACTCAATACCAAAGTTGTACTACATTACAACCTTCCAAAAGAAATCGAACACACACCCACTTTCTCCATCCGAAGGTTTTATGAGGGATACCACCCTCCCTATAACTAACTTAATCCGTCATCCTGAAAATTCTGAAAGTCTTCAAATAAAATTTCAACAAAATGAATTAATCACCAAAAGTTTCAGAAAAACGTTATAAAACGGTATCTTATTTATTAAAATATCAAATAATCCTTATATCTACTAACTTATATATTTATCTCAAACGAATCTAACAACTTTATTACTAGAATTCAAAAAGGTCTAAAACTCTAATTGCGATCATAAGAAAATAACTTATCTACACGCAAATGAAGTTATTTCATAATAATTATTTCTTTATCTTAATGAAATCTAACAAAATTTAGTGCTTGCGCTTCCTTATAGGCGCTACTGAATTTTATCTATAATTAATGGTGTATTTACTTACAAGCTAATCGGAATAGTTAAGGAATAATGAAACTGTGAAATATTCCTAACAACCTCAAGTAAAATCAAAAGTAATTTGTGGAGTCGTATTCCAAAACGATACGCGGATCGTTGTCTTTTCAAGTAAATAAGCTAAATATTGGTAGCTAAAGATTTTCGTAGCTTAAACTTTCTTAACGCGGCGTCAAAATAATCGCTATTCGTTGCTACAATTGGTTAATGTTCATTTTCTTAAACCGCGGCAAATATTCAAAAAGGTCCTGTATACGGACAGGATAACAATAAAACGAGGACAAAAGCACGACAAACGACAGACTGAAATATCAGAATTCCCACCCAAAACAAAATATGAATCAATGTAATCAAGATATAAAACGTACCATATACGTATGAATCCAGTTCGGCTTCATGCGTATAATCGATCGTAAATGTTTAAGTAAATATAGTGAGTAATAAAATGTTAAACTATAAATTTAAATATATTATAAGAGGGTAATTGAGACCTCTACCAATGGGGTAGGATAAGTCTCAAAGATCCACTTTACGACGTTTCGGAAGTGCACTCCAGAAATGTACCTGTAAAAGTTGTTAATGTAATATATATATTGTTCTCTACGTATCATTAGCACTATATTTTCTTACTGACGCTCTTTTGCTATTAGCTTCTTGGGCTATAGAGCGAATGTTGATTAATTTTATCTTGTATCTTTTGATTGCTCGGGTGTCTTGGAAATTGAATCGGATCCGGAAACCGGTGTACCAAATGAACGTGATTGGCGCGAGTAAACCGATCAAAACTAACAATTGACGAGACTGGATTTAAAACAATTGACAAAATAAAGACATGATTTAAAGTGAGTGAATTAAAGTGAGTGAATATTTAAAATGAGCGATATGCTCTGAAAGTGATTCTAATTGGAATCAAAAATGTTTCAACGCGGCGTTGAAACGCGAACAACTGGTCGCTACCGACACTAAAAGTTAAACAAAAAGTTATAAAATCGAGTTAAAGTTGTAATCTGAACAACTGCTTAGAAAGACGGATTGATACGGCTGATTAAAACGCGAACGTAGGCAATGGGAGCCTGGTACGGACGTCCGACACTGTCCCTTGGTCACAGACACGGATTCTGTTGTTGCGCTAAAGCAACCAGTAAAGAACTGAGCTTATGTCGTAGCAAAAGAAAACTGCATTGACCGAGACACAAAAAGAATTATGAACCGTTCTCACTTCACTCAAGGAAAAGTAAATTCAATATACAAAAAAAAAATTAACGAATAAACCGAAGACAATAAAAAAGGAAGAATATTTCACTTTTCATGCACAAAAATTATAGAACGTTAAATCCGAATATTTTCCTAAGATGTTAACTTTATTATAAAATATATATAGGAACACCTAAAGTGTACAGGATAAATTGGAGTGGAGGGGGCGTTAGGTCCTCGCACTCGATTTCTCAAAGGAAGTGCAAAAATATTCATCAACCACCGTCCGTGGTTGTCTGGTTCTGTATGACAGCGTCAACCGCTGCGTTAAGCGTGACGTGGATCAAATTTGATCTTATGAAAAAGGATTCTTCTTTGATGGAGTGGTATGAGCATAGGGCTCCCACTCAGCACGTAGGTAAAGATAACACAAAAACACTAATAAACAAAAATTCTCTGTTACCTGGTTATTATATTAAACTTGTATAAAGTTGGTAACCGTAGATAAATGATGCAAACTCAGGAACTATCTGCCTCCGCACGACAGTCTCGATGGAGAATAACCGCTCCTTCGATAGTGAGATGTGGCTTTCAGTATCCACAGGATGTTTGAAGTAACGTTGGGCATAGAAGCCATAGATGATTTACTGTTGGGCATAGAAGCCTTAGGAAGATAGCGTTGGGCATAGAAGCCTTGAAATTAACATTCGTTGGGCATGGAAGCCTTGAAATTAACATTCGTTGGGCATGGAAGCCATTGGTGAGTATATTCGTTGTCCACGTGCTAAAATTTATGCACGTATCGAGGACATGTGCCAGGAGAAAGCCTAATTATTTGGGGCTCCTGACGCTTTTGGGGTGGTCGACGAGCCAGCATTCGGATCAACGCCGATCCGACCCGCTAAGGATGCTTTTCTAACACCAATAAGGTGCAGGATGATGCGCCTAGTGTCGTGCCGACGCACGTGTCGCAGGGAAAATTGTTTGGATGTGGCCGAAAGGAATGGCAGTGAAGATAATTGAAATTAGCCTTCCCGAATCACAACACAAATGGATCTGAGGGAACTTCTCTATATTTATTGGCCAGGTAAACGCACACAATTCCCATAATCACAAGTAATTATCTGTTCTATACCTCCGTAAGGAGGAATTCATACAAAAAGTTAATCCTTGCTCCCTCGGATGGAGTGTTGGAATCTCGTTCCAAAAAAAAGAACTTGCAGCCTCGTCTGCCTCACCCTGTTCGGATAGTGGTGGGTAGTGGTGCTCCTATTGGATTACTCCATAAGATCCTAAAAAAAAAAGAAGGAGAGACACGCGTTAGCCATGTGGCGTCGTTTTTGGTGTGCTTCGTCAAAGAAAAAAATTTACTTTGGCGATCACAAAAAAAAACTATTCTCTCGCACTTACCTTAATGGGAATTTAAATTAAGTTGAGGGCTAAATGCTCAGTTGCTTAAGCAATTGACAAACCGATGATCCTCCTTTCAATTATATGGGGCGAGCACAGCTTGCTGCTTTTTTTTAAATTAATGTTAAAAACTATCTGGTTCTGCGCTGGGGTTGTTGTCTCTTCGCTGTCTATCTTCAAAATGAAGTTAGCAGACGGATATGAGTTCCACAATAGCCGGCACCAATCAGAAATCGTTTTACTTCCAATCACATTTTGCTTTCCAGAATGCCGTTCCAGACATACTAGCGAGTTAGATGGGTCAAAGTAACGAATGTGAATGTTCAGTTCACACTGTACTACTTATGTCCAGATGTGAATTCACACGTAAAGTGTATGTTATAATCGACATTCATGAACGTCTTGACGTAACTTGAAGCTCTAGTTACACTAGTTGACTGGGATTCGGCATGAAAACAAAGTATTGGATACGAGTTTCTGAGTTCTCAAATACATTTCGGGAATGGAAAATCACTTGGTAATTTGTCAATTTCGGGGAAACTATGACTTTGACAGTTCTAGTCATACTGCACTAAATACTAAAGGGTGTTTTTCAGGTATTCTGGATGTCAAGATGTTTGTTTGGTAACAATCGGTATGTATCTGTCATAGCTTCGTTTCTTGACTTTCGCGTGTGACAGTTCTGCTGATACTGGTAAGTACAGGGTTTTGCGTTTCTGTAATGTGTAGCAGCATGGAAACAGTGTTCGATAGTTTTGCTATTCTGCAAACGCAATTTTGTTCCATGAGCTGACATGCCTTTAAGGAACAATTTCTACACAGACCAGGAATGACACTACCAATAATTGGACAGTTGAGTGACAGATTAGTGAAGGTTCAGATGGACAATTGCAGTAAAAATATATCGGCCGCATCGATTATTTTTCTTCCTATTGCCATCTGACAGCTATCTGTCAGTTCGGTGTTTTTCTTGAAGTATTTGGCGACATGACTGTCGCTACTATCGCAAGACTACCTAGTGTGATCACTTTCGCAGTGCATTTGGTGTGAACATTACTCAGTACAACCTAGCGAGTAGTTATTTTCTGGGATCCAATTTTATGTCGGATGACGTCACGGAAACCAAATCATTCTGGAAGTAATTTTAGGTAGGGGAAATCATGTGGATTAAAATTTCAAGTGGAATCCGTCTTCCAAAATGGCTTCCTCTTTGTGGAATCCTTCTCTGGTGGAACCCATCGAATGCGTTCAGCAATGTGCGAGTAAAGTGAGGGTTTCGCACCTAGATGGCACCAGTGGCAAACATTATTTTATTAAGTATAAATGATTGGCGAGAAAGTTTTCCCTACAAACTTGATCGTGGATTCATCCCTCGTTGATAGCATGCGTATGCTTAACCTTTTCCCTGTTAATACATCTACACCTACACACTTTACAAACAATAGTAGTACCCTACTAGATGTATTTTTTGTCAGCTACTTATACAAAGTTTTACATTACAGCCAGCTTTCCGCTCCATGTTTCTCTCACCATGATCTTATCCACATGACTTTCCATTGTGAGCCAATAGTAACTACTATGAATTATAGTTATCACGATTTTAAGAATATAAATTTATTTCAGTTAAAAGAACATTTGAGAGTAGTTGAATGGTATAGAGTATACGGTATGATCTCAGTAGATGATCAAACTGCCTTTTTACAAGACAATATATCTGATCTTTTTAATACTCATGTCACAGTCAAAACAAAGACCTTTTAATCAAAAAATCAGCCCTGGTTCACGAACATTATTAAAACATTAATCACCAAGCGGAATAAGGCGTATAAGAGTTGGAAACGTTTTAGATCAGATGCGCTCTTAAATATTTATAAAGCCTTGCGGAATAGAGTTACTTATGAGATAAGGGAATCCAAAAGGCGGTTTTTTGCTCCACGGCTTGATCCCTCTTTGACTTGACATAAACTTTAAAAGAATTTAAAAGAAATTGGAGTTGGCAAACAGGTTAAAAGTACAACTGCGGGTGTTGACTGCAATGAATTAAACAAAATCTTCTCAACCTTACCTGATATTCATTCCAATGTTGACATAGGTTTGAATGAATTTTCAAATATTCCTAATGCGCAAGTTTTGACAGATTTAAACTTCGAAAGAGTTGAAGAATCTGATGTACTTGAAAGTTTTCTATCGATAAAATCAGATTCTGTTGGATTCGATAATATTCATCCTGTTTTTGTAAAGTCAATACTTCCTTATGTGCTAAGGTATATAACGCACCTCTTTAATACCATATTTATGACAGGTGTCTACCCAACTGCTTGGAAATATGCAAAAGTTATACCCGTTCCCAAGAACAAAGATGAATTTAGGCCAATAGCTATATTACCATACTTATCAAAAGTATTTGAAAAAATTATGAACAATCAGATACGAAAATTTCTACAAACTAATAACTTACTTTGCTTGAACCAGTCTGGCTATCGTCCAAGACATAGCTGTACAACAGCCCTAATTAATGTAGTGGAAGATATAAGACAATCGGTAGACTGTGATAATATTACTTTCCTCACATTATTATACTTTTCTAAAGCATTTGATACTGTCACTCATAGTATATTATGCAGAAAACTCAGAGAGCAGTTCAAATTCTCTTCAATGTCAGAAAAACTAGTTAGCTCATACCTTCGAGGTAGATCGCAGGCAGTCGTAGTTGGAAATTGTGTCTCTGGCTCACTGCCTCTTAGTAGAGGTGTTCCGCAGGGCTCAATTTTGGGACCTCTCCTTTTCATAATGTACATAAATGAACTCCCCTCATGTCTATTATACTGCTCTATTGATATGTACGCTGATGACGTCCAACTGCGGAAAAGTTGCCCTTTAGGCCTTGTAGAGAATGGGGTAAGCGAAATGAATGATGATCTTAATCGAATTCTCGACTGGTCAAAGTTCAATGGGCTTTGTTTAAACCCAAAAAAATCAAAATGTCTAGTTATATCTCGAAGACCCATTGATACTTCATACCTCCCTCAAATTGCTCTGAATGATAATCCCATTGAACTAGTCGACTCAGCAACAAACCTTGGGATTACTTTTAACAGGCAGCTTACCTGGAATAACCACATAAAATCAATTCTTAGTAGAACATATGGAGGTCTTCGAATGCTTTATGCTACACAAAAGATAACACCTGTTAAAACTAGGATGATTCTCGCAAAAACGCTGCTAATTCCAACACTGCTGTTTGGCTGTGAACTTTTCTCTAACTGCGATTACGAACACAAAAGAAAACTCAATGTTGCTTACAACTGCATAGCACGATATATCTTTGGTCTGAAAAGAAGAGAGCATGTATCTTATTTCGCCAAATCAATACACGGCCTAACTTTGGAAAATCTTTTTAAGCTAAGGACTCTTACAATAGTAACTACTATGAATTATAGTTATCACGATTTTAAGAATATAAATTTATTTCAGTTAAAAGAACATTTGAGAGTTGTTGAATGGTACAGAGTATACGGTATGATCTCAGTAGATGATCAAACTGCCTTTTTACAAGACAATATATCTGATCTTTTTAATACTCATGTCACAGTCAAAACAAAGACCTTTCAATCAAAAAATCAGCCCTGGTTCACGAACATTATTAAAACATTAATCACCAAGCGGAATAAGGCGTATAAGAGTTGGAAACGTTTTAGATCAGATGCGCTCTTAAATATTTATAAAGCCTTGCGGAATAGAGTTACTTATGAGATAAGGGAATCCAAAAGGCGGTTTTTTGCTCCACGGCTTGATCCCTCTTTGGCTCGACATAAACTTTAGAAGAATTTAAAAGAAATTGGAGTTGGCAAACAGGTTAAAAGTACAACTGCGGGTGTTGACTGCAATGAATTAAACAAAATCTTCTCAACCTTACCTGATATTCATTCCAATGTTGACATAAGTTTGAATGAATTTTCAAATATTCCTAATGCGCAAGTTTTGACAGATTTTAATTTCGAAAGAGTTGAAGAATCTGATGTACTTGAAAGTTTTCTATCGATAAAATCAGATTCTGTTGGATTCGATAATATTCATCCTGTTTTTGTAAAGTCAATACTTCCTTATGTGCTAAGGTATATAACGCACCTCTTTAATACCATATTTATGACAGGTGTCTACCCAACTGCTTGAAAATATGCAAAAGTTATACCCGTTCCCAAGAACAAAGATGAATTTAGGCCAATAGCTATATTACCATACTTATCAAAAGTATTTGAAAAAATTATGAACAATCAGATACGAAAATTTCTACAAACTAATAACTTACTTTGCTTGAACCAGTCTGGCTATCGTCCAAGACATAGCTGTACAACAGCCCTAATTAATGTAGTGGAAGATATAAGACAATCGGTAGACTGTGATAATATTACTTTCCTCACATTATTAGACTTTTCTAAAGCATTTGATACTGTCACTCATAGTATATTATGCAGAAAACTCAGAGAGCAGTTCAAATTCTCTTCAATGTCAGAAAAACTAGTTAGCTCATACCTTCGAGGTAGATCGCAGGCAGTCGTAGTTGGAAATTGTGTCTCTGGCTCACTGCCTCTTAGTAGAGGTGTTCCGCAGGGCTCAATTTTGGGACCTCTCCTTTTCATAATGTACATAAATGAACTCCCCTCATGTCTATTACACTGCTCTATTGATATGTACGCTGATGACGTCCAACTGCGGAAAAGTTGCCCTTTAGGCCTTGTAGAGAATGGGATAAGCGAAATGAATGATGATCTTAATCGAATTCTCGACTGGTCAAAGTTCAATGGGCTTTGTTTAAACCCAAAAAAATCAAAATGTCTAGTTATATCTCGAAGACCCATTGATACTTCATACCTCCCTCAAATTGCTCTGAATGATAATCCCATTGAACTAGTCGACTGAGCAACAAACCTTGGGATAACTTTTAACAGGCAGCTTACCTGGAATAACCACATAAAATCAATTTTTGGTAGAACATATGGAGGTCTTCGAATGCTTTATGCTACACAAAAGATAACACCTGTTAAAACTGGGATGATTCTCGAAAAACGCTGCTAATTCCAACACTGCTGTTTGGCTGTGAACTTTTCTCTAACTGCGATTACGAACACAAAAGAAAACTTAATGTTGCTTACAACTGCATAGCACGATATTTTTGTCTGAAAAGAAGAGAGCATGTATCTTATTTCGCCAAATCAATACACGGCCTAACTTTGGAAAATCTTTTTAAGCTAAGGACTCTAACATTGCTTCAGAATATTATTCAAACTCATCAGCCCTCCTACCTATATAACAGAATCCATTTTCCGCGTTCTACCAGATCCTTGGATCTAATACCCGAACGATATCGTTTTCTCGTATCAGAACGTCATTTCTTCATAAATGCCATCCGACATTGGAATTCCCTACCCCGACCTTTAAGATTGATAAGCTGCTCAGCCCTATTTAAAGTTAAACTAAGAGAATACTTTGGGACACTTAATTGAGATTGTTGTATTGTCTTACAGATTTTATATATATACTATCACATTATTGTATTTTAACCTTTTATCCTAAATATAAACTTTTTTTTTTTTTCTTCTCTCTTCTTTTTAATTTGATTGATCAAGCTCCGGTCTTTAAAATATTAAAATGTTGTTAATTCATGTGTATTTACGAATATTACCTATGTATTTAATTTTGCTTAAATCACTCCGTAAAGTAGCACTAAAAATGTATTCATATAAAGCTTGCGCTACAAAAAAGATATTGTATCTTACTGTGTAAGTCTATTCCTTAATAATAAAGAACATAAAGAACACTTATGACCTTGGCTGACCACGTACCTGTGAGTCCCTACGACTCAATTCTATTGTTGGGCAGCCCCAGATATGATAAGCAAGCACAGATATGCTCGCTCCAATAACTACCCTACCATCAAACCTAGTATCTAACCATGACACTAAACTTCTCTACACCATCGCTGCCAAAAATAATACTCCCTATGAGTATTGTTCCATGTACGTTACCTTGTTTCCTCGAAGGATGCGTGAGGGTTACCACCCTCCATAGGAAAATCTTATTTAGACATATTGTAAATATATTATGATCTTCATAAAACCCGAAAAGGCTGAATTCAAAAAGAAAAATGCAAAATATTTTATGAAAACGTTATAAACAAAAATCTTATTTATTAAAGTTTATCTTAGGTCCTAACAATTTATTAAAATTTACCAACGTATCTTAATGATCAAGAATTAAAATTAAATGAAGTATATGATGTCGTAAGGTAAGACTTGAATGATTCTTGACCGACTATTAATTCAGTCAAAGCTACAAAAGGTACAATATTTGTTCAGTATATATACAAAAAAAAACCAATGTACTTGAGTCTTATTTATATGCTAAACCTTTTCTAATAATAATGTCTTAAGTGAGTGGTAATACTAATAAGACAGTTGCTTTTCTAAAAATAAAGAAAGCTTAATGAAAGTTTTTTCCTTTATATAAGGAAAGTGAATAATGGATACTTCCTTAAATGCAAAGTCAAAATTCAAAGTTGTCTTTCTTGAGACAATTCGCGGACCGATTATTATGCGTTTCAGTAAGATGAAACATAAAAAAAATGGAAAGATAAACTTCCTACCGCGGCGTCGGGTTATCCGTACCGACTATCTTCGGCGAATCAAAAAGTGGAAATTCGAATAAGCGGACAGAAATGTAGTATCGGACTATTATTTCATTTGGATAATGAATGTGCGCGAGGAATTTCATTCATAACCAATCGTAGAGATACGAATTTCAATAGGGTTCTTTCAAGACTATATATTTAGTGCCGTTCATACCAAGAAAAGAGTTGCAAGTCCAAAAAAAAATAAAAAAAAAAAGAAATACCATACACGAAAGGATACAATTTGCATCCGATCGGGTAATCGATGTAAATGTAATTAAATATCAATATAGTAAAAAGTTATTTAAAGAATATATTCCAAATATACGCATGCAAACCACAAAATACTACTGTCTACCAATGGGGTAGTTTCAAATATTGTTTTCAGATTAACGCTGTTGCTGAAGTGCACTCCGGTAACTAGCTGAAAGGTATTTGGTTAAATATATATATTTGTTTATATAGTGTGGAATATACTACTTTCTATCTTTAAAATATTCTATTGAGGACCAGCTCTTATGAACTCTGTTTCATGATCTCAACAAGTCTGTTAGTTAAGAACAATGCCTGGATAATCTTGAGTTCGTACTCTCAAGATGATATACACAAAAAAAAACTTCAGAAGTAACAGACGCCAGCAGTTATCGCGCGGACAAAAGACACTTATGTCTGTTGTTGTATTTGAACACAAACTAACTGGCTGCGCACAATGGTGTAGCAGTAGCAGTAGCACGCAGCAATGTCAAAGTAAATGCCAAAAAAAGTCGCTCACAAAGCAGCATACACGAATACAATGTGTAGCACTGAACTCAAACAAAAAATCATGTCTGCCATTTTGGTTTGTTGTTGTTTTGCAGCGCAGCAGGTCGTGAAGTTCAAGTCGAGTCGACTTCTACTTCAGCGACTCTCTCTGCTGCATCTGCTACTTCACATTGTAGCCGTGCAATACGATTTACATACATTTAACTTTGACATTGCTGCGTGCTACTGCTACTGCTACACCATTGTGCGCAGCCAGTTAGGTCAATACACGATTATACTACACGATCAAACGACAGTTGAGAAAGATTAAGGAGATGCCGACATGCAATAAGTGAAAATGCACCTTGACACGGTGTCAAAAGGCGGACAGAAGCGGTCGCTACCGACGCGGAACTAGGTTGTCGTGGAGACGTAGTGAAAAATAAAAAGTGTAACGCGAACAATAAAAAGTAAACAAACAAATGGAACTTATGTTCCGTATACCACAAGTCTATAGCACTTGGATAAAGATTCGGAAACGAGTTGAAAACTATATGGTAGCGCACCTTTACACAAAACTGAAACTCCCGAGTTATCTTAAGAAGCGCGGGCTTCGTTATCAATCGAGGAAAAAGAATGGAAAAGTATCGAGGTTAATCTAATCTTTTCAAAGAAATCGATCTCATCCCGTTAAACGGCGACACAAAGTAAAACGTTATTTAAGTGAATCACGAATTTAAAAGCTTTAATGAGGAAGTCTCAACTTTCTATAAGTTCATATATATTGAATAAGAATTAAAACTCAACTTAATATACCACTCAATGATATACCACAATAAAATAAATAGATAAGTGAATAAAGCGCAGTGGGGGTGGAGGAGGCACTAGGTCCATCCACCAAGTGAAGAATCAACGATCGATAATAAAAATGTCGTTGCTGGTCGCGTACACCACCGTCCGTGGTCGAACGCTTCATAACTGGCTTTGGCACTAACTCTTTTAGGCAATTCTGAGCCCGCCTGTGGATTTTGTTGAAGCGGTATTTACCTCGCTTTTAATGTATCACACACAAAAAAAGTACAAAGACAAAATCATTACCTGGTATATCCAATAAAAATGTTAATATTTTGATACACATATAGAAATTGTTATTGCTGGTACAAAATAAATGTTGTTGGAGCGCAGTATAGATGCAGGAACTGGTGAGTATATTTACAGGAACTTGATGGTATAGATGCAGGATCTGGTGAGTATATTCACAGGAACTTGATGTGTCGTCCCAATATTAGAGATGTAGATGGTGGTGGTTTAAGAACCGGCATCCGTAGCAATAGTACGCGCCAGGCGTTCTAACCACTGTTGCACAAAAATCCCTTCCTAAACGTTGGGGCCTACAGCCTTACCGAGACTGGGTACCCGTTCCAAATTATCGTCTCTTAGGTGATCCAATGGGCATTGTAAAACAGCAAAGTGTGGCGTAAAGATGCCACGAGACAGCGTCTCAATGGGGGTTCGTGTATCGGTCGCCAATTAATGAAGCGACAAGGCGTCTACAACAGGCGTCATAGACGTAGAACGTGTGTGGCGTTAAATGCCACGAGGTGACATCGTATTTAACAAAAAAAAAGCTGAATTTGTCACTGGGAACGATCGCAAACGCGGCGAGCCGGCGAGCGGATCAAAGCCCGACGTTTGGTCACTAGTATAGGGAAGCCACAAATCCAAATATTAGGGCTCTGCCCTGGTCTAGGCACACGTGTGTGCTGAGGTCGAATATGCTTCGGTGGAGCCAAGAAAAAAAAGGTCAAAACACAACTTGGAGCGTTCGTACGCTATGTGCGTACGTAGATAATATTCATATGTTGATTTTACAAATCTTCATTGGGTTTCCGAGGATGGGAGCACAAAGTATATGTGCGGGTGAGAGAAGAAATTCTCGGCACCGCTTCACGTCATGTGTCGTCTTTTTTCCTAGGCAAAACCTTAATGTTGGAGCAGCCTCGCTTGCCCGGTCCAACCCTTGTGGTTTCTTGGCTCTTGGAAAAAATTTGCATTAGTCGGTCGGCCATGTGGCTTTGCCAATTATCTTCAGTCATCGTGGCAGATTTACGTCTCTTGCCTTAATAACTGATATAAACCAACTAACTTACGTCGGTTGTAATAATATTTGGGGTTTTATAGTAACAATTCCTTCAAAGTCTAAGCAATTAGAGAATTTCTAATTGCTAGACTGAACAAATATGGGCGCGGCTATGCTGCTTTATAAAAACTTATTTCCTGTTCTGATATGGAGTTCTTCTCCCGACAAAATGCTTCTTCAAAATGAAGTCTACCGAAAAATTTGCCATCCACACTACCATTTTCCAGGTAGCCAACGCTTTGTTTTCCATTATATTTCCTCTTTCCAGTATTTCTTGAGATTCTTTGTTGGCAATGCAGATGGCGTGTGTCAGGGTGCATTAAGGTCAATGCACACTGTTCATTTTGCCAAATGCGAATTTTGATTTGCGCATCTGTACCTCCAATCAAACAAGCTGGATGGAATTGTTTACCGTGAGGACTTGAATTATACTGGGTGGCATAACTAGGCATCTTATAGCGTATGCTTTGACAGAATTCTGACCACTGTTATGTTTGGGTTGGTTTATTCCGGAATTATCTTGTCAGTACAAATACAAACAAAAATATATAAGGAGGAGCTGTCAGAGTCACACTGGTACTCTCATTCATTATATAGGATGACATAATTCACTGAGGGAATCCTCTGATATATTATGGGTTCGATGACATGTTCGATCTGACACTTGTCATGTAGGACATTAGAGCTGAGTAAGTGACATTTGTGTGACAGCTGAGTGTCGCAATATTTCCTCATGTCGAATTAAGTGTCTACTGTCATTCCTGCTCAAGGGTTTGAGCGTATAACACCTCCGTGAGCATAAGGACAGTTTTTGTGCTGCTTTCTAACAGGTGGTAAAAAAAAGATATAACATAGGTTTTCCTTTGTTATTGGGAACAGGCTCTGGGTTCTTTCGATCCGGAGTTGCGATTGCACGGCATTTGGGATATTTCAGACATGACATTACCAAAATGACATGACAGACATGACAGCGTCTCAATGGGGGTTCGTGTATCGGTCGCCAATTAATGTAGCGACAAGGTACCGCTTCACGCCATGTGTCGTCTTTTTTCCTAGGCAAACCTTAATGTTGGAGCAGCTTTGCTTGCCCGGTCCAACCCTTGTGGTTTCTTGGCTCCTCTTCCTCTTGGAGCATGTAAATTCCTATAGGGATAATGGAGAAAATTTGCATTAGTCGGTCGGCCATTTGGCTTTGCCAATTATCTTCAGTCATCGCGGCAGATTTACGTCTCTTGCCACAATAACTGATATAAAACAACTATCTTACCTCGGTTGTAATAATATTTGGGGTTTTATAGTGTGGTAACAAATTTTAATTAAAAGTCGGTTAACTTTTCTTAACTAAACAATTTTTATTTATTTGCCGAGAACAATGTGGCTGCCGCTTTTCCAAGTACAAGAGAGATTGATTTTCCTTAGACAAAACATGTTCTATCTTACTTCAATGTTTGAGTCTCAGTGTACCGCGCACTAGGTGAGCGACACCTAGTCGCGATACCCTGCAACTCAAGCACTAAGGTAGTAACACACTATTTGTTATACTACATAATAATTTTATACTACAACTCGGCCAATCTGATAATTTAATCGACCACGATTAACAAACGAACAGACCTAAATCATAATATTATGTTGTGTATGAGTCTCCATATTGTGTTGTATAATTATTTTGAATTAAAATAAAACAAATTTATAATTTATTTATTTAAAAATTTTTTTATTATTTTTAATTTTGTCACAATATTTTTATTAAGTTTTTATTTTTATGTTGACGCGACGCGTTTCGAACTAAACGTACCCATGGACCACCAAGACTACGATAATGAAGTAACAACAATTAAACAAATAGCCATATCAAACGGATACAAACCACACATAATAGACAAGTTAATCAATAAAAAGAAAGAGAAAATTAAAAACAATAACAAAAATGATAATAACAACAACAATAACACAGAGAAACATTACATTTCAATTAATTACACCAACATACTACCCCATATAATACACAACGAACTAAACAAACATAACATACAGGTTTCATATAAAACCAATAATAACATATCCAAAATACTCAAACAAAAAACATCAAAAGACACAAAAAATTGCTCAGGTATTTATAAAATAAATTGCAACGAATGTAATAAATTTTACATCGGACAGACCGGAAGAACCTTTAATGATAGATTCATAGAACATCTACCTAAATACAATACCAAATCAAATTTTGCACTTCACCTAATAGAAAACAATCACAATTACACCAATTTTGAAACCAATCTAACACCACTACATTATTGTAAGAAAGGGAGAAATATGGACGTTCTCGAAGAATATGAAATATATAAAGCCAGCAAAATAGAACGAGACAACATTTTAAATGACAAATTAACAATTAAAGGAAATATATTATATGACACTGCAATAAATTACCAAAACAAGCACAATAGAATAAAAGAGACAAACACATAACATATTACACATAATAATTATTAATCTTTTTCACCAACAACAAAACAAATCATAGACGAGACAACAACATTATTGGCAGTCAATCATAAACGCCCGAAGATGAACATTTAGTTCGAAACGCGTCGCGTCAACATAAAAATAAAAACTTAATAAAAATATTGTGACAAAATTAAAAATAATAAAAAAATTTTTAAATAAATAAATTATAAATTTGTTTTATTTTAATTCAAAATAACTAAATCATAAGTTGCCGTCCGAGAAGGCAGATGTCGCCCCTATTCAGTCAAACCTTCAGAGTCTCGACTTTTCCAAAGTCGAATATTCCGAGACTCGATAATTCCGTCATACGGCAGCTGTGTGACTTGACAGCCTTCAATGACTCGTATTACATATCTGATATTAGGTAAAACCTTATAAACAACATAAGGGCCAATGAATTTAGGAATAAGTTTCTTGTTCGCACCGGTTGTTGTGTCCACATTTTTTATTACAACATAATCACCCTCGTCGTATGTGCGTGCCGGGCTATTGTTCTGTTCAAAATACTTGGCATTATATTCTTGGATTCTGGTGATTGCCTCTGAAGCCTTTTCCCTTGCCAGTTCCAAGTTCCTTTCGGATTGATTTGATTGTTTATAATCAAGAAATTCGGCTAGTTTATCGACTATTACTCCCCTATGGTTGACCCCGAACAACAACTGACTCGGTGTATTTTGAGTAGCTCGGTGTATTAGTGTTGTTCAATCCGAATTCTATCTGCGCTAATGTAACAACCCAATCTGAGTGCTCAATTGGTTCTGAAAGTTTAGCAAGCATACCAGTTAACACTTGATTAACCCGTTCCACTTGACCAGTACCCTGTGGTGAGTGAACTGCTACTTTCACATGGTCTATATTTTGTTCCATAATAAACGAACTAAACTCTAGGGACGTGAAGCAGGTTCCCCTAGCAGTAATTACCCTTGATGGTCTACTATAATACTCAAAATATTTCTTTAGTGCTGCACATACTTCTTTAGTGCTTGTAGACACAACTGAATATAATTTGGTAAATTTCGTAAATGCATCTATGACTACCAGGATATGCTTTCTTTTTGACTTTATAGAAGGAAGGGGGCCAAGGTGATCTAAATGTATAGTATGAAATGGGATGGGCTCTTTAGGGATGTTAAATAGATTGCGTATATTGGACCGAACCGGTGCTGAATACATAATGCAACGGATACAATTCTTGATATATTTCTCAACCTTCCCTTGAATATTTGGGAACCAATAGTGTCGGCCAATTAGGTCAGAACTCTTTGTGACACCTAAGTGCCCAATCTTCTCTTGAATCATTCTTATGACATTGGTTTCCATTTCAGATGGAACATAAAATCGGAGTTTGCCACTTCTATCTTTTTTAAAAACAATGCCATCCTGAACTACAAACGAATTGTTATTCTTTAAAGACAATTTATCTTTTAATTCCAAAATCTTTACATCCCGATTTTGGGCCGCTCTGAGTTGAAAATCTATGTCTTCAGAATCAATGACAGATATAACGTTGCGTCTGCTCAATGCATCCACGTGACTCATATTAATACCACTACGATGTTTAATTTTATAATCATAGTCTTCCAACTCCAAAGCCCAACGCGCAATCCTGTGATTAACATTTTTTTTACTCATTGTCATTGTCAAGGAACTACAATCTGTCACAATAGTGAAGGGAATACCCTGTAAATAAACACGGAATCGGCGTAAAGCCGAGATTATGGCCAAAGTTTCCTACTCAAAACTATGGTATTTAGCTTCTTGTGCAGTAGTGCTCTTAGAGAAAAACGATACTGGGTGCAATTTTTCATCTTCTTGTCGTTGGAGCAAAACTGCACCATAACCCAATGAACTTGCATCGCAATGCAGTTCTGTTTCTTTCCTTGGGCTATAGATGGCTAACACAGGTGGGGAAGTCAAACATTTTTGAAGAGTCCGAAAAGCATCTTCACATTCAGAGGTGAACCTAAAAGGAACATCTGTCTTTAATAAATCATGAAGGGGTCTTGCTATTCTTGAAAACGATTGAACAAATCTGCGGAAGTATGAGCACAATCCCAAAAATGAGTGCAGTTTTTTGCTATCTTTTGGCATAGGGTATTGAGCAATCGCTCGAATATGAGAATCACTAGGTTGGATGCCATGTTCTGTTACTTTAAATCCCAAATAATCAAGTGTCGAATATGCGAATCGACATTTCGATAGATTAAGCTCCAACCCATTCTTAGCTATTCGGTACAGAATTTTGGTAAGTATCTCAAGATGTTCAGTGATGTTTTTACTAGCAATTAAGATATCATCCAAATAAACAACTATTTCCCCTCTATCTATAAACTCCCGAAAGGTTTGAATTATAAACCTTTGAAAGACACTGGGCGCGTTCTTGAGGCCAAAAGGCATTTTAAGAAACTCCCATTGGCCATTTGGAGTTACAAAAGAAGTAAATTGAGTTGAATCTGCTGCTACTTTAACTTGATAAAATCCATTCTTTAAATCCAATAAGGTCATGACTTTCTTCCCCTCCAGATATTCAATGCAATCTTCTATTAATGGTAGTGGATGAGGGTCTCTAACCGTGTGTTTGTTTAGCGCCCTGTAGTCTATACACATTCTAGTCTCACCAGATTTCTTTTTAACCAAAACTATTGGTGAAGCGTATGGAGAGTTGCTCGGTTGGATAATTTGTTTTTCCAAAAGATCTTTTATTATTCCATTTATTGTAGCCTTTTTTGAGACTGACAACCTTCGTGGAGCAAAACAAACAGGGGTGTTAGAAGTGAGTCTAATACTCATTTCGAAATCCATGGGTGAGACCAAAGCCTTATCAAAATTTAAGTAATTTTGAGGTATTATGTTATTGATACCTCTTAAAATGTCCAAACCAAGACTTGGGTTTACATCTATATGACTTTCTGTATCATAATTAATCTCGAATAAATGGCAATCAAAGAAATCATAACCTGCCCAATCACTGTCTTTTCCTCTATTTGCACCAGGGCAATCATTGAATTCAACCATATCACCGTCCAATGTATCTGACTTGTCTTCAAGACAATCACCAGAATCATTTTGCATTTTCCGAAATTCAGCGGCCGGTATGCTTTCACCAAGGATATCATTTTTATTACCCCTATGATAATAATCACTCTCTGAAGGTTCGACTGTTTCATTTGAATAAGTGCACATATACAATTGATTTGAACAAAGAATTTTATTAAAACACATATTATCTTTACATGACTGCTCTGAAGGCGGATTATTATTAAGATTCATTTCAAGTTTTATATTAAAAATTTCAAGAAGATCACGGCCAATAAGCAAGGGTATAGGAGTTACTTCATCTGGAATTATCATAAGAGAAACGAGTTTTATAACACCTTTTATTTTAATATAACAATTGACTGTACCGTAGGTAAAAAGTTTAATGTCTCCTAACCCTTTATACTTCGAATAAGCTAGCGATTCTTGAATGCGCACTTCTTCAGGCAGGATGGATTTTTGAATGAAACTAACCGGACTGCCGGTGTCCAAAAGGGAACAACAATTGATTAATTTTGTGCACTTATTCTTATTTATCATAAAGGCGACTCTTACCATCTGCACGGCATCTAAACTTCAGGCCAGTCCGTCCGTGTCATCATGTGAAGTGTCCTGGTCCACAGCTGCAACTTTAGTCTTCATGGCGTTTGGACAATTCTTGTAGTTGTGCCCCTCACCAGCATATCTAAAGCAGGATCCAGCTGGTCGTTGCTCCTTTGGGCATTTGGCGGCGATGTGCCCAAATTTGGAACAGTTAAAACATCTTTTGGACTGTTCACCATTTGGTGCAGAAGTTGAGGAAACCATGTTCCCTCCAGAAGTGGTTGCTTTAGCAACTGTGGGCCTCGGAATTCTTCTCTTTCCGTAACGTGGCAAGAGATTTTTTAGCTCCGTGATCGTTTTGGCAGCAAATACAATAGAGACATTTGCTTGTGAGTCTCTTAGTCCATCGATGATGAACTCGATTAGCTCCGTCTCGTCGATTTCAGCATGTGACCCGAGCTCCTGCATGCGGATGACATATCGGAGAAGTGGCTCATTATGACGACGCACCCTTTCGCTCAGTTGACGATAAACCTGTTGCCTGCTCATCTTATGGTCGAGTTCTTTGATGAGTGTTTGCTTCAAAGAGTTCCAGTCGTCAACATGAACTGTACGAAGCAAAATTTTTACAGTTCCTTGCATGAGACGACGTGCAGAAAGGTACTTGCACCGGTCATCGTATCCGAGAGAGTCTGTCACATCCTCGTAATCAATCAGCCATTTGGTGATGCTATAGGGATCGTCACCATTGAAGACAGGGACAGCGTTCTCGATGTCGGAGAAGTCTACTGCAAGTCCTGGTGTAACTGATGGTGTTATGGATGCCTCCATTTGGTCCACTTCCCTTCTTAATTCAAGGATTCTTTTACGACGCTCGAGTCTGGCCAGCTTTTTCTCCTCTTCCACGTCCGGGTCATCAGAAGTTATGGCAACAGGCCCAATATCGGAAGTGGCCAGTACCGCAGAAGCGTCCTCCTCAGTAGGAAGTCCGGAAGGTGGAGTTGACTCATCCATTTTAACAGAATGTTGTTGGGATGTTGAACCAGCATTCTCATTGGACATTGTACTTTCATATAATGCCCGCAGTTGGGCCAGAGAAGCTGTGTTCGATGAGTTGAGTTTTTGTGAATTTGCTCAAGGCAAATTTTAAATCCGTCAATATCTCGGTAAAACTGGGTAATCCACACAATAATTATATGTTTGTTTGTGTGTTACCCCACATCTGACGTTGTGGTAACAAATTTTAATTAAAAGTCGGTTAACTTTTCTTAACTAAACAATTTTTATTTATTTGCCGAGAACAGTGTGGCTGCCGCTTTTCCAAGTACAAGAGAGATTGATTTTGCTTAGACAAAACATGTTCTATCTTACTTCAATGTTTGAGTCTCAGTGTACCGCGCACTAGGTGAGCGACACCTAGTCGCGATACCCTGCAACTCAAGCACTAAGGCAGTATCACACTATTTGTTATACTACATAATAATTTTATACTACAATAGTAACTATTCCTTCAAAGTCTAAGCAATTAGAGAATTTCTAATTGCTAAACTAAACAAATATGGGCGCGGCTATGCTGCTTTATAAAAATGTATTTCCCGTTCTGATATGGAGTTCTTCTCCCGACAAAATGCTTCTTCAAAATGAAGTCTACCGAAAAATTTGCCATCCACACAACCACTTTCCAGGTAGCCAACGCCCTGTTTTCCAGTATATTTCCTCTTTCCAGTATTTGGTGAGATTCTTTGTTGGCAATGCAGATGGCGTGTGTCAGGGTGCATTAAGGTCAATGCACACTGTTCATTTTTCCAAATGCGAATTTTTATTTGCGCATCTGTACCTCCAATCAAACAAGCTGGATGGAATTATTAACCGTGAGGACTTGAATTATACTGGGTGGCATAACTAGGCATCTTATAGCGTATGTTTTGACAGAATTCTGACCACTGTTATGTTTGGGTTGGGTTATTCCGGAATTATCTTGTCAGTACAAATACAAACAAAAATATATAAGGAGGAGCTGTCAGAGTCACACTGGTACTCTCATTCATTATATAGGATGACATAATTCACTGAGAAAATCCTCTGATATATTATGGGTTCGATGACATGTTCGATCCGACACTTGTCATGTAGGACATTAGAGCTGAGTAAGTGACATTTGTGTGACAGCTGAGTGTCGCAATATTTCCTCATGTCGAATTAAGTGTCTACTGTCATTCCTGCTCAAGGATTTGAGCGTATAACACCTCCGCGAGCATAAGGACAGTTTTTGTGCTGCTTTCTAACAGGTGGTAAAAAAAAGATATAACATAGGTTTTCCTTTGTTATTGGGAACAGGCTCTGGGTTCTTTCGATCCGGAGTTGCGATTGCACGGAATTTGGGATATTTCAGACATGACATTACCAAAACTGTGAATAATAAATTGACTTTATGAAATAACAGGTGCAATATGTCAAATCACGAAAAGTAAATCGGCCGCTTCGATCACTTAATTGACTTGTTGCTTGACGGCTATCTGACATTTTTCATAGATCCGACGTTCTCTACGTCGCGGATATCTCTCTGTTCACATTCTGACTAGTGTTACCATTGAGTCTGAAATTTCTGGTGTGCACCGAACATAAACTGACCATGTGCGTCATCGGCTTCTCGTTCCATTGTGTCTTTCCACTGAAATTGTGGGAACGAGAACATTCTGGAAATGTGATAGAGACTGGAAAATTTGTGGAATCCGAATTTGTGGACGGGGATCCATTTTGAAATTGGATTCCTTTTGTGGAACCTTCTATGGTGGAACCTATTGAGTGCGTCCAGCACGTTTTGAGTAAGTAATATGGTTTTGCGAGTAGATGGCACCAGTGGCGTTCGCTTTTGCCAGTGACTGTCGAGAAAGTTTTCACTAAAAAACTTGGAATTTCGACTAAGTCCACTTGGTCTAATTTCCAAGAAAAGGAGAACTTCTCGCAAATTGGATTTAGTACTTCTGGACCTATCACTCGTCGTATCGTAAAGACACTGCGACTCTTTTACGTCTAGTCGGTCGAAGAAAAAAAAAAAAATTTTTTTGTTTACACGATGTGTATTCTGACGTCATTGGGGCACTCTGTTGGTTATCTGAAATATATCAAAAAGAAGTAGGTTGTGAGTTAAACCAAGAGTCTCATGCACAGCTGAGAGCCGGGCATAAAAACAAATTTGCTTTATGCATAATCTGTGTTTCTTTGAGCGCTTCGGGACACTCAGATATGTTGTCTGAAAATTATTTTAAGATGCGGCAGTAAAAGAAAATAAATAAGGGAAAGTCAGGTTATTTTAATGTAATGTACCGGGGTGTAGATGTAAATCTGAAGTTTTAATGAACTATCTCTTTAGATCTTTAGTATGACACGTTGCCTTGTGTCCTCGCTGGTCTTCCACTTCATAAAAGTTGTTACCAACCACTCGGCTCACACGAACTTTAATGAATTTAGGGCATAATTTAGCGCTTAGATGTTTAGTTGCGTCGCTTAAGACATGATTTCTTTTATAGATTTCATCACCTACTTTAAATGTTAAGTTCCTACTCCGAAGATTATAGTTTTTCTCATATGCTTCGTGAGTCTTAATCAATGGTTGTTTTAAAATACGAGTGAATGATGTTCATCTTGGCGACTTTGGGAAGCCAATCTATCTCCGAACAGTTCAGTCCACCCAACTCTCTCAACAAACGATAATCTGCCCCGTGCTCTATCATGCGTTGCCCGAATAAGGCTTCGTAAGGGGACAGTCAAAGAGTTGAATGCACTGACGTACGCAGGGCGCTACTGATCGAAGACAGATGGGCATCCCAATCCGTCTGTCGAGGATTGACGTACGACCGTATGGCCGCTAATATTGAACGGTTGACTCGTTCACTAGCATTTGACTGGGGAGCATGCACTGCCGTTCGGTAATGTTTGACCCCGAAAACATCAATGAGTTTTTGGAACTCCTTCCCAACAAATTGTGTACCATTGTCAGAGAGTATACTCTCTGGTACTCCGTTCATTAAGAAAACGTCATCTTTCAAGAATTTGACCACGCTCGCGGCTGTGCCCTTGCGCGTGGTTTGATGAAAACGAATTTGGTTAATTGATCTAATACAATAGCGATGTAAACATTTCCGGATCTTGACCTTGGGTACGGCCCGATAAAATCAACATACAAATGTTGAAACGGCCTATCCACCTCGAAACTGTTTCCCATCTCAGATCTTAAAGTCATATTAGCTGCTTTACTGGTTTTGCATGCTTCACACCTGTCTACGTAAAGTTTGACCTGAGTGAACATACCTGGCCAGTAGAATCTGTCTCTTAATAGATAAATTGTCTTCACCGCACCACCTTGCGAAGCACGCGGCGGATTGTGAGCCATTGAGATCAGAGATTCTGTCATCTCTGATGGAACCCACAACTTCCAAGTTAGATCGTCGGCCAAGGGATTACCAACCGCATGTCTAGTGCGTTTGTACATACACCCTTCTGACACTTTGAGGTCGGGTAACCATTCCTGCTCCTTCCTACTATGACTGATGATATCTAGATAACCTTTGGAATTAAAGGACGGATCCTAAAGATCGATGTTGAGTACCTCCGAGGTTCCGATCTGCGGTAAACATGAAAGGAAAGCTGTCACTGTCAACTCATCGTCTTCATACGCTCTAGATAGAGCGTCTGGCACGACATTCAATGTTCCCTTTCTATGCTCCACCACAAAAACGAAGCCTTGGAGTCGCATACTCCACCTCGCTAATCTTCCGGTTGGATCTTTCATAGTCATCAGCCATTTCAGGCTGGAGTGGTCGGTAATAACACGAAAATGGTATCCCTTAACGTAAGATCTAAACTTCTGGATACCCTCAAAAGCTGCTAAGCACTCGCGCTCTGTCACCGAATAGTTTCTCTGAGCAGCATTCAGTTTCCGGGAGAAGTAGTATATAGGCTGCTTCGCTCCGGATTCGTCCCGCTGACAGAGTACACATCCGATGCCAGTCGCGGATGCGTCGCAGAGAATAATGAAATCTTTGGAGAAGTCCGGATTGATCAGTACAGGCGCTGAAGTCAAAGCCTGTTTGATTTGCAGGAAAGCTTCACTAGCTTCTGGACCGAGCTTGAAGGCTTTTCGCTTTTTCAGTATCTCGGTCAAGGGTGCGGCTAGGGTGCTGAAATCCTTCACAAACCGGCGATACCAACCTGCCATACCGAGAAATCGGCGAACTTGGCGAGTTGTGGTTGGTAACGGAAAGCTAGTAATCGCTGAAATCTTATCAGGATCAGCTTTCGTGCAACCCTGACCGACATTATAACCGAGATAATGAAGCTCATCAAAACAAAACTTCGACTTCTCGACGTTTATCGTCAGTCCTGCATTCGTCAAGCACTTTCCGACTATCTCCAGATTCTCTAAGTGTTCGTCGAAGTCCTTTGACACAACCAATAGATCGTCCAAGTATACGAAGACTTGATCTCGTAACCCCGATGGGATTACGCGACTCATTAGGTAGCTCAAACTTTGTGCCGCATTACATAGACCGAAAGGCATGACCTTAAATTGGTACAGTGGTCGGCCCGGTACCGTAAAAGCGGTCTTTTCCCTCGAACTTTGCTCCAGCGGTATCTGCCAAAACGCATCCTTCAGATCCACGCTAGAAATATAACGTGTCTCTGTCAGACGTGCCAGCAGGCTCTCGATATGCGCAATTGGACGAGCATCTTTCTTAGTCACGGAGTTCCCCTTCCGAAAGTCCAGACACGATCGGTTCTTACCAGGTTTGCGAACAAGCACCACTGGGGAACTCCATGCGCTGGAACTTTCCTCGATGACTCCCAACGAAAGCATGCGGTCCAATTCCGCGTACATAAGAGTTTGTATCGCCGGAGAAACGGGATAGTACCTTTGCTTTATTGGTACGGCATCACCCGTGTCTATATAATGCTGCACTAGATTTGTCTTCTCGAGTCCATGGACTGCGAAAGAAGGAAATCTACGAACAACAGCTTCATAATTCAACTTTATCTGGTTGGTGGGTCCCTCATCTGGCTCACCGGTCGTAATTCCTGAAAGACCCGCAATTATATGAGGTGCGATCTGGAATTTTTGCCAAAAGTCAACGCCTTAATATAGACGTTGGCTTAACGATGGCACAATATACAGATCAATATCTTTTGTTACTCCCTTGTATTGGATCGCCGTAGTGATCACTCCCACTATGGATTGCTTGTGTCCATTGGCCGTTGACATGGTAGTCTCTACCTTACTTACCGTAACATTCTTATCCTTCAAATAGGGAAGTATGTCGGTGCCTAAACAACTTATACTTGCCCCTGAATCGAGTAGACCTAAGAAGTTATCGTCGTATAGACAGACCGTCACATAAGGACGTGGGTCATTCGATTCTCGGCCTATGGTTGCCGAAGCTATGTTACGGTAAGTAGTCCGCTTCCGATGTTGTATCCGTTTGGATAGCTCTGGGAAAGTAACAACTCGCTTACGTACTTCGATATAATTGCGTAACCTTTCATGGAATGGTTTCCGATATAATGGTTCTGGTAAGTTCTCTTTAAAATTCAAAATTGTATTGGATTTGGTTTCTTTTAAAATAGGGATTGTTCTACAATCATTGTTAACACTATCTGGTTATTCATTAATATTCTTGTGTGGCTTTAATATTGTGATTTTTGGAAGTTCAAGAGGCTTTGTCGGCTTGGACACTTGAACTCCGGGTATGTCTAATCGGAGCGAACCCCCCCGGTTGATGGGTTGTTCCTCCTCTCGTTTCCCGTTAAATCCTACGGACAAGTCGGGCTATAGGCATCTGCCAATCCGCAACGGTAACAAAACACTTTATCAATCGGTTTAGCACAATCGCGAAAACTGTGGCCTAGAACTTGGGAATTCCAACATTTCTGCAGTTTACTATCCCTCTGGATCGCTTAGATACTCGTAGTGGGCAATGCCACTGTTAAATCCTGACAAGGCTCTTCTTTGATTTCATTAACGTATCTCCTTGCAGGTGGACGTTGTGCACTGGGCACGAAACTCGGACGTGTGCTCTCATATTTAGATTGAGCTTTCTCAATAGCTCGACAATAATAGGCTAATTGCCTTAGGCTGGACGGACTTTAAGTGATCAGAAGTTCACTCATGCGCCTACGGACGTTAGTTTTGATTATCTCTATAAGCTCTCTTTCAGGTCTGGAAACGCGCATTCTGGAATTCATAGAAATCATTGAAGGACTCGCCATTCAACATTTTGCGATCTGAAAGCTTCCTGAAGAGCTCTGTGTCTGTCTCCAAGCTGCGGTATTGCTCTACCAAAGCAGTTTTCAACTCTTCCCACGTAGTGTGCTTATTACTCTTAAGGTACACCCAGTACCATGACTCTACGGAACCTGACACGAAATGATAAAAGTTCGTAGCAATATCATACCACGGCACACCATAGCTGCATCGGATACAATCGAGCCGGAACAAGAAGTCGTCGACTGACATATTCCTGCCAAAGAATTTCAATCCCCACTTGTGGAATATGTGGACACGGTTCACCGATGTAACCTTTGAGGGCGGTGGCCTATGTGGCGACGTGGATGGGGTATCGTTAAGATTGAATGCGTTCAAACGCGTCATGAATTCGTCTAGGTTCGAGCCTAGAGGCATTTGGGCTGGATTAACTTCCGGCAAAGGCGGCACTCTAGCTGGCTCACAATTGCGTGTGGTACGATTCACTTATTCGTCACCAATTGGTACGAAAGCGGACTGAAAATTTCTGGACGTGGATGGACCAGAAGGGACATTGAGATCAACGACACGTGTAGTGTCTGGGTTGGCTATATTTTTATGCCTCGCGTTCTTGTGTGTTGAGGTAGTAGTTGGAGGTGCAGGTGGCATAGGACGGATAGCTGGTTGAGTGGATTTGACAGTTTGGTTTTGAAGTAGCTGAGCAACTTGCTCAAGCAAACGTGCTTGGCTCTTAGCTAACTCTTCCGCCATAAATTGCCTATCATTGACCCTATGCAGATCAATGGTAGCAGAGACTACTTGCTGTATATAAGCTGAATGATCAGCTGCATCTTTACGAAGTTGCTCTTCGGCTGCTTCCAACTCTCCTTCGTCCACATCAATACTTCTATCAACCGTGTTATTCTCGGCCTGATTGCCTTCTTCGTCCGATTGGTCATCGACAAGGTCATTCTGGCTACGGCCAGGTTTGGGTTTTGGTGCCATGTCGATAAAATCTTTGTACTTTGAACTGAAAGTACTCCTAACTACTCTTTTACGATCTTGGTCGCTCATTCAACGTAAGGATAATAACAACTGAGTAATTGAAAAGTTCAAAAAGAAAAAGTATTGTAGCCCGTGAGAATTTCCTCGAACGGATAAAAAAAAGGTAAGTCAAAAGTGAGTGTGGAAAATTTTCAAATACACCGTGAGCAAAACCTCCAACGGTTATTTGTTAAAACAATTCAATGTAAAATAGTAATTCCAGTGGATAAAAGAAATTCAAGCAGTCCGTGAGGAGTCCTCGAGCGGATGCTACTTCGATAACAAATGCAAAATTGATAAATCAAAGAGTGAAAATTCAAAATATGCCGTGAGCAAGAACCTCTAACGGATATTTGTTGGTTAAAGTAATTCAAATAAAAGTGATGTAATATGTAAAGTGCTTAATAACTATCGTAAGTATGAGTGTTTTTCGTCTATCAAAAACGTTTCTAAAAAAAATTTTTTTTTTGTAGAATATCTCCATCAGATACTTAACTAAGTTCTCAGAACATATGCTTAATTCTATTCGGGTAATTTCAAAAATTGAAGATTATACTTAATTAATACTGGTGGGCTCTACCCCAAAAATCCAAGAAATTCTAATGGCGGGCTCTATCCTAAAACTGTAATTAAAAAAAACTATAATCTGTAATTGCGGGCTCTATCCCAACTTACACATCCAATCAAGAAGTTACGTCTCAACTTGATTGACGGAATACTCAAAAAAAAAAAGAAATCAATACTCAACTGTATACTTAACTCCAAAATATCTAAGTCTATATAAGGTTGTATTTCATAAAAGAATTCGGGAGGTGTCAACCCCCCCTTCGCTGGAACAAGGTGTACATTTATCGGTTCTGCAACATGACCGATTCAAATACCAAAACAAAAATTGTTAATAAAAAAAAAAAATCATTAGTGTGTGTAGACTTAATACGTACGGCGTTCTATTGCCAGAATACAAGCAATTTCTTCTAAACGAAATTTTTTTTTTTTTTTTTTTTTTTTATAATGCACACGCGCTCAAGGGTTTTGTTATAGCCCTTTTAATGATAAGTCACAGCGCGAGCGATAAAAAGTTAGGAAGGAAGGGAAAGGAGGTCTCGATGAACATTGATCTTAAATGTTTGAAGATCAAAATGACAAGGAAAAATTGTGCCAGGCAATCCATTCCACATTCGTGTTGTACGGCTAAAGAAAGAATCTCTATATTTCACGGTACGTCCGCAATTGGGCACAAGTGTAAGCTGATGAGCGTTCCTAGCAAGACGAGTATTACGGGGGAAATGTTTAAGGGGTGGAACGCAGCTGGCTACCTCGAGTGAGCATTTTTTGTAAGAGAATCTGTAAAATAAGGAAAGACATGAGACATTACGACGATGTTCGAGTGACGGAAATGTTTCCATAGTATTTCTCTCTCCTATCAATTTTAACACTTTTTTCTGAACTCTGTCGAGTAGTGGAGAAAAGTTTGAGAAGCACCTGCCCAGAGATGGGAGTTATACTCGAGTTAAGGGCATATAAACGCTTTGTAAATTGTAGCCAGATCAGAAGGGGTGAAAAACTTCTTGCATCTATTAAGAAAGTCTAAGCATCTTGCAGCATTCTTGGCAATCTCAAGTATATGATCATCCCAACGAAGATTGTCACTGATACACATACCGAGTACTGATAGCTTTTCGGCCTCCTCGATGCAAGTACCATTCATGGATAATGGCATAGGGGTTATGTTTAGCTTCAACGACAAAAGACAGCATTGAGTTTTCGACGCATTAAACTCCACACGATTTTTAGTACCCCAATTCACAATGCTGTTTAAATCGTAGTTTAACGAGCTTATCGAACGACTTCGTTGTAATAACACGTCCGAAGGCGAAGGCATTGTATATACAAACTATAGTATTCCCACTTGAGGTGCGCCATCTATCGACGAAAAACTAAGCTCGAGAATAATATGGGAAGCAACAACAACAATTTCCACCATTTTAATTGTTGTTGTTGCTTCCCATATTATTCTCGAGCTTAGTTTTTCGTCGATAGATGGCGCAACTAAGGTGATAGTACTATAGTTTATATATACAATGGCGAAGGCCGTGAATTATCAAACGTATACGAAAAGCTGAGGGTTGAGTCGTCAACAAAACAATTTAATGGATTAGAAGTCACAGACAAGAGTTCATTTATAAAAATGAGAAAGAGAGTCGGAGACAGAACGGAGCCCTGGGGCACACCAGCATTTATTTTGTGGAGATCAGACTTGAAACCGTCTAATACAACTTGTATTGAACGGTCCAGAAGAAAGCTTCTAATCCAACGAATAAGAGTATCATCGATACCAAATGCACGCATTTTCGATAAAAGAGCTTCATGCCAAACTCTATCAAAACGACTGAAAAATTCTAAAGCAAACTGGGTAGTATAAAAAAACAAAAAAAGGTAAGTTGATTTGTAATTGAAACAAATGGGGTCGTATTCGAGCGAGTGACCAGCTTCTGCAGCTGACGTGCGTCAGGCAAAAAGCACCAACCACCGGTCAGAAGACCTGCTAAATCTACTCTCTTACAACCGGAATCTCAGACTTCACTATTTCGACTTGTCAACACCTCAGCAACTGACAACCGAGCAAAACAGCTGCTCAATCCGGACAGAGATCGAAAACAAACCTATGTGACAGAAGGTAGAGAAAAGTGGGTAAAACTAATGCAACAGACTGACTCAGGAACAGTTGCACTAAACCACTGGACAAAATAGTGCCTGTACCACTAGACTCGATGGTATTCCTCTATCCAAGAGACCTGAACAATAAACAAATAACTTTAACTCAAAACTGAAATATTCTGAAAAATCTCAAAAATTCTTAACTCTTAACTATATCACTCAGAATCGACCTAACTGAAATCAAATCTAATCTTGTCTTCATCGACTAATTCGGGCCCCACGTTGGGCGCCATCTGTAACGTAAAATAAAAATTAAATTGGAAATTGAAATTTGGGTGGATGAGAACTAAAGAGACTTTAAAACTACCACCCTGTGTGCGCCAAATGACAATCGAGTTTACACTGAACACCCTATTGATATCCACGATCCAAACCCCATGCCCATCAACAACACAAGCCAGAGAGGGAGCAGGAAGAAACAAGCGCCCCACTCATCCTAGACTCCTATGTCCAGGGAACAGCTACTCCATCGTCTTCAACCAGCGCATCAGTGTGTCTAGCATCCTCACATTGGGTATACTTACACTTTACCATCGCGGCCTCTCGCTCTCCCTACTCCCCCCCCCTTCTTCAAATTCCATTTCCATCCCATCACAGAGGCACGAGCCATCCAACAGCGCACCGTAGGATCTGACCACAAAACACCGTGGAACAGCCTAGTAGGGTACCTGTCAGCATGCGCGCGCCTATCCACTACAAGTTATAGATGTTCCTCTTGTAGCTGTGTCGTGTCGTAGCCTACACCTGAAACCATGGACTCTACTCAGATCCCTCGATCACAACTAGTATCGAAATGCCAAAGATGCAAAATGTCGTTTTCAGTTCCGAAGACTTTACTTCCGATCGCATTCACTAAACCAGCTATGGCTACCTAATTCTGCACTGAATGGACGGAAGCGATCCTATGTCGGCAACGCCCCTTTTCTCATCAACTGCTCGTAGAGAACAGTCAATAAGACGGCATGCGACAACGTAGAACCGTGGTCGAGATCGACCGTCGCGGTGGCCGGCAGTACCCTAGCCATGACTAGCTCAGCCAGGCCGTGGGGGCACTTTTTCAATTTCAATTTTCAATGACTTTTATTCATATGAATTTTCATAATCTTAGTTTGTACAACAAATTCATTTTATAGCATGGCTTACGCCGTCTGCCAGAGTGACAACTTTTTGTTTAAAAAATAAATAAAATAAAATTCTAACAATATATTATTTAAAACAAAGATACCGGTTCTGAATTCTAAAACATTTCATCAACAATGCATTTTCTGTATCGCAGACTCAATAATATATATTTATAAAGGTTGGTCCAATCCGCACCATTAAGAATAAGATACATTTTATTGTTTGTGAGATAATTCTTGCCATAAATGTCCCTTCTCGTTTCCCTCAAAATGGGGCACCTGTCTAAGAAGTGTAATATATCTTCTATTTCCCTCAGGTTACAGAGTCCACAAAGATTTGGAAGATCAATTCTATTTGAGATGAAGTTAAGTGGAAGTATCTCTGCTCTGGTTTTGAAAACAGTTGTGATCAAGGCTGTTGGGTATGCAGAGCTAAAGTAGTTATTGTTGCAAAGGCTGTGGTAAAGCTGTGAATACACGACTCTTTGACTTGAATTCCCGGATTTTACTTCAAAACCTGCTCTTTTTTTTAAATCAACTGCATTTACAAGGTCGTACAATATTGTTTTCCATGTGTCCCAGTTGTTGCCTTGTAGATCCAGTGGATAGTTGCAGTAATCCGCCAAACGCTTCCACTCCGCCATCCATGAATTTTGTTTCCTTATTATTAACAAACTGATCTTTTTGGGTAATCTGTTTTCATCGAGCTTTAGAGTTTTAAGAACATAGTCTATCTGCATTTTGAGTGTCAAGATAAACAAAGGTGAAAGTCCAGTTTCCAATAGCAGCATGTGATTTGGTGTTGTGTTAGGCAGCTTAAAAGTTCTCTTCAGAAAATAACGCAAGAGTTGTTCAACTTCTTCAAACTCCTTATGACCCCAAATTTGTGCTGAATAGAGCATAATTGATTGCGTTGTTGCTTGAAAAACCCTATATTTTGAAGCCGCATCTACATCTTTACCTACCACCAGCTAGCCGAAAAATCATAACTTTTGATTTGGACAGATTGATCTGCAGCCTCCATCTTTCGCAATACCCAGCGAGCTTGTTGAAGCCCATGCGGTGTTTCTGCAAATATGACGATATCGTCTGCAAACATAAGATGGCTGACTCTCACCGAATTACTTACGTTTACTCCTCCAGTACAGAATATTTCCTCGATGTCATCGATAAATAGAGCAAACAATAAGGGGCTGAGAGTACATCCTTGCCTTAGGCCAATTTCTACTTCAAAATGTTCAGACAGTTCACTCCCATTGGATATAGCAGAAGTAGTGTGCGTATACAAGCTCTCAATTACTTTACCAAATTTCATGGACATTCCTTTGTTATACAACTTCAGCATAAGTGCTCTTCTGTCTATGGTGTCAAAGGCTGCCTTGAAATCTATAAAAAAGGAGTAGAGTTTTCGCTTTCTTTCCATACTTAGTTCCGCGATTTTTGTAAGAGCATAAATTTGGTCCACCGTTGAGTAATCCTTTCGAAATCCAGCCTAATTTTCGCTTAAGAGGTTGTTTATTTGTACCCAGCTATTCAATCGATTATATAAAACTTTTGTAAAGATCTTCATTGGCGAATTCAGAAGTGAAATTCCTCTATAGTTTTCCGGATTAGCAATATTGCCCTTCTTGTGGATCGGCTTTAAAATCGCCCGATTGAAAAATTCCGGAATTGACCCTTTGCTCCGGGATCTACTTGACCGGTGTTACCTTTTTTTTTCACTGTCGACCGTTGAACTCATGGTGTGCGAGTTCGAATATGTAATGTTAGATTGCTTAAGGGCCCTCATAATCAATGTCGACAAGACTGAGAAAAATCGATTGAAAAGTAAAGAGGATTCAAAATCGCACCTCTTAATATGAGTGGTCATAGTTCAGAAGAAAAGAATCTGGACTGAATTACTGACTAACCCGATGAACATAACTCGTAAGTATGCGCGTGAAAGCAAACCATAGATGGCCGTGGTTGCATGGCTAATTTTATCACCTTCCTCTCATTCTGCCGCCACGATGAATCGCAGAATGTGGAAGAGGTGACTAACAGTGCAGGGAGGGAGGATCATAGGTGTAGATTGATCCCCCTTGGTCTATCAACCCGCCCAATTCATAAGAGAGAACCAACTCTCTCACTTATGACCTTGGCTGACCGCGTACCTGTGAGTCCCTACGACTCAATTCTATTGTTGGGCAGCCCCAGGTATGATAAGCAAGCATAGATATGCTCGCTCCAATAACTACCCTACCATTAAACCTAGTATCTAACCATGACACTAAACTTCTCTACACCATCGTTGCCAAAAATAATGCTCCCTATAAGTATTGTTCCATGTACGTTACCTTGTTCCCTCGAAGGATGCGTGAGGGTTACCACCCTCCCTAGGAAAATCTTATTCAGACATATTGTAAATATTTTATGATCTTCATAAAACCCGAAAAGGCTGAATTCAAAAAGAAAAATGCAAAATATTTTATGAAAACGTTATAAACAAAAATCTTATTTATTAAAGTTTATCTTAGGTCCTAACAATTTATTAAAATTTACCAACGTATCTTAATGATCAAGAATTAAAATTAAATGAAGTATATGATGTCGTAAGGTAAGACTTGAATGATTCTTGACCGACTATTAATTCAGTCAAAGCTACAAAAGGTACAATATTTGTTCAGTATATATACAAAAAAAAAAATATGTACTTGAGTCTTATTTATATGCTTAACCTATTCTAATAATAATGTCTTAAGTGAGTGGTAATACTAATAAAAACAATTGCTTTTCTAAAAATAAAGAAAGCTTAATGAAAGTTTTTTCCTTTATATAAGGAAAGTGAATAATGGATACTTCCTTAAATGCAAAGTCAAAATTCAAAGTTGTCTTTCTTGAGACAATTCGCGGACCGATTATTATGCGTTTCAGTAAGATGAAACATAAAAAAAAAATGGAAAGATAAACTTCCTACCGCGGGCGGCGTCGGGTTATCCGTACCGACTGTCTTCGGCGAATCAAAAAGTGGAAATTCGAATAAGCGGACAGAAATGTAGTATCGGACTATTATTTCATTTGGATAATGAATGTGCGCGAGGAATTTCATTCATAACCAATCGTAGAGATACGAATTTCAATAGGGTTCTTTCAAGACTATATATTTAGTACCGTTCATACCAAGAAAAGAGTTGCAAATCCAAAAAAAAAAAAAATAAAAAAAAAAAATACCATACACGAAAGGATACAATTTGCATCCGATCGGGTAATCGATGTAAATGTAATTAAATATCAATATAGTAAAAAGTTATTTAAAGAATATATTCCAAATATACGCATGCAAACCACAAAATACTACTGTCTACCAATGGGGTAGTTTCAAATATTGTTTTCAGATTAACGCTGTTGCTGAAGTGCACTCCGGTAACTAGCTGAAAGGTAATTGGTTAAATTTATATATATGTTTATATAGTGTGGAATATACTACTTTCTATCTTTAAAATATTCTATTGAGGACCAGCTCTTATGAACTCTGTTTCATGATCTCAACAAGTCTGTTAGTTAAGAACAATGCCTGGATAATCTTGAGTTCGTACTCTCAAGATGATATACACAAAAAAAAAAACTTCAGAAGTAACAGACGCCAGCAGTTATCGCGCGGACAAAAGACACTTATGTCTGTTGTTGTATTTGAACACAAACTAAGGTCAATACACGATTATACTACACGATCAAACGACAGTTGAGAAAGATTAAGGAGATGCCGACAGGCAATAAGTGAAAATGCACCTTGACACGGTGTCAAAAGGTGGACAGAAGCGGTCGCTACCGACGCGGAACTAGGTTGTCGTGGAGACGTAGTGAAAAACAAAAAGGGTAAAGGCCATAAAAAGCTATTTTGAATCAATAATTCAACAGTCCATTATTAGTACTGAGTCTTCTACTTGGTCGATTTTATTTTATTTAATTTATCAATGCAGGATATAGAGTTTGTATTAAGAAAACATTTAAAAACTACTTCTGAGCCAGGCCACGGGCTTAAACTTCCTTCTTAATGATTAAAATCTTAATCTTGTTGGATATAGTTCACATTAAAGTTTTGTCAAAAATTCTATGTAAGTTGTACTAGAAAAATTTAAAAATTGCGTATTGACAAGGTTTCTTTCACTGTATGTCAACTGATGATTCCAAAGTGAGATTCCTGGATGAAACGCCAATATTTGTTGGACTTAAGGCCATAAAAAGCTATTTTGAATCAATAATTCAACAGTCCATTATTAGTGCTGAGTCTTCTACTTGGTTGATTTTATTTAATTTAATTTATCAATGCAGTATATAGAGTTTGTATTAAGAAAATATTTAAAAACTACTTCTGAGCCAGGCCACGGGCTTAAACTTCCTTCTTAATGATTAAAATCTTAATCTTGTTGGATATAGTTCACATTAGAGTTTTTTCAAAAATTCTATGTAAGTTGTACTAGAAAAATTTAAAAATTGCGTATTGACAAGGTTTCTTTCACTGTATGTCAACTGATGATTCCAAAGTGAGATTCCTGGATGAAACGCCAATTTTTGTTGGACTAAAGGCTATAAAAAGCTATTTTGAATCAATAATTCAACAGTCCATTATTAGTGCTGAGTCTTCTACTTGGTTGATTTTATTTTATTTTATTTATCAATGCAGTATATAGAGTTTGTATTAAGAAAACATTTAAAAACTACTTCTGAGCCAGGCCACGGGCTTAAACTTCCTTCTTAATGATTAAAATCTTAATCTTGTTGGATATAGTTCACATTAGAGTTTTGTCAAAAATTCTATGTAAGTTGTACTAGAAAAATTTAAAAATTGCGTATTGACAAGGTTTCTTTCACTGTATGTCAACTGATGATTCCAAAGTGAGATTCCTGGATGAAACGCCAATTTTTGTTGGACTAAAGGTCATAAAAAGCTATTTTGAATCAATAATTCAACAGTCCATTATTAGTGCTGAGTCTTCTACTTGGTTGATCTTATTTTATTTAATTTATCAATGCAGTATATAGAGTTTGTATTAAGAAAACATTTAAAAACTACTTCTGAGCCAGGCCACGGGCTTAAACTTCCTTCTTAATGATTAAAATCTTAATCTTGTTGGATATAGTTCACATTAGAGTTTTGTCAAAAATTCTATGTAAGTTGTACTAGAAAAATTTAAAAATTGCGTATTGACAAGGTTTCTTTCACTGTATGTCAACTGATGATTCCAAAGTGAGATTTCTGGATGAAACGCCAATTTTTGTTGGACTAAAGGCCATAAAAAGCTATTTTGAATCAATAATTCAACAGTCCATTATTAGTGCTGAGTCTTCTATTTGGTTGATTTTATTTTATTTAATTTATCAATGCAGTATATAGAGTTTGTATTAAGAAAACATTTAAAAACTACTTCTGAGCCAGGCCACGGGCTTAAACTTCCTTCTTAATGATTAAAATCTTAATCTTGTTGGATATAGTTCACATTAGAGTTTTGTCAAAAATTCTATGTAAGTTGTACTAGAAAAATTTAAAAATTGCGTATTGACAAGGTTTCTTTCACTGTATGTCAAATGTTGATTCCAAAGTGAGATTCCTGGATGAAACGCCAATTTTTGTTGGACTTAAGGCCATAAAAAGCTATTTTGAATCAATAATTCAACAGTCCATTATTAGTGCTGAGTCTTCTACTTGGTTGATTTTATTTTATTTTATTTATCAATGCAGTATATAGAGTTTGTATTAAAAAGACATTTAAAAACTACTTCTGAGCCAGGCCACGGGCTTAAACTTCCTTCTTAATGATTATGATATAGTTCACATTAGAGTTTTGTCAAAAATTCTATGTAAGTTGTACTAGAAAAATTTAAAAATTGCGTATTGACAAGGTTTCTTTCACTGTATGTCAACTGATGATTCCAAAGTGAGATTCCTGGATGAAACGCCAATTTTTGTTCGACTAAAGGCCATAAAAAGCTATTTTGAATCAATAATTCAACAGTCCATTATTAGTGCTGAGTCTTCTACTTGGTTGATTTTATTTTATTTAATTTATCAATGCAGTATATAGAGTTTGTATTAAGAAAACATTTAAAAACTAGTTCTTAGTTAGGTTTAAGTCATAAATATTCATTTTATCTAGCCTTATTGTTCAAGTCTATCATTAAAGAAATCGTAGCCTAAGTAAATCTAATCTACTCTCCATTAAGAAATATATGCTCATAAATAAAAGCGTTCAATCGATCGCAAACGCGGCGAGCCTGCGAGCGGATCAACGCCCGACGTTTGTTCACTAGTAAAGGAAAGCCAGAAATAAAAATCTTAGGGCTCTTCCCTGGTCTAGGCACACGTGTGTGCTGAGGTCGAATATGCTTCGGTGGAGCCAAGAAAAAAAAGGTCAAAACACAACTTGAAGCGTTCGTACGCTATGTGCGTACGTAGAGTATATTCATTTGTTGATTTTACAAATCTTCATTGGGTTTCCGAGGATGGGAGCACAAAATATATGTGCGGGTGAGAGAAGAAACTCTTGGCACCGCTTCACGCCATGTGTCGTCTTTTTTCCTAGGCAAAACCTTAATGTTGGCGCAGCCTCGCTTGCTCGGTCCAAACCTTGTGGTTGGTTGCTGCAATTGCAGCAAAGTTTTATGTTGGGTGTGGGCGCCGCTGGTGAGGCGGTCACCGTCAATGAAAAGCGCTACAGGACGATGATAACCATAAATATAAAGGCACACACCATACTGCCAATAACTTTCTCGTTATAACAGCTTTCGTTGGTGATGGTTCAATGATGATTTCTTTTGTGTTTCCATTATGAATCAATAAATAAATTCAAATATGTAGGTAACTAGTAAAATGTAAGTTTGTCGAAGAACAGGCAAAGTACTCACATCGATGTGGGACTTTTAAGCAAGTTATATCTATTTATTTATTTATTTATTTAAGATCCATCAACTACATTAACTTTCATAGATAAATAACAATATTGTAATAAGATAAACTATAAAATAATATAAAATAGTAAAAAGGAAAAGACGACATATTACATGCTATTCAAAATCATATTCTTACAAGTATTTCGACTCATATTAAAGTCAATTACGTGCTCATATCTATTATAATTTAAAGAAGCCATAGTTATTGGATCACTAACACCATAGTTAGTCCTATGTGTGGGGATATGTAGGAAATCGCCCGTTCTAGGCCTTAGATGTCGTATAGGGACATATAAATTAAACAATGTAAGCAACTGTGAACAGTGTATATGACCAGTTAAAACATCACGTACAAAAAGAGCAGACAAGTATTCACGTCTTATATTTAATGGTTTTAAATCAATTAAGGCACATCTGGCTTCATATGAAGGTCTCAAAGACCAATTAAATTTCCTGATGGCAAACCTTGTGAAACGTTTTTGAATTCTTTCGATACGTAATCGGGCATTAGCATAAAAAGGATTCCAAACAACGCAACAATACTCGAGAGATGAACGAATTAGAGAAACATAAAGGGACTTAAGAGTGTAAGGATCTTGAAAATCATTAGCATTTCGAGATAAGAAACCTAACAACGAGTTTGACTTAGATATTAAATAATCATAATGGTAGGTGAAATTCAGTTTTTCGTCAAAAATAACTCCTAGATCTTTTTGTCTTGATACTCTGTGCAGATATATATTACAAATATTATAATCAGACAAGATGGGGTTGAGAATTTTGGATATAGTTAACACAGAACATTTGCTGACATTAAAACACAGACCATTGCGGTCACACCAAACAAATACTTTATTAAGGTCACTTTGTAGATTTTGAATATCAGTTAAGGAATTTATTTCTTTATATATTTTCAGGTCGTCCGCATACAATAGACAATTAGAATGAATAACATGCCTTGGAAGGTCGTTTATGAACAATAAAAACAAAAGTGGGCCAAGATGACTTCCCTGTGGAACACCCGAAAAGTTTAAAATTTCATGAGAAATTTCAGGTCCAATTTTAACAAACTGCTTTCTTCCCGTAAGGTAACTTCTGAGCCACTGCAACAAGTTTGAGTGGAAGCCTAAAAATTCTTACTTTTTAATTAGGATGTTATGTTGAACGCTGTCGAAAGCTTTGGAAAAATCTGTAAATATTGAGTCGATTTGACATCTATTTTCCAAAGCTCGTAGACAGAAATTTGTATAAATTGTCAAATTCGTTGTAGTAAACCTACCACAAATAAATCCATGTTGAAAGTCCGAAATGTAATTGCAAACAGAGGCATACATCTTTTTTTTGACTATAGCTTCAAACATTTTTGGTATTATTTGAAGTTTTGCTATAGGCCTGTAATTACTAATGACTTTCTTCGAACCGGACTTGTGTATAGGAGTTATATAAGACCACTTCCAAGTGTCAAGAAACTCACCATAACGCAAGGATTTATTGAACAAAATATAAAGTGGCCTAAGAAGACCAAATTTACACATCTTTAAAACAATAGGCGGAATATTATCAGGTGCAACACTAGTACTCAATTCAAGGGAATTTAATTCATTTAAAATATCATCTTCATCTATAAAAATATGTCCCATATCAGTCATATTATCACAAAAAAGTAAATGGGAACAATCAATATCACGGTTCACGAAATTAGACTGGAAAAAATCTGCAAACATATCACTAATTACATCCAACTTATCACTAACAACACCATTCAATTCCATCCCAGAAGGTATACCTTATACCAACAGACTTTTTGTTTTGTATTTATGAAAGACCAGAAATGCTTTAGAGTTTTGCTTAATTTTAGACTCGAGAGACCAAAGGTATTGTTTGTAGAGAAACTTTTTCAAGTACTCATACTCTTTTCTTAACTGACAAAACTTTTCACGATATAATGCATTTTTTCTGCTCTTTTTATACATATTAGTCATTGCACGTTTTAAATTTAATAATTCTTTATTAAACCATATTGGCTGATTTCGTTTTCTTACTACTCTAGTTGGTACAAACCTAGAAAAGGCTGATTTTATCACCTCACAAAAAACATCGTACGTACGATCAAGACCGGGAGTGGCAAGAGTACTTTCCCAGTCAACCGATGAGATAAAATTATTTAGAGACACGTAATCGGCTTTAGAAAAATCGTACACATCATTATTATTATAGTTTACAACAGATATTTGATTTAAAATAGCAAAGTTAAAAGAAACATTAAGAGCTTTATGATGAACACTATTGTTTAAAAGAGAAAAATCGGCTTCAGAAACACAACATTCTATATCTTCATGGACTAAAACTAAATCTAACATTCTTCCAATAGAATTAAAAATACAATTTACTTGTTGAAAATTCAAAGCAGACATAGAATCAGTTAAATTATATTCAATATCTTTTGTAACATTAAAGGGAAAGATACATTTATCCTCTTCAGAATATATCCAATTTATGTTAGGTAGATTAAAGTCACCTAAAACTACAATAAAAGAATTTGATTCTAAACTATCAGAAACAACTTGAACATTATTGATATGACTTTCATAAATTTGAGCTTCTGAATTTGGTGGAATAAATGACACAAAAAGTATATCTTTATTTAATTTTGAATAGTATTGGAAGTTGAAAATTCTACACAAACACATAATTGTTCTACAGAAGAATGCATAAGCGAAATTTGTCTGCTTTTTAGACCAGAACGAACGGCAAATAGAACTCCGCCTCCTCTATTCAATCCAGTTTCAATTGCTCATCGATCTTTTCTGAAGACATCGAAATCCGAAGACAACAGTTCGCATGAGTTGATGTTATCACTCAACAAAGTTTCAGTGAGGGCAATCATTTCATACGGACAATCGGCTGCAGCAACGAAAAAATCAGATACTTTTGTTCTCATACCTCCTGCATTGTGGTAGTATAGTGAACAAGATGTTTTTGAAAAAGGCAGTGGTTTTTCGTATACAATAGCAGGAGCAAGAACAACATTCGCTAGTTGTCGACATTTGGAGGCACTATTTTCACGTTTTTTTAAAAGAATTTGAACAACCTCACACGAATTCCTGATTGCCAAACATTTGAGTCGAGGAAAATATTAAGCGATTCGGCAGGCACTCCGAGCTTAAAATTAATGTATCTTAGCTCATTGACATTGGTATCCGATTTGATTAGTCTGTAACAACATAATTTAGATTCTTCAATGGCAAAAGCAGATGACACATATTTTATAAATTCATCACAAGTCGTTTCGGATGCAAAAGACGATACATGAAGCCATTTACGTTTGCACAAAACGTCTATATTTGAAGTAGATTTATTATTAGTTCCGACGATTGGAATGTTTAATTTTGTTGAGTGCTTGATTTTTGAGTTTTGATTAGAATGTGAAGCGTTATTTAAGACTGTAGGAGCATAACCAGATACACCAGTAATATCATCCACATTATCAGCAACTTTATTGATGTTGGCATGAGCATACATCGAGATCATCAGCAACAGAAATACCACTCTCATGAATATCACCAACATGAACATTATCGAGAAGGCTTTTCGAACTATTCACTTGATTAGAATAATCATTGATAGTATTTGTGACTTCGGTTTTAGATTTTGAACTCTGCGCACTCACAATGGCTTTATCTGCATAAGCAGACGGAGAATGAGAGCTAGAATCCAACATAATGTCATGGACATCATTATCATCAGCACACGCAGCTTCACCAATTTTCCTACTCTTAGTGAAAGAGTCGGCATTAATAGTTTTTTCAATTGCGTTTAGTTTAGACGACGAAACCGGTTTTGTGGAATTAGCACTAGCACTAGGCACTAGCTGTTTATCCATTACTTTTGTGGTTCGAGGTAGCAGGGAGGTGGTTTTAATTGTATTTGGAGGCATGGGAGAAGAAAGAGATTTGATGTTAGATTTTAATTTAGAGCGGGTAGTGACGCAAGGGCTTTTTGATGCGCTTATAGTTGTATTGTGAGAGCGGTTGTGACTTTCGAATTCACTTTTATTATTAACAAAACAAGAGAACAGGTCATTGATTTTTGCTATGCATGACAAAATAGACAAATTTTTACACGAGTCGCACTTCCAAAACAAATTTGTATTTGATTTTAACGCGGTTAATATAGTTTTACTTAGTTTTGTGGATTCCGGGACGGATCCAACCTGGCAAATTCCGCAACAAACAAAATTTTGATTTGAAGTACTCCCCATTATAATCAAAAGCAAGAAAATTACTTAAACTGAAATGTAGAAAATAAAGAAAAAACAAAACACGTCTAGTCGCAACGACGGTTCGAAACTGTTCTGAATCATCCTTCGATGAATTCAATGTTATCACGGTAGAATACTAATGTTCCTGCCATCAGGCCTTGGAAGTTCAAAACATACGAAAAGTATTCTAGTGCAGATGGAAATTTTTGTAGTGAATGATATTGTTGAGATTTGGTCATGTCCTAGAATTGTTTTCATGGATATTAGCTTATGACATTTACTTTAAATAAAAAAAAAATAATTTACCTTTTGTTCTCTTGCGAAACCATCATGGATACTGAAGGCCAGACTAGTAACTTTTTGGGTTATAATCATAAGCGGTCCGGTTATGTGTAACGAACATGAGCCGTAGTCATATATTTGACCATGGACCTTTTTATAAAGGAAACATTATCCTTGACAATCTTTCCAAGTTCAGGAAAACGCCAACCGTACCACTGCATAAACACCATACAACTGTTTAACAATTCAGAACACAGTAGGTACTTATGGCAGAATTGAAAATTCTCATCAGACAGCCAAGGTTTTAATAAGACCTCACAATTTAGTTAATTTGTATCCGAAACTTTTGAAATATCATAATTTTTGAGAGATTTTTCTTTTATTATTATCAATCAATTTGCAAATGTTTTTGTCAAACGAAACGTCATCTCCATGCAGGAGCGTACACTGGTAGAGGCAGCAGGGCAACTAACCCCTCTCAACTTTTAAAGATATATGTATTAGAAAGATATCCAATTATAAATCTGAGCTACAACTTTCTGTCTTAAAATATGATTATATTGCGAAACTTCATACTTTTGCTTGTAGTATTCTACTTAAGAAAGGTTTAAGGCAATTTAAATTAAGAGTAAACTGCTGCAACACCCCCTCGCTCATATCCTAGACACGCCTATGAAAAAAAGTTTCTTGTAGGGAAATTGTTGTACAAAAGTATTATTTTGTTTGAATTATTTAACCATGGCAACACTCACAACAATATATGTAAGCTCATATACACATTACATAAGAGTAAACTTATATGTCAAACTCACCTCTAAATAAATTTAGTCTTCTTTCTAATCTTTCAACCACCAGTCTTTTTATTTAACAGGTTATGGGCCCAGTCCCACGTATAGATTCCAGTATATAAAAGTCTTTGAAAGTTCTTGAAGGTCAAGCGGTAAATTCTGATTATTTTTTTGCTCGAATTATTTTTTTTCTTCTCTGTATCGAATCAAAATGGAAGCTGATCATTTTAAAATCGAAAAGCTGGAGAAATCTGAGAATTATGCTCTATGGAAGTTCCAAGTAAATATTTTATTGAATGCATCTGGTTTAAGCGATCATGTAGAAGATGGTACGGTTCCTGTAAAAACGGAAAGCGAAACTCAAGCAGTATATGATGTTCGCTTTGTTGCTTGGAAAAAGGCAGACAGTAAGGCTCAACGAATAATTGCAACAAGCATTGGTTCGACACCGCTAAGGCACATTATCAATTGTAAAACGGCCTTGGATATGTGGAAAAAATTGAAGGCTGTATATGAACAATCTTCTCAAACCAATGTTCATATGCTCTTGCAGCGCTTTTATAGCTTCGAAAAAATTCCTGAGGATGATGTTGCAACACATATAAGTAGGCTGGAAAACATAGTGAAGCAATTAAGGGATGTTGGTGAAGAAGTCTCCGAGAGCATGGTCATGACAAAGGTTCTTATGACTCTTTCAGAATCGTTCAGTCATTTTTTCTGTGCTTGGGAATCGACCGCGAAGGAACTTCAAACTTTAGATAACTTAACGTCGAGGTTGGTCATGGAAGAAGCGCGGTTAGTATCCTCTCAGGCTACAGGGACAACCTCTGCATTAATTGCCAGACAAAAAATGCGAAAGCCACATGTTTCCCAGCAAAGGCAAACAAATTCCAAGCCAGGGAAGTGTTTTGCATGTCACGAGTATGGCCATTGGAAGAGGGACTGCATAAAGAAAAAGAAGGGCGGTGGTGGTAATTGGAGGAAAGACAGTGGAAGTGGTCATTTGGGAAACAATCAAGTTGGAGATGCATTGATATGCAATGCATTTATGGTCGCAAATGACAAGGGAGATAGAGATGACGGTTGGTATTTGGATTCCGGTGCAAGCGACCACATGTCGTTTAAGAGGGAATGGTTTGTCCGTTATCGGAAATTTCGTCAGCCGATAGATATTCGTATTGGAAGTGGGGAAAAGATAGCGGCACTTGGTGTAGGGGACATAAATGTTTTGGCTTTTGACGGAACAATTTGGTTGGAGAAACATCTTGCAGAAGTGCTCTATGTACCGCGAATTTCTGTAAATCTATTTTCTCAGAGCCGAGCATTGGACAAGGGCACGCGTTTCATCTCGGACAGAGACAATTGTAAATTTGTGAAGATGAATAATGGGACTACAGTTGCAGTGGGAGAGCGCAAAGAACAATTGTTCAGAATGTGCTTCAAGGTTCAAGTGGCTGCAAATGGTTTCGCTAATCTAGCAAAAAGCCAAATTATGTCACTCATGTTGTGGCATGAGCGGATGGCTCACCAAAATGTATTTCAGGTGCGAAATCAACTAAAAAAACAAGGCCTTGAATTTGTTGACGTAGAAAATTTCACTTGCGATGCATGTTGTTTCGGGAAACTACACAGACTGCCTTTTCCTAAGAGCAGCTTTAAAGCGCAGTGTCCAGGTGAACTTGTGCATGTTGATGTTTGTGGTCCAATGGAGGAAGTTTCAATTGGTGGATCACGATATTTTGTTGTTTTTAAAGACCATTATTCCCACTTTAGAAAAGTGTATTTTTTGAAACAAAAATCGGAAGTGTGCTCAGTAATGGACCGTTTTATCAATGAAGCTGAAACAGAAAGTGGCCACCCCGTCAAGGTATTGCGTTCAGACAATGGCCTTGAATTTTTAAACGAGGGAGTAAAGTCACTTCTAAAAAAGAAGTTTATTCGTCATGAAACCACAGTGCCCTACACTCCACAGCAGAACGGCAGCGCGGAGCGGGAAAATTGCACAATTGTTGAAGCTTCTCGAACAATGCTTGCTGGTGCTAATCTGCCAAAGAAATTTTGGGCTGAGGCCGTAAGTACTGCTGTGCATGTTTTGAACAGAACTGGGACCAGTTCAATTCAAAATAAAAATCCAATCGAGCTGTGGAATACTCGTAGTCATTTCAAAGTAAGCGACTTAAAGGTGTTTGGAGTTGAGGTTTTTGTTCATGTCCCAAAACAAAAACGTAAGAAATGGGATCGTAAGGCGGAGAAGGGCATTTTCATGGGATATGCGGAGAATACTAAAGGTTTTAAGGTCTGGATGCCATCGTCTAGGAAAATGGAAATAGCAAGGGATGTGCAGTTCAGGGAAGTGTCAAGTCATCTTACTAAGCAGCAGGATGATCCATTGATTAAAAGTTCAGAGCATACTGCTGTTTTCTCGGTTCAAGAGCTGGATAGTGATGATGGTGAAATTGATCATGAGGAAGCTACGGTAGCAGAATGTGATGAGGAAAACTTCTCCACAGCAGAACGGCAGCGCGGAGCGGGAAAATTGCACAATTGTTGAAGCTTCTCGAACAATGCTTGCTGGTGCTAATCTGCCAAAGAAATTTTGGGCTGAGGCCGTAAGTACTGCTGTGCATGTTTTGAACAGAACTGGGACCAGTTCAATTCAAAATAAAAATCCAATCGAGCTGTGGAATACTCGTAGTCATTTCAAAGTAAGCGACTTAAAGGTGTTTGGAGTTGAGGTTTTTGTTCATGTCCCAAAACAAAAACGTAAGAAATGGGATCGTAAGGCGGAGAAGGGCATTTTCATGGGATATGCGGAGAATACTAAAGGTTTTAAGGTCTGGATGCCATCGTCTAGGAAAATGGAAATAGCAAGGGATGTGCAGTTCAGGGAAGTGTCAAGTCATCTTACTAAGCAGCAGGATGATCCATTGATTAAAAGTTCAGAGCATACTGCTGTTTTCTCGGTTCAAGAGCTGGATAGTGATGATGGTGAAATTGATCATGAGGAAGCTACGGTAGCAGAATGTGATGAGGAAAACTTGGCAAACCATGTTGAGGCGGAGGAGCAAGAGTTAATAGATGACGCGTTTCAGTCAGCAGAGGAAGAAACTTTAGACCATGATGAGTCAAGTGGTACATTTGAAGAAAGGGAAACTGGTAGGTTATCCATACCCTTGAGGGACCGGCTGCGCAGCGCTAAGTTGGACCTGGATGCTTGTATTGATGCAGAAAGGCATGCGTTTTTGGTACAAGGTGAACCGACAAATTACTATGATGCTATGAGTAGTGCCAATGCAGACGAGTGGAAGAAGGCCATGGATGAGGAAATACATTGTCTCGTTAAGAACGGAACTTGGGATATAGTTACATGTCCTAGAAATCGGAAGATTATAGACAACAAGTGGGTCTTTAAAATAAAGGACTTGGACGCAAAAGGAACTCAAAAGTTTAAAGCTAGATTGGTTGTTCGCGGTTTTACGCAAGAGTATGGTGTAGACTACGAGGAGACATTCAGCCCTGTCGTTAAGTTCACCTCCATTAGGACAATACTTGCTATAGCTGCTAATGAAGCGCTTTCTCTCACTCAATTTGACGTTAAAACCGCGTTTTTGAATGGCGATTTGAATGAGGACATCTTTATGCGTCAACCACTCGGATATGAGAATGGTACAACGAAGGTGTGCAAGCTGAGAAAAAGTTTGTATGGGCTAAAACAAGCTTCCCGTTGTTGGAACCAAACGCTGACACGAGTGCTTAAGGAATTCAACCTGGAGCCGTCTCGAATGGATCCCTGCGTATTTATTTCCAAAAGGAATGAAAGGCGTATGATAGTAGCGGTCTACATTGATGATGGTTTGGTGGCTTCCCAAGAAAAATCGGATGCTGAGGAGTTGCTTGATTTCCTTAGAAAATCTTTCGAAATAACGGTCTTGGATGGAACTTTCTTTCTCGGAATGCAAATAACGAGAAATTCTAAGGAAGGAATTCATGTGAATCAGGCACTTTATACAGAACGAGTTCTGAAACGATTCTTCATGGACGGAAGTAAACCTGTGGTAACCCCAGCTGAAAATGGAGCGAATGCATCTGTGACGTCTTTAAGTGAAATCAAGTTTCCATACCGAGAAGCCGTAGGTAGTTTAATGTATCTGGCAATAGCTACACGTCCAGATATTGCTTATGCAGTGGGAGTTGTGTCTCGTTTTTTGGATTCACCAAACCAGTCTCATGTTAATTCTGTTAAGAGGATTATGAAGTACCTGAATGGAACGAGGACAATGGGTATAATTTTTAAAAAGTCTTTAAATTTCAATTTAAATTGTTTTAGCGATGCTGATTACGCTGGTGACGTAACCACCAGGCGCTCGACAACTGGCTTCATTTTTTGTCTCGGTGATGGGCCTGTGTCGTGGTCATCTCAAAGGCAGAAGTGTATTGCCTTATCTACAACGGAGTCCGAATATGTAGCAGCATCGCAAGCTGTTAAGGAATTGGTGTGGGTACAAAAACTCTTGTGCGAAATTTGTACAGACATTTCTATTAAGGCAACTCTCTATATGGACAACCAAGGTGCGATAAGGCTGGTCAAGAACCCTGAGTTTCACAAGAGGACCAAGCACATCGATGTGCGTTACCATTTCATCAGGGAAAGATACGAGAATGGTGAATTCAATATCATCTATGTTCCCTCTGAAGATCAAATAGCTGATGTTTTTACAAAGTCACTTTGCAAAGATAAATTTGAAAAATTTAGAAAGTTAATTGGAGTAAATTGTTTAATTTGAATTTTATTTTTTTTTAAACACCTAATGAACTTTAAAGTTGATAATGTTGAAGATAAATTTCAAAACTTAAATTATTCAAAAGTGGGAGTGTTGTACAAAAGTATTATTTTGTTTGAATTATTTAACCATGGCAACACTCACAACAATATATGTAAGCTCATATACACATTACATAAGAGTAAACTTATATGTCAAACTCACCTCTAAATAAATTTAGTCTTCTTTCTAATCTTTCAACCACCAGTCTTTTTATTTAACAGAAATATTTCCCAACTTGCTTTTTCAATGAGCAAGTGTCGTTGGCGACACGATTTTCGCAGATATTGTATGGAAACGAAAATCAACTAGCAGTCCATACTTATTAGGTCCATGATATTATATATATATAATATTTATTATACTACAAATAATGCAAATTTATAAGATTGAAACGAAAAATGTATGAACATTCACTTAATTTTGTCAGTGTTTTTTTGATAACCTCAACTTTAAACGCAATTTTTCCTAGAATATTTTTAAACGTAATTTAAAAAAAAAATTGTTTTTGGAATTTTTGTCTATAGTAGTAGTCTTCAATGGAATATTCCATAAACTGAGTGAGTTACCGCTGTAACACTGTAAAACGTCAATTGAATTGACAAATAATTTTATATTTGGGAAAAAAGTAGTTACGTTGCGTAACGGAATCTGGGTTTGTTTATATTTTTTTAATTGTTAAGAGGAGCTGTCAAACTTTACTATTTGTTGAATAACTACTAAGGCCCATATTTATCGAACAATATCAAACCGCTCGTAACTTTAAGAGCCTCTTAACTTAAGTTCGAAAAGTGCTATTCATCTAAAGGCCCAACCATAATAGGCGAAAGAAAAAGTCAGCAACTGTCAAAACCGAACGAAAAGTTTCCTTCCGATTTGTTAAGTACTTCAGTTGCCCATAATTGTCTGAAGTATTAAGAAGCATTTGTCATTAGTAGCTGTCTTAAAATTATAAAAAAAGAAAAAATGAACAATAGTAAACATTTGCAATTCTTTGAAGATTTAAAATGTCTGCATTTTCAGCTTTAAAAGACATCAAAGATTTTATTGGTAAAAATAAAAAAAAACGTTCTTGCTGTGTGCAACAAATAAATCGGGATCGAAATAAAAATGGTTTCTATAATGCCACCTTCCTAAAAATTAAAAATCTAGATAGTGGACAATTTTTTATATATACCAGAATGACCGGTGATGTTTACAACATATTATTAAATATAATGAATCCCCTATTAAAGAAGTCCTCTATAAGGACTCCTATAAGTGCAGAGTGTCGTTTGGCGGTGACTTTATTGTTAAATTATATAGTCAATAAGTTATAAAAAAAAATGTTAACAATATGTGATTTGAATCTTGATTGTCTAGTTAAAATATTCTGGTTTTGCGATGCACCCTGCAAACGTAGAAGTACAGAAATAACCAGTGGAATATGTACGTAAAAGAAGTACTTCCTTTCCACTGAAAAAGGATAGGCGATCGGGAAAAAATTCAGTTATATACCTACTGTATATAAGAATATATGAAGGCACTATCTCTTTCTAAAAAAGCAAAATATCAAAAAAAGTGCAAGTCATGTAAATAGTTTTAGTCAAAAATAAAAAATTGCTGAAGATGGCATTAAAATGCCGAAATGCATACAAATTAAAGTAATGTCTTTTAATTTATAAGATTAAATACACTACCAAATTGGTGAAGTCATTAAGGCGTTATCTTTGTGTAAACTCTAATTGTGTAAACTCTAATCAAAAAAGTACTGCACTTCCCCGCCAATAAAAGTACTTCCAAAGCACATCCAAAGTACTTCTGGGGATGCACCTACTTCAATGGATGTACATCTGAAGTACTTTTTTGAAGCGCATATTCCACCAGTAATATTCGTACTTCCATAGATGCACAGCGCTGTGAATGTAGAACTACAAACCGAAATAGACATGAAATCAAAAAAAAAAAAAAAATAGGAAAATGCATTTTTATGATAATAATTTTATTATTAAATATATTATATTATTATTAACATCTGTATTATTAAAACTATATGTTTTATTAAAAACAAACAAAAATATCACAAACAATAAAATAACTTACATAAAAAAAGGATTCGCCATATTCTCAAATTATACACAACAAACTCAAATCAACTTAAAAACTGTTGATGATTATGTTTTGAATCGAAGATCACTCTGACAAAAAGACAAACGACAACAAGAAAAAAAAAGAGACAACATTTTGCATTACATCCTGGATTTCTCCTTCGCACAGTTCAAAAGGGAATCGTTAATTGTTTTTTCAGGAGAAACCAAACTACTTCCTTTGATGTACATATTTCATCGATTGTTACCGTACTTTCTTGTTTGCAGGGGTATACTCTACGGCGCAGGGGAAGTAGTAAATAAAAAAACCCACATATTCGAAGGATATATTTTTAGTTGTAGTAGTGTTTTCTAGAAAACTACTGCGGTTTGGTTTGCAGGGCAGCTGACTTGGCTAATCTGTGTCGTGCGAGCTCATTCTTCAACGCTGTCATAAGCAATCACATTTATTTCGCCAAAACACTCGACATAGGAATAAAGAAAATGGGTGGCCTTCAACAACTGTGTTGCGTAATAACCAGGTCGTGGTATGATAACCGCTTCGAATATGTAGAAATAATCTAGTCACACTAAGAACCAGTATCAATCGATGGCTCCTAGAATGCAAAGCAAGGTAGGCTCTTGGTTAAGGCTACAGAGAATAAAGATGCTAAAACATAATTAATTTATTTAAATATAGACTTGCCTTCATAATCATCCTTATACCAACAAAAACAGTTACGATCATCAAATAAACCAAATTCAACGGCAGTTTTTGATTAACTCACCGAAGAAGAAGAAAATATTCTCAAATCAGTTATTTCGAAAATGGTCCAGATGAACGTGGCCAAATTAAACGACGCTCTGCTGCCAATATTGTGACATTTTTGTTTAGTGATGTACCTATCTATCTACATATGTTTACCTTTGCCTTAGAAATGTAATTAAATAAAGTGCAAGACTGGGTCGTACGAACTTGCTCTAATGTGTTAAAATGTTCTTGGGGGTTGAGGTTTTCGGAAAAAGCATTGATAAATTAATTTGGAATTTTATTAATCACTTAAAAATCAACAGTTAAAACGTTTTTTGGAGTAAGCCATCAGATGTCTTTTGCTTTTTTGAATTTCAAGGAAATTTTGTTTCCCAAATCGTTCGACCAGAAAAATTCAAGAATTAATATTGCTTTGTTTATAAAAGAGCTCTCGCATTAGAAATTTCATCCAAATCTGTTGAGTGGTTAACGAGAAAATCTGTTATAAAAAAACTGGTCCTATGGGAGGTACATACATTTTACTCAAAAAACACCATTCAGAAAGATTTATCAAAATCGTAAGAGCCGTTGTTGGGTAAAATTAATTTTTCATAAAAAATTAAATGGTAGGTACCGTAAGTTTTGGAGGTAGAATGCTAATTCCAAAAATCCATCTGTAGGACATCATAAAAATTCTATGTAACAAGTTTGAAGCGAATCGGTCCAGCCGCTTAGGCTGTAGGTGCCGATACAAACATTCGGACAGAATTGTCGGACCCAATTTTTTTGACTTCTCTATCATCGTAATGTTATATTTGCTAGTCCAAAAAATTTTTTAGCGGTTATAGCAATAAAGCATCTGGCAACCAATATCTTCACAAAATGGATTGGTTCCGTTCAATTGCAAGAGCAAGTTAGATTTTTTTTTCACGCAAAAATTGTATTTTTATTTTCTTTTAAAATAACAGAACCATAAATCCATTTTTGTGTTTACTTCTTCTAAGACACACCAACAGTGCGACCATGACGACCGATTGTCATTGTGTGTTGACGGAGATCCCAGTTATGACGCATACCGCGGTGGGCCCGGATCTTCTTCAAATTTTCCAAATCGTCACGAAGTTTTGAGTCCAAAGATGAGGAAGTGTATTGAGTGTACTTGCCATCGACGACATCCTTCGCCCTGTTGAGTAACCAGTTACGAGTTTTGTATTGCCTTGGTTCTGAATGATGGTGACAATTTAGTCGACTTCTTCATCAGTGCACTGGCACTTGGTGAGATCAACTTCGGCCTGCTTCAGAACAATGTTCTCGTAACGACATCCATCACACTTGATTGCTGTCATGGCGATGGTCACCTTGCACTTACCATGGATGTTCGTATTCATAAAACGAATAATGTGCTGAAACTCCTGTGGAATAACGAGATACTTTGTCTTCAGAGTTCATCGAATCCAAGTGAAAAAAGAAGTTTAAAGTTTATAGGAGGTTCTTTGCTCGTCAAACTTCAGCTGCGTTGATTCTTTATAAATAAATAGAAAAAAAAGTTGGTTGTAACAGAGTTTCTATCGGCCGTATTCATGGCATTGTCTTTAAAGTAATTTGGAACTTTGGGAACCTGCAAAATGAAGAACATTGTTTACATTTTGTAATAATTAATAATATACATAGATTTAAGTAGTATTACCTGTAATCAAAGACCTTCTTTAGCTTTGAGTTTGAATCTTTCATTTTTGCATTATACAAATTTAATTTTTGCCTGGCTTATTTTGATTTTTTTTTTTGACATTTGCTTTCGAAGAATTAGTTTAGGGTGCGTTTCAGAATAAGGAATTCGCCATTTTTCGAGTTTTCGAATTAGAGTTAATGGTGTCCACTGAATCCACTGAAAGAGTTCATTTTTAAATTTGACTTTTATACTTGAAACCTTACTTACGTCTCGACATCCACTTCGCGAAGTGCTCTGTGGTTTAGGTGGGTGTATAATCCACCATAGTATCGATCGCCATCCGATGTAAATTGCATGGTTTTGTATGATTCTTGGTATTCCTTGGCCAAGTCCAAGTACAGCAGGCCAAATTGGTCAGCGCGTTGCCATAGTTTTGTGCATTTGTCTGTGCTGGACAAGAACAAGTTTGTTAAAGCAGATTAAATCAGAGTCTTATTATCTTTTAAAAAATAAAAAAATAATTTGAAAATTTATGAGGATCGCTCAGATATATTGAGATTATTTTAAAGTCAATAAAAAGAAATTATATTTTTGAAGATTGGTTGATAGCACGTCCGAACAGTCCTATGGTAGTGAAAAGAAGGGCAGATCAGAAAAAAAGGCGAAGTCAGCTTCGTTTCCTCTTAAATGAAATTCGTTCGAAGCGAAGTTAGCTTCATTTCCTTTAACGATAAAGGTCTGTTCGAATATTGTTTGATCGTGGAGCTACTATTACAGTTAACACTCCCACTTGAGTTGATCCACTTCCATCGATGATATGCCCATCATAGACCTTAGCCGTTGAAAACTTCCTCTTGGTAATCCTTTTGTAAGAATGTCGGCTAATTGGTTTTCACTTCGAATGTATTCTACTTTGAATACGCCTTCCTGGTACTTCTCACGAACAAAATGATAACGCACATCGATGTGCTTGGATCTTTTGTGAAGTTCCGGGTTCTTGATGAAACGAATTGCGCTTTGATTATCAATAAATAAACAGCTCAGATCTCCCACTGCAGATGTTATCTCCTTTTTAAATAGGTTCAACCAGATTAAATCCTTTGCTGCCTCACTAGCAGCAACAAATTCTGCCTCAGTCGTTGAAAGGGCCACACTCTTTTGCCTTTGTGACCTCCATGATACTGGTCCTGACCCGAGAAGGAACAGTGATCCCGATGTTGAACGCCTTGTTTGTTCATCGCCGGCATAATCTGCGTCGCTATATCCTATAATGATTAGATCAGATTTAGAATGGTAAGTTAAACCAAAATTTGTTGTTCCTTTTAAATATTTAACAATCCTTTTGACTGCATTGACATGGACATTACCAGGATTTTCTAAATGTCGGCTTACCAAACATACCGCGAAAGAAATGTCAGGTCGCGTTTCAATTGAAAGGTACATTAATGAACCTACCACTTCTCGATATGGGAACTTTACCGAAATGTAATTTTTCCCATGTATATGTATTAATATTTAACGATACGTTTGTGTCAACCGGAGTAGTAACTGGATTGCTTTCGTTCATACCGAAACGTGATAAAATCTTTTTAATATAAGATTCTTGATGCACGAATATTTAACCTGTTAAATGTCTTTTAATTTCTAAGCCGAGAAAAATGTCAACGTAACTTTCTTTTATTTTAAAATTGTCTTTTAAGTAATTTAATAAATTGTCAATATCATTTTTATGTTTGGCAGCAATGAGCCCGTCGTCGATATATATAGCGATTATTATGTTCGATTTACCGATAAGAACACATGAGTCAGCCTTTGAAACTTTAAGATCGTATTTGATTAGAAAATCTGTAAATTTAGCATTCCAACAACGAGACGCTTGTTTAAGACAGTAAAGGCTTTTATTGAGTTTACAAACATGATTGAAACCATTATCAAAACCGACAGGTTGCTTTATAAAAATTGTTTCTTTTAAATCACCATATAAAAAGGCTGTTTTTATGTCGAACTGTCTGAGAATTAAACCGTCATTTGCCGCAAAAGAAAAAATCATTCGGATCGAGTCAAATTTTACGACTGGACTAAATGTCTCTTCATAGTCTATACCGTAAACTTGAGTTAGACCGCGAGCAACTAATCGTGCTTTATACCGATTCACCGAACCATCCGCGTTTCTTTTTATTTTGTAAATCGACTTACTGTCAATTATTTTGTGTCCTTATGGTAATTCTACCAAATTCCAGGTGTTGTTGCTAATATGTGAACCCATTTCATCTTCCATCGCAGCTTGCCATTTATCTGCATCTTGTGAATTGATCGCTTCTTTATAAGTCCAGGTTCATCGTCTTCCAAAAAACCAGCATAGCATTCATATGAACTATATTTTTGTGGTGGATTTATTTCTCTCCGCAGGTTGTATCGCTCATCAGGAACATCATCTGTGCATTCTTGGAAAATTTCTTCGATGTCTTCTTCTTCCAAACTTTCATCGAAATGCTAAGAGGATTATTATTTGGGAAAGAAATATTTTCGTTAGAAACAGGGTTATTTTCAAGTTCAACAATATCCTGCTGTTCTTGATTTTTGTTAGTATCTGAGTCTAGAAAATTAAAAATGACAGCTGATCCACTTCCAGAATTAGTTTCCGACAACTCTTTTTCTGTGGATGCATTTTCTCCTAGTTCATTTTTAAAAATTACATCTCGTGCAATTTCGATCCGATTGTCACTCTGAAAATAAACTCTGTACCCTTTAACGTTTTCATCATATCCTACAAATAACCCCTTTCGACTCTTAGCATCCCATTTTCTACGCTTCTCCTTGGGAATGTGCACAAAAACTTCCGTCCCGAAAACCCTCAGTTGTTTTATATCTGGTTTCCTTTTGAACCATAGTTCATAGGGAGACTTACCCTTTACTGAACTTTGACCTGTTCTATTCAGCACGTTAGCCGCTGCATTTACCGCTTCAGCCCAAAGAAACTTCTCCAAACCTGTTCCAAAAAGCATAGTCCTCGCAGCCTCCACCACCGTTTTATTTTCCCGTTCTGCACTGCCGTTTTGTTGGGGAGTGTACGGTATAGTTCTTTCATGACGAGTTCCTCTTTTGCTTAAAACTTCTTCGACAAATTAAGTGTTTTTATGCTGGAAAGTTCTAAGTTAATTGAAATGATAGTTTTTAAATTGGTTTTATCTTAAAAAGTGTTTTTAATTAGAAAACTATAAAATGTAAATACACGTACATTATCAATAAATAGCTACACTCATACGCACACTTTTTACTCACAATTCTAATTTTGGCCATTATCTACTCCCACAATCAAAATGAATACAAAATCACATAACACTAGAAAAAATACACTCTCCAACTCTCCAATTTCACCCTTGCCCCTTCCTTCCCCAATTACCCCTGCCGGCAAAACGTCAACACCAGCTGCTGCTTTGACAACATCAGCAACAAAATCAACAACCGAATCGAAAGAAATTCAAAAAATAAAATCTTCAACAAGTGACAAAAATATCGCACATCGTAAAAATTCTAATTCACAGAAAGACCCTATCCTTGTAAAGTTATTTTCAATGGAAGAAAATGTAATGAAGCAAATACACACTGTTGAAAATAAAATCGATCAAATAAGCAAAGATATGTTGCAACTTAATGATCGCGTCACTGCCCTTGAAATCTATCAAGCGCAATCTATAAAAAGCCTAACTGATGAAATAAACCATATAAAAACACAACTCCGAGACCCTCCAATAAATAATATTAAAAACGTAAACGAAAATATTTCCACTGAACTCACGGCTCTAAAGAACCAGATCGAGTTCTTGAATATGAAAAATTTAGCTGCCGATGCTATCTTGGTCGGAGTTCCCTTTTTCCAAGACGAAAATCTTAAAAATCCTTTTAACCGCTTGTGCCACTCAATTCAATTGCAACCACCTATGATTAATAAAATTTTCCGTGTGAAACCGAGAGAAGACTCTGCTATCATAATTAAATTCTTATCTTCGTCCGATAAGTACAATGTTATAAAGGCTATCGCGGATTTTCGTAGAGCACACTCGCGCCAAATATCATTAGCTGAACTTTTTGATGACGCTTCCAATGTGCCGATTTATTTACACGAAAGCCTAACCATACAAAATCGAATAATCCTACTACAAGCCATTAACCTTTAACGACAAAAAATGATCAACTCCTCCTATACCTCGCGCGGCTTTGTTTGCATCAAGCTCGACAGAACATCTAAGGCCTTCACCGTCCACTCTCTCGATCAACTCAATCAAATATTATCCAACAACAAACGCATACCTCCCCCCATTGACCACCAAGATGAGCAGCATGATCTACTGAACATAGATGATATTTCAACACATTATATTAATAATGGTCCCCAATCAGGGTTACCACTTGTATGAAATTAAATGTATTATTTTTAAATATTCCCAAATGTATTCTTTTTGTAACATTATTTTAAATTTTAATATTAATATTTTTTTCTTATTTATCTATTTATTAACATTTTATTTAAATTTCATCACTTTAGTTTCTGACAGCAGTTGTTCATTTTTCCTCCCACGGCGGCGTTGTGTTTTTATTTTCTATAAAAACTATGATTATGAGTTTTTCTCAAATGGGTAGAACTTATGTTTCACAGGCTGGAAGCTCTGCACGTATAAATAAAACTAATGTTATGTTGAATGTTTTTCGTAATAGATATGATGGACTCTCTATCTGTCATACCAATGCCCAAAGTCTACGTAAGCATTTGGATGAGTTCAAACAAACATTTGAAGATGGTATTATTGATGTCATTTGTGTGTCTGAGACATGGCTGACACCTGAAATCAGTAACTGCATGCTTGAGTTTGCTGACTATAGGATCTTTCGTAACGACCGTGCAGGTAGGGGAGGAGGAGTTGCCATTTTTGCTAAAAAAAAGTTAAAAGCTAGACTTGTGGGAACTTCAGATTCTGCTTCTGGTTTTGAGTTTGTTTTTATTGAATTTGCTTGTGACCTAGATAAGTGTCTAATATGTGCAGTTTACAAGCCTCCTAGTTTGTACGATACAGGTGATATTTTCAATGCTCTTGAAGAAGTTTCATCTCACTATAACCACATCATCGTTGCTGGGGATTTCAATATTGATTTACTCAATGTTCGTAGCAGTAATGTTAAACAATTCTGCAGCAGTCTGATATCACTTAACTTATTTTCTTCGAATGTATCTGTCCCTACTCATTTCACTTCAACTAGTTATACGCTATTAGATTTGATCCTTGTAAATCAACCCGATAAAATTAATTTTTATAGCCAGCTTGATGTACCTGGTTTTTCCAAACATGACCTTGCTGTAGTTTTTTATGATTTTAACTTCAGTTTGCGTCCGGAAACTGAAACAGTCCAGTACCGTGACTTCAAGGCCATTAATTTTGAAACTTTGCTGAACGAGGTATTGTGCAGCCCCTGGCATAATATATATAGCTCTGCATCAGTTGATAAGCAGGTTGAGATTTTCACAAATACATAAATAAGTCATTAGGCATATCTAAAAAATTAAATAATAATGTTGCTACTTATGATGTTAATGAGCTTAACAAACAATTTGTAAATTATTCTACTAACTTATCTGCAGATGACGAAACTAGCCTAGATTCCGTGTTTGACCTTCCAAGCAATTATGAAGACTATGGACGGTTCAGTTTCTATAGAGTAGAAGAAGAAGATGTTTTCGAAGCTATATCTGGAATAAAGTCGGAGGCAATTGGTCTAGATGGATTGAATCCAAAGTTCCTAAAATTAATTTACCCATATATCTCACCGTACCTAACTTATGTCTTCAACTCTATCCTTACAAACTCCTGCTATCCAAATAGTTGGAAAGCATCAAAAGTAATTCCTGTTCCTAAAAACTTCCAAGAGTACAGACCTATATCCATTCTACCCTTCATATCAAAAGCTTTTGAAAAAATTATTAGTCAACAAATTTCTTCTTTTCTCTCGGCTAACCAGCTACTTTCATTAGTCCAAGCTGGCTTCAGACCTAAACATAGCTGTTCTACTGCGCTCCTGAAAGTTGTTGATGATGTACGACTTCAAATTGATAAGGGACGTGCCACAACGTTAGTACTGCTTGATTTCTCTAAGGCCTTCGATTCTGTTCCTCATAAAATCCTATTGTGGAAGTTGAAAAACTTTTTCTATTTTGAAAGATCGGCTGTGAAACTTATTCAACAGTATCTTACTGGAAGAACCCAAGCTGTATCTGCCAATTCCCAACTGTCTTGTTTCCTCCCAACCAAAGCCGGTGTCCCGCAAGGTTCTATTATGGGTCCTCTTCTGTTCTCCATGTTTATAAATGATCTACCATCTAACTTAGAATTTTGTGATGTAATAACGTATGCTGACGATGTACAAATATATCTCAACTACCCGATTGGTATGATAGATAACGCTACAGATCAAACTAACTCGGATCTAATGAGAATACTACGATGGGCGGAAGATAATAGATTACAACTTAACCCCAAAAAATGCTAAGCCATCGTCATAAGCAAAAAAGAAATTGAAACTTCCTGCTTACCCCAAATAATACTAGGTAACTCGACGGTGGATTATGTTGAAACTGTAAAGAATTTGGGCTTAACATTTAACCAAACTCTTACCTGGGATGATCATATATCATGCGCACTGGGGAAAACTTATGGCGCTCTCCGTGCTCTCTATGTTGCTGGAAATTGTTTACCTGTCAACATAAAAATGCTATTAGCTAAAACTCTTATACTCCCGATACTTTTGTATGGAAGTCTAATTTTCTGCGATTTAGATAGCGCGAGTGAACGAAAGTTACGTGTTGCTTTCAACAATGTCGTTCGCTTTGTATATGGCCTTCGAAGGTTTGACCATGTATCTCATTTCACTAATAATATCTTCAATATGCCGCTACAACATCATCTTGATAGTAGAGTTTTGATCTTTTTATTTAAATTGATGCAATCAGGGTCACCCGAGTATCTGTTCGAAAAACTTGTTTTCTCGCGGTCGCAAAGAAGCGGGGTCCTTAGTACGCCAAGTTTTAGGTACACTGCTTCAAAACGACAGTTTTTCGTCTACGCTACTGGTCTGTGGAACTCTCTGCCAGCCGAATGGAGGAGTATAAGCAACTGCAAAATATTTGAAACTACTATTGTCGATTATTTTAAGGTTTAAATTCACTTAAAATGTTTATTGTTTTAAATTAGATTGTTATTAATAATTTTGCTTTACGTATCTAATTACTGTTAATTATTTTCTCTTTATTTTTTTTTTTTTTTTTAAATTCAAATTTAATTCTAACTATGAAGTATTTGAAAATGTTAACCGCTACTTACTAAGCATTACTTAAAAAACAATAACTGTTTTAATATGCTTTCTTTATTTAATAAAAATACAATACAATACCATCCTTGTTGACAAATTCTGTTCCATTGTCTGTTCGCAGACATTTAACAGCAACACCTATTGTTGTCTCTACCATTTTTAAAAATTTGCTAAAATATCTTTAACCTCGCCTTTGTTATTAAGAAAATAAACAAATCGAAAATGCGAATAATCATCTTTAAATAGAATAAAATATTTAGAGCCACCAAGCGAGTCTACCTGCATCGGCCCACACACATCCGCATGTATTAGTTCACCTGAATGAATCGCTTTGGTTTTACTTTGTGAAAATGGCAGCTTGTGTTGTTTTCCTAAACAACAAGCTTCACAAGAAAAATTTTCAAAATTACTTTTTACAGGAATGTTCATGGCCTTAAGGGTCGAGCAAACTTGGCGAATGTTTTGGTGAGCAAGTCTCTTGTGCCAAAGTTCCAAAGAGCATTCGGATGCTAAATAAGCATCATGTGAATCAGACACAACTGGTGCATTTACCTTCTTTTCCGCCTCATACAACTTTCCCTTCCGCACACCAACAGCAACAACAACATCGTTTCGCATAAAAGAACAACTATCTTTGTCTGCTTTCATTTCTAGTCCTTTGTCTAAAGCTGCAGAGGAAGAAAACAAATTAACTTGAATAGACGGAACATACAACACTTTTGACAGATGACATTTATTTCTGACACCATTAACAAGCAACTTTACATTTATGTTTCCCAAGCCGTTCCCTACCCTTACCAGGTGAGGTACATCAAATTTTTCATATGTTGTGAACCAATCTTTATTACCCGTCATATGATCACTGGCGCCACTGTCAACATACCACTGAACACTATTCGTACTGAGATTTGATGTTTTCCCAATGAAGGCTTCCCCATCAACATTATTTTGAGTATCCTTTTTTTTATTTTTGTGGCAGTCCCGTTTGAAGTGGCCTTTTTGCTTGCATAAAAAACATCTTTTTTCAGTTCGCTCCTTTTTCTTCCAGCTGATCGCCGTCGAAGTTAAAGCAACAGAAGACGACGACTCCACTAGTGGGCTTGCAATCCTCATCTCTTCCATCATGAGGCGATTTGTGAGATCCTTTAAAGTTCTGTGTTCCATCGCCGTTGATTCCCACGCTGAAAGAAAATAATTAAAAGATGACGGCAAAGACATTAATATCTTTGCTATTTTCATTGCGTCAGAAATTGGATCGCCCAATCCACTTAGTCGTTGTGCCAAAAGTTCAATCCTTGACACATAATTTACGATACTCTCAGATTTGGATTTTTTTAAATCGTAGAATTGTTGCTGAAGAAGGTGAATGGAGCTGTTGGACTTTTGCTCGAAAACACTACACAATTTGGCCCACATCTCAGCAGCAGTTGTGCAGCATAAAACCCGGTGAATGACATTATGTTCCATCGATGTAACGATTATCCTTTGTGCCTTATTGTCTGAGGTTTCCCAAATCTTAATCTTTGCTAGAGATTCCTCCTTGACTGTGGAATCATTTGAATCTTCCCTTAATTCCGGTCTTGTTTCAACTCCCGTCGCAAAATTGTACAGCCCCGCTGATTTAAACACCACCACAATTTGGAATTTCCAAATGCTCCATCCAGTGCTGTCCACCAACTTTATAATTTTAATGGAAACCTCCATAGTCTTCAAAAAAACAGTTGTATTAAGGCAATGGTTATTAAATGATAATTTTCATCAGTTTTTAGCTCTGGGCCCATAACCTATTGAAGCAGATTAAATCAGAGTCTTATTATCTTTTAAAAAATAAAAAAACAATTTGAAAATTTATGAGGATCGCTCAGATATATTGAGATTATTTTAAAGTCAATAAAAAGAAATTATATTTTTGAAGATTGGTTGATAGCACGTCCGAACAGTCCTATGGTTGTGAAAAGAAGGGTAGATCAGAAAAAAAGGCGAAGTCAGCTTCGTTTCCTTTTTAATGAAATTCGTTCGAAGCGAAGTTAGCTTCATTTCCTTTAACGATAAAGGTCTGTTCGAATATTGTTTGATCGTCGAGCTACGATTACACTTAACATTCCCCGCAAATAAAAGTACTTCCAAAGCACATCCAAAGTACTTCTGGGGATGCACCTACTTCAATGGATGTACATCTGAAGTACTTTTTTGAAGCGCATATTCCACGAGTTATATTCGTACTTCCATAGATGCACAGCGCTGTGAATGTAGAACTACGAACCGAAATAGACATGAAATCAAAAAAAAAATAGGAAAATGCACTTTTATGATAATAATTTTATTATTAAATATATTATATTATTATTAACATTTGTATGATTAAAAATATATTTATTATTAAAAACAAACAAAAATATCACAAAAACTAAAATAACTTACACAAATTTGTAACGTAAAAATAGAGAATTATATATATAATGTCTTATACAGGAAATGAAATTTCACACGCTGCTCCCATCTTCTCTAAAACTAAACAAGTCACGTGAGACGACCCACAAAGGAAACTCTGCCTCACGCCATCTGTAATGTTAATATCAATAAGAAGGTGCAAACGGAAAACAGCATGGGGATTCGAATCGCTAACAACCACCTAACCTCTTAACCCAAACATCCTGTGGATATCTAAGATCCAAATCAGATGCCTATTGACAACCCAAACCCGAGAGGAAGCAGACAGAGATAGGCACCTAACATGCCTTGGCTCTTATGCCAAGGACCAGCAATCTTTCCGTCCATCGCCTGTGTACAGATGTATCCAATGCCCCTATACTCATGACATACTTACATCTCAAAGAGGTAGCCTCCAGCTCTATCTACTCCTCTCTCATTTCCCCTAAATTCTCATCCAGCCCTCTCACAGAAACGAGAACTATCCACCAGCCTACCATAGGTACTGACTACAAAACACCGTAGAACAGCCTAGAGGGTACCTGATGGCATATTCCCATCTATCCGCTGCGAGTACTAGGTGTTCTGCTCGCAGCTATATCACTCAGTAGCCTACACCTGTAAACCATAACCTTACTCATACCCCGTTGATGAATCTAAACTTGGAAGACTATCTTTATTGTCATGGCATCAAATTCCCAGAGATTTCGCTCCAGTTAGCTTCTATGTGCCTAGATGTCATCGGCTCGATTTGACGTGAATTGGGATGGAAGCAACCTTATGTCGGCAACGCCCCCTTCCTCGCCGGCTACTCGTTAAAAGTAAACGGTAAGGACGGCATGCGACAACGTAAGGTTGTGGTCGAGATCGACCGTCGCGTTGGCCGGCAGCACCCATGCCACAGTTAGCTCAGCCAGGCCATGGGCACTTGCTCCGGGATCTACCTGACCGGTGTTACCTCTTATTATCCTGCCGACCGTTGAACCCTGGTGGACGAGTTCGAATAAATATTTTGAAATGCTTGTTGGCCCTCATAACTTTCGAAAACGCGATCGTAACGAACTGACCGAAAAGAAAGTCGAACCAAAGCTGCACCTCTTAACGCAATGTGAGTAATCCTAATCTGAAAGTAAGAAGCCCTGTCTTTTCTACTGTCCTAGCACATATGAACCCTGCACGTAAGTATTCTGTCTAAAGCGTACCTTAGATAGACGAGGCAGCTACGGCTTGTTATTATCATCAACGTGTCCAGCTGCCGTAATGATGTGCTTGGCACGGATGTCGAGGTGTCTCACCTTGTAGGGAGGGAGGATCAAAGCTGTTAGACGACCCTCCAGGTCTCTCAACCCACCCATTTCGATAAAGAAAATCATCTCTCTCTATATTGGCCGTGGTTGTCCGCGGACCAATGAGTCCCTACGACTCATAAGATTAATTGGGCAACCCCTTTACTGGAATAGTAAGCAGAAAAATCGCTTGCTTACTTTACCATCTCAACTGAAATCTAACATCTACAAAGATACTAATCTCAAAATCTCTAAACTCAAAAAAAAAGGAAAAAGCAACCACACACACACTACATTTTCTTAACCAAGGAAGCAAGAGGGGTACCACCCTCCCTCAGGATAAATTATTCCATAATCATTGCATCTTGTTAGGGAAATCTATAAAATCTTCCAACAAAAGAAATAATAAAACTGGAAAAGTTCTATAAACGTTATAAAACGGCAATATCTTTAATTAATATTTAAAGGTCTTAATAATCTACTTAAATCTACCTTAAAGGATGTAAAAGAAATCCTTATTCTTATTAATACCTAAATCTATAATCTTGAGTATATCTTCTTTATCTGAAGAAAGGTTTTTGCTGATATCGCAGATATCAAAATCTTATTTAACGAAAGATATTTTTAATCAAAATATTTTCTATGCTTATTAAAGCCAATCTTCAAAGTCAAAAATGATTCTTTATTATTCGAGGAGATTTATAATCTATTATAGACTCTCGTATAATCTCAAAAAGTTAAGTTAATTCTGTTCTCAATTAAAGAATTTGTCTTAAATATTTAAAGTGTAAGTAGACAGTGTACAAAAAAAAAATAAACAAAAATAAAACAAGGAGTGAGTGAAATATGGTATATACCAATAGCAATGACGCTATGAACGAATTAGAATCCGTAAGTTTTTTCGCGACGATAAAAAAAACTAAGTCTAAGGACTATATCCGATAGTCTCGAAGGTGAAATAGTTCGAAACCTATCGCCAGATAAATTGAATTCACGACTAAATACCGTGTTCAAGGGTAAGCATATATCCCCACAACATATATATGGACAGACAAAATCACGAAGTAAAAAAAAAAATTAACCATATACACAAGATCACAATTCGTTCTCGAGTATAATCGATCAGATATAATTTTAAAAGCAATATAATGTCATAAGAAGCAAAACAATATAGTAATTTCAATACGGCACTGCCAATGGGGCAGTGGAGATATTAAAGTATAAATAGCTTATCCTCGGAAGTGCCTCCAGAGCTGGGCTGTAAATGAAAGTATGGTTACGTTAATCTATTATGACACTACCTTCCTTCAACTGAGGCATAACTCTAAAATGATTGGCGCTTCTTGAAAGTGTTACTTTTAATTTACCCGCGAATATAACGAGGACGATTACAGAATGAAGAAGTTATTTAAGCAAGATTCCGCGACAAAAAGAGTAAGAATAAAATCAAAGCTTTAATTCCGCAAATGTTTGTGACGACTGTTGCCAAAATCTACAAAAAGGTACGCTTAACCGCGTGTGGTTATCAAGTACGACTGTGTAATTGTCACTGCTCTAAAAGACTGTATTGGCAACATGTATGATTAAATAAAATCTAACGCGGCGTTCAACGCGAACGTATTTGGTCGCTACCGACACGAGATACAAAAAAAATTAATTTGTCTTAATGACCGAAGGGTGTTTGTATTGAAACATGATATGTAAGGGTATAGACAATCCAAAAGATGAAATTATCGCAAGATGAAATAAGCGATTTGAAAATATAACTTAATGTTTTAAAAGATATTCGTTGTGGATGTTTTGAACAAAAGCATGTACACGAAAAGTAAAATCAAAACTTGATGAGCACGGGCTCTGGAAATATTTTTCGAAATATAACTACGAATTCCGCTACACGCGATCAAAAATGTTTCGCTATTTGGTTTCGAATGGATAAAATTCGGGTAAGTATACCATCTATGCTTCACAACACTGTTATAAAACTTCTCTTATATAAACACTGTATATTATGGATCTTGATAAGTTCTTACGATAAGATAAAAAGGAAATATGAGCTTAAGTTCTTTGCCACCGTCCGTGGACAATAAATTATCATCCGTACGTTCTCGCTTAACGCGACGTACGTGGACGAATGCTGCTCGTTGTCTTTTATGTCATATATTTGAGCTTCACACTCGTAAAATCAAAGAAATAAACATGCACACAGACAAATGATTGTTGCCTGGTCAAGATATCTTATTTATCAATAATTTTATTAACTGTACAGGATCTGGTGGATGATATGATGCATACACTGGTCTGCTACGGATGAAGGACCGGCATCTGTGTCGTTACACACGCCAGACGTCCTGGTGTATAACTTCCCGCGATGAATATCAGGAAAAAAACGTTTTGGAAATCCAGCCTATCGTGACTGGGTTCCAAAGAGTGTCGATCAAGTACTCGTCGTGAGCGGTCGCGTTGCTAAATCTGTGCGCGTGTGTCCCCCAAATATATATATAAAAAAAAAATAGACCAAACTAAAAATCTCACATACAATTTACATACAAATTAAAATCAATCATTTTCAATACCCAAAATTCGCAAAATCAAATAAGCCAGTGACAAATAACAAATTAAAGAAACAAAAAAAAAAAACCCCCCGAAACCTCGCTCGTAGTCGCAGCACAGCATCCGACACCACCCATCCTCTCCACCCGAGCCCACCTATAACTGTTGCTTTCTATGCACTGCAAGCTTCTTGTGTGGCTTATCGCAAGATGATTGCAGTGGATGGGTAAGTAGCATTTGTCGAATAGTTCTATTGTGTTGTCTATACCTATATATTAATTTCGTGTGCAAATTGTCTTATGGGCATAACACCTAGGACAGTTTGTTTTTCATTGATTTGATATGGGCCTACACTGCACGGTCGAACTTAGGTACGTCAAAGTTGAATTTTTTGTGTTAAGTTTTTCAGAATGGTAAGTGATTTTTGTGTCGTCTATTCAAATGTTCGTGGGCTTAGGAAGAATTTCTTTTCTGTGTACGCCCATACTGTGCAATACAGGCCAGCCGTTTTGGCATTAAGTGAAAGCCAGGTTGGACAGAATACTGATTTATCAGAATTTTGTTTGGTTGGATATAACTTAGTGCCATTACTTTTTTCCCACCATGGTCTTGTCGTTTATGTTAGGAATGATATTGCTTGCCAGAGCCTTCCCCAATATGGGCATTGTTCTAATATGAACTTTAATTTCCTGTGGCTCAAATTCACTGTCCGCAAGCATATCATTCATTACTGTTTTCTTTACAGGAGTCCGAATCTTGACAGCATGTCTACTTGTGATGAGTTAGATGTTTTGTCAGATTCAATTTCCCGATTTGTTTCCCATTGTTCTCACACTGAAGTCGTGATTACGGGCGACTTCAATGTACACAATTCAAGTTGGCTCCGATATTCTGGCCAGACAACACTCGAAGGAAGGTATACCGAGATCTTTGCTGAGTATAACCATCTTACCCAGCTTGTCGATGAGCCTACTCGTATACCGGATGTTGATGGGCATTCCGCCCATACTCTTGACTTGTTCCTTACTTCCCATCCTGATAAATATACTATTAAAGTAACTTCTCCATTTGGCACCTCGGACCATTGTGTCATTTCAGCTAATTTCTCGATCTCCAACCATCCAGTTAAAGAAAAAATTCCCACTAGGACCGTTTGGCAATACGAAAAAGCCAACTGGGACGGTCTGAATAATTTCTTTCGCAACTTTAACTGGTCATTATGCTTCCTCGATAATGACACTGATGCCAGTGCTGAAATGATTACAGAAGTGATTTTTCTTGGAATGAGAACTTTTGTCCCTCACAGAACAAAATGTATCAAACCAAAAAAAAAGTCTTGGTTTACCGAAGAGTGTAAAGAAGCTATCAGGTTGAAAGAAGTAAGCTTCCGATCCTACAAAGCCAACCCAACTGAGGAAAATCGGAAGAAACACAAACAAGTTAGGAACTCGTGCAACTCCGTTATAAACAAAACGAAATTTTTACATGACCAGAAGTTACGGCAAAAAATTCTGCAATGTCGCAAAGGCAGTAAAAACTTCTGGTCATTTGTAAAAAATGTCAAGAACTCAACGTCATCATCAGTTCCAACGCTCATCGTCGACGATAAACCTATTGTCAGCTCTTCAGAGAAGAGCTCATTTTGCTGCAAGTTCTACGTTGCCTGCAAGCAACAATGCCCCTCCTGTACTTGAGAACGTTAATTCTTCTATGGGACAGATATTTTTCCGCACTCGTACAGTAGCAAGAGTATTTCAAGATCTGGATATACACAAATCCGCTGGCCCGGATGGTATACCCCCTATTCTTCTTAAGAAGTGTTCTTCATCTGGCAAAACCACTGCGTAAGCTTTTTCATCGCTCCTATCGTTCAGGAATCTTTCCTAGTAGATGGAAAACAGCATTTGTCCAGCCCGTCCCAAAAAAAGGTGACTCCTCCTCCCCCTCCTCCTACCGACCAATTGCACTTACGTCCCTTCTTTCCAAGGTCATGGAAACGCTGATAAATCGTCAGCTCAAGAAATATCTCGAAGATCGGGAGCTTTTAAAAGACCGGCAATACGGCTTTCGCAGCAATCGTTCCACTGGTGATCTGATGGCATATCTCACCGAACAGTGGAACAAATCTGTGCATCGCTTTGGCGAAAGCAAGATTATTGCGCTTGATATTTCAAAGGCATTTGATAGAGTTTGGCATGAAGCTCTTTTATCGAAAATGCGTGCATTTGGTATCGATGATACTCTTATTCGTTGGATTAGTAGCTATCTTCTGGACCGTTCAATACAAGTTGTATTAGACGGTTTCAAGTCTGATCTCCGTTCTGTCTCCGACTCTCTTTCTCATTTTTATAAATGATCTCTTGTCTGTGACTTCTAATCCATTAAATTGTTTTGCTGACGACTCAACCCTCAGCTTTTCATATACGTTTGATAATTCACGGCCTTCGCCTTCGGACGTGTTATTACAACGACACCGTATGATAAGCTCATTAAACTCCGATTTAAACAGCATTGTGAATAGGGGTATTAGAAATCGTGTGGAGTTCAATGCGTCGAAAACTCAATGCTGTCTTTTGTCGTTGAAGCTAAACATACCCCCTATGCCATTATCCATGAATGGTACTTGCATCGAGGAGGCCGAAAAGCTATCAGTACTCGGTATGTGTATCAGTGACAATCTTCGTTGGAATGATCATATACTTGAGATTGCCAAGAATGCTGCAAGATGCTTAGGCTTTCTTAATAGATGCAAGAAATTTTTCACCCCTTCTGATCTGGCTACAATTTACAAGGCGTTTATACGCCCTAAACTCGAGTATAACTCCCATCTCTGGGCAGGTGCTTCTCAAACTTTTCTTCACCTGCTCGACAGAGTTCAGAAAAAAGCGTTAAAATTGATAGGAGAGAGAAACATTATGGAAACATTTCCATCACTCGAACATCGTCGAAATGTTTCATGTCTTTCTTTATTTTACAGGTTCTTTTATAAAAAATGTTCACTCGAGGTAGCCAGCTGCGTTCCACCCCTTAAACATTTCCCCCGTAACACTCGTCTTGCTAGGAACGCTCATCAGTTTACACTTGAGCCCAATTTCGGACGTACCGTGAAATATAGGGATTCTTTCTTTAGCCGTACAACACGAATGTGGAATGGATTGCCTGGCACAATTTTTCCTTACCATTTTGATCTGCAGACATTCAAGATCAATGTTCATCGACACCTCCTTTCCCTTCCTCCCTAAATTCCTATCGCTCGCGCTGTGAATTATCATTAAAAGGGCTATAACAACCCCTTGAGCGCGTGTGCATTATAAAAAAAAAAAAAAAAGAAAAATCCTCAGGATGAAGTGGAGTATAAAGATGTTTAAAAATACTGCGCCGACAGGTCGATAGTGAAGGAGTGGGGTTTGCAATACCAGTTTCCCTCAATGGTGCGTTATCATTTCCAGTCTGGAGGTAGTATGCCCCAGTGAAATGTCTCGAAGGATTGAGGAGGCGTTTTATTCAGGAGGCGCCTCGTGGTGTACCTGAATTAGCGGCACAAATGGTGAAGATGTTGGCTTCTTCCAAACTATGACACAGGTATTCGAAAGAAACGGCGAATACCTTGTCTCGCAAGCGTTGCGTTTGGTGGATTGATGTATAATGAGGAAAATAATATGAATTCCTCCGAGTATCCACAAAAAGGTGGTGCGGCTGGTGTATGTGGCGAGGTTATGTCTGTAGGCGAGCCGACTAGCGGATCAACGCCTATTTAGTCCTGCCACGTGGAAAACCAGCCAGCACAAGGGATGTATATGGCGTATTCCTAGTGGTATGAGGGGTACTAATAACAGTACCCTCTTCTGGATCTGCTCTCTGTAGCGAGACGCAGTTTTTCCATAAAAGAATGTGAGAAGCGTAACTTCGTTTTACCACATATATTTCCTCACATGTATACACTTTAATGCATGATATATGGGTTGGTGGCCCAATAAAATCCTTATAAGACGGCCGGGAAGTGTTTCCTGGAACTCCTGGATAATGTCCTAGCGAACTCCAGTGCCTTCGGCTGAAAAATATTCCTCGGGTTAACAGACCATATCCTCGGTCTTCGATGAGGCTTCCACCTAAATCACATGAATGAGAGTTGTGTTACAACGCTGGCCACATGGTTTTGGTGGATAGGCGTATTCCTGAGCAACTCATTCAATTTCGTTTGCTCCGAATATAAATCACTTGAACTCACCTGGTTTTGTGTGTAATCCTTCTGGTTTATTAGATGGATGGAAGAATAATGAAATGCAAGTGCAATTTCTTATTATTCTTCCATCAAAAAAAATGTAAAATGATGGCAGCAGCAACAAAAATAACTTGCTTTGATGTTCTGGAGCAGATTTGTTCCTTCTCCAATGATGGTCTTCTTCAAAATGGGGTATATTTTTGTCTGGCTTCCTGGATTGTGTTTCCACGTTCCACTCAGCCAACGCCCTGTTTTCCATTAAGAATTCTTACGTTTCAATTTGTAATTTCGTGTGTCGGTGACGTCAATGTCGGTAAGTAGTTGCAGGTTTTTATAGTCTGTTTACACTTTTCTGGTTGTAGGTGTCCTGCGTTTCGAGGAACTGGTAAGTATGGCAAACTTCATAATTGAGCATAATGTTTTCGCGTTCTGAGTATGCTCGTATGTCAGAAAGTGACAGTAAGATTAAGTTGGAATACGTATGATTTCAGGAATGATCAATGCAATAAAAAAAATGGATGAATGAATTTTGACGTAAAGTCGAATACTTGACATTTCTGTCAGCGAATCTGTCATCACCATAAAGTTATAGGTATTCTCATCCTAAACGTTGTTCTTACATTGCATATGTGAATTGACCTAGTTTTGGTAAGTGTAAATCTCAATAAATACGAAACCATTGCCGAAAATAACTCTGTCATCTAAAGTGTGTTTGCACTTGACAACTTATCAAGTCGAATTAACTTTCTATATTGTCGAATCGTTATTGCTATGAAACGAGACTTAAGCAGATGGAAATAAACCTATTTCACCGATGACGTCAGTAGTGAACGTTTAGCTGTTCTCACTCATTATAATAGTCATCTGTCAGTACAAATTTCTTGAACGGCTTCGGGATTACCATTAGTGTAAGCGTCAGATAAAGTTACTTACGTCTGAACTAAAAATTACGTTTGACAACGTCAGTTGGATGATGAGAATATACCCGTAATCCAGTTAAAAATGAATTAAGCAATCTGACGTTCATTTGTCAGGCAGAAATTCTTCTCGTTTACGTGTTTCGGATGGTGTAAATACCATTCTGCAGATTGCCGTGTAAATCACACTTTGTGTAGTTCTGCATGTAGGTCAAGTAAAATATCAGTAGCGACAACTTCTGGTCGCCTATCGCTTAACAACCACACTTCCATGGGAATGGCGAACTGCGCATGACTTGGAAATCCTCTTTTGAAAATAGAGGCCAAGTGGCTTCCATGAGAAGTGGAATGTGTTCGTCGGGGTGGATTCTAGTTGTGGACTCATATTTAATGGCGGACCATATTTTTCGTGCGTCCAGCACAATGTGAGTCGACAATCGGTTTGCCCGATAGATGGCGCCAGTTGTGAACATCTATTGTAGTTGGAGGGCAAGTAAGTTTTTCCTACGAAGTCAATGGAGGGCAAGAAAGTTTACCCTACAAAGCTTGGAATTTCGACTAAGTCCACTTAGTCTAACTTCCAAGAAAAAGGAGAACTTCTTGCAAAGGAATCGTTGCGTCTAGAATCTTCTTATCCTTCGTGTCGGTGTGACACTGCGACTCTTTAACGTCTAGTCGGTCGAAGACAAAAAAAAAAACATGAATGTTATGCATGACGTACAGTCATAGATTAGATATTCGGTCAAATATCTGAAAACAAAAAACATAAATAAAAAAAAAACATAGTTAAGTCAGGGAAATAATTTGAACCAAGTTTCTCATGCACAGCTGAGCGCCGGGCATCAGTTTAAAATTGTAAGTCTGGGTTAAGCATTTTAAAGTACTAAAAGATACTTGTATGTCATGTCCGATATAAAAAAAAGGTATAATTCTATTTACTTTCTTTCTAAAAAAAGGTGTAAAGAGGTTTGCAAATCAGGTGTAATAAGAATTGCTGAGTTTTTAATTTACCTCTTTAGGTCTTTGGTATGGCAGGTTTATTTGTGGCCTCGCTTATCCTCTACTCTTCGTATAGGTTGTTACCGATTATTTTGTTCACACGAACTTTGATGAACTTTGGACACAACTTTGCACTCAGGTGCTTGGTTGCGTCACTCAGAATTTGGTTTCTTTTGTAGATTTCGTCACCTACTTTGAACATCACTTTTCTACTGCGAAGATTGTAATTCTTCTCGTAGGCTTCGTGAGTATTGGCTAACGCTTGTTTAAAATATGAATGTTTGATGTTCATCCTAGCGACCTTAGGAAGCCAATCTATCTCCGAACAGTTCAGTCCACCCAACTCTCTCAAAAGACGATAGTCTGCCCCATGTTCTATCATACGTTGACCAAACAAGGCTTCGTATGGGGACATAGAAAGAGTTGAATGCACTGTCGTATGTAGCGCACTGCTGATCGAAGACAGATGGGCATCCCGATTCGTCTGTCGAGGATTGACATACGACCTAATGGCTGCAAGGATTGAACGGTTCACGCGTTCACTTGCGTTCGACTGGGGAGCATACACTGCCGTTCGGTAGTGTTTGACCCCGAAAATATCCAAAAACTTTTGAAATTCTTTTCCAACAAATTGCTTGCCGTTGTCAGAGAGAAGACTCTCCGGCACTCCATAAACCACAAATATATCATCCTTCATTAACTTGCTCACGCTCACGGCAGTTGGCTTGCGCAGTGGTTTGATAAAGACGAACTTTGTTAGTTGATCCAACACGATCGCGATGTATACATTACCAGATTTCGATCTGGGATACGGCCCGAGAAAGTCGACATAAACGGTCTATCCACTTCAAAACTGTCTCCCATCTCTGCTCGTAACGTCATGTTGGCGGCTTTACTGGTCTTACATGTCTCACACCGGTCTATGTAAAATTTGACTTGTGTGTACATACCAGGCCAGTAAAATCTATCTCTCAACCGATAAATGGTCTTTACCACTCCACCATGCGAAGCACGCGGCGGATTGTGAGCCAATGAGATAAGAGATTCGGTCATCTCTGATGGGTCCCACAACTTCCAAGTTAGATCATCCGCCAAGGGATTACCAACCGCATGTTTAGTGCGTTTGTAAACATATCCTTCCGACACTTTGAGATCAGGTAGTCGTTCCTGTTCCTTCCTGATATGACTGATGATATCAAGATAACCTTCAGACTTAAAGGACGGATACTCAAGATCGATGTGGAGTACCTCCGAGGCACCGATCTGTGGTAGACATGAAAGGAAAGCTGACACCGTCAACTCATCTTCTTCATAAGCTCTGGATAGAGCGCCTGGCACGACATTTAATGTTCCCTTCCGATGCTGCACCACAAAATCGAAACCTTGGAGACGCATACTCCACCTCGCTAATCTTCCAGTTGGATCTTTCATAGTCATCAGCCATTTCAGGCTGGAATGATCTGTAATCACGCGAAAATGGTATCCCTCAACGTATGATCTGAACTTCTGGATACCCTCAAAAGCTGCTTAGCACTCGCGCTCTGTCACCGAATAGTTTCTCTGTGCAGCATTCAGTTTCCGGGAGAAGTAGTATATAGGCTGCTCCGCTCCGGATTCGTATCGCTGACAGAGTACACATCCGATGCCAGTCGCGGATGCGTTGCAGAGAATGATGAATTCTTTGGAGAAGTCTGGATTGACCAATACAGGCGCTGAAGTCAAAGCTTCTTTGATTTGCAGGAATGCTTCAATAGCTTCTGGACTTAGCTTGAAGACTTTTCCCTTTTTCAGTGTCTCGGTCAAGGGTGCGGCTAGGGTGCTGAAATCCTTAACAAATCGCCGATACCAACCTGCCATACCGAGAAATCGGCGGACTTGGCGAGTTGTGGTTGGTAAAGGGAAGTTAGTGATTGCTGTAATCTTGTCAGGATCAGCTTTCAGACAACCCTGACCGACCTTATAACCGAGATAGTGAAGCTCGTCAAAACAAAACTTCGACTTCTCGACGTTAATCGTCAGTCCTGCATCTGTCAAACACTTTCCAACTATCTCCAGAGTCTGTATGTGTTCGTCGAAATCTTTAGACACAACCAAGAGATCATCCAAGTACACGAATACTTGATCTCGCAATCCTGATGGGATTACGCGACTCATCAGGTAGCTCAAACTTTGTGCCGCATTACATAGACCGAAGGGCATGACCTTAAATTGGTACAGTGGTCGGCCAGGTACCGTAAAAGCGGTCTTTTCTTTCGAACTTTGCTCCAGCGGTATCTGCCAAAACGCATCCTTCAGATCCACGCTAGAAATGTAACGTGTCTCTGTCAGACGTGCCAGCAGCCCCTCAATATGCGCAATAGGACGAGCATCTTTCTGTGTTACTGAGTTCACCTTCCGAAAGTCCAGACACAATCGGTTCTTACCGGGTTTGCGAACAAGCACCACTGGGGAACTCCATGCGCTGGAACTTTCCTCGATGACTCCTAACGAAAGTATGCGGTCCAACTCCGCATACATAAGGGTTTGTATCGCCGGAGATACGGGATAGTACCTCTGCTTTATAGGTACGGCATCGCGTGTATCTATGTAATGTTGCACTAGATTTGTCTTCCCGAGTCCATGGACTGCGAAAGAAGGAAATCTACGAACAACAGCTTCTAGTCGTTTAGACTCTCCATCATTCAACTTTATTTCGTTTGTGGGCCTTACATCTGGCTCACTGGTCACTATTCCTGAAAGACCCGCAATTACATTCGGTGCGATTCGAAACTTTTGCCAAAAGTCTATGCCTAAATATAGACGTTGGCTCAAAGATGGCACGATATACAAGTCTATATCTTTAGTCACATTTTTGTATGTGATCGATATAGTGATCACTCCCACTATGGATTGCTTCTGTCCATCGGCCGTGGACACGGTAGTCTCTACCTTCCTTACCGCAACATTTTTGTCTTTCAAATAGGGCAATATATTGGTGCCTAAGCAACTGATGCTGGCCCCTGAATCGAGAAGACCAAGAAAATTGTCACCAAATAAACCAACTGTCACATAAGGACGTGGGTTACTTGATTCTCGACCAATTGTAGCTGACGCAATGTTACGGTAAGTAGTCCGCTTCCAATGGAAGCGCTCCCTTACTCGTCGTATCCGTTTGGATAAATCAGGGGAGGTGACTATTCTCCTTCGCATTTCATTATAATTGCGTAACCTTTCATGAAAAGGTTTACGGTATAAAGGTTCTGTAAAGTTCTCATTCAAATTCAAATTGGTTATTGGTTTGGTTTCTGTATCTAAAATAGGGATTGTTCTACAATCATTTGTAATATCGTTCGGTAATTCATTGTTAGTCTTATTCGGTTTTAATATAGTTACTTTAGGAAGTTCAAGAGGCTCTTTTGGCTCAGTGACTGGACTTCCGGGTTTATCTAATCGGAGCGAGCCCCCCCGGTTATTGGGTTGTTCCTCCTCTCGTTTCCCGCTAGACATTTCGGACAGGACGGACTATAGGCTTCTGGTAAACCACATCGGAAACAGAAAATTTTATCGATTGGCTTTGCGCATTCGCGAAAGTTGTGGCCCAGAACTTGACAATTCCAACATTTCTGCAGCTTTCGATCCCTCTGAATCGCTTCTACGCTGGTATCAGGTAATGCTTCAGTTAGATCCGGACAAGGCTCTCCCACGATTTCGTTAACGAATCGCCTTGCAGGTGGACGTTGTGCGTTTGGCACAAAATTCGGACGGACGTTCTCGTATTGAGATTGAGCCTTTTCTATGGCTCGACAGTAGTATGCTAGCTGTCGTAAGCTAGACGGACTGTAGGTTATGAGTAGTTCGCCCATACGCCTACGGACATTGGTTATGATAATTTCTATCAGTTCCTTTTCTGGTCCGGGAACACTCATACTTGAATTCAAATATTGTATGGCGTCGAAAAAGTCATTGAAAGACTCGCCATTCATCATCTTACGATCAGAAAGTTTTCTGAACAACTCGGTATCGCTCTCTAAACTGCGGTACTGTTCTACCAAAGCAGTTTTCAATTCGTCCCACGTCGTGTGTTTGTTGCTTTTTTAGTACACCCAGTACCATGATTCAACAGAACCTGACACGAAGTGGTAGAAATCGGCAGTAATCTCATACCACGATACACCATAACTATTTCGAATGCATCCTAGGCGGAACAGAAAATCGTCAACCGACATATTCCTCCCATCGAACTTTAATCCCCACTTGTGGAATTGGTGGTTGCGATTCACAGATGTGACGTTCGATGGTGGTGGCCTAGGTGGTGACACTGCGGACTCGTCATCGAAATTTAAAGCATTTAGACGAGTCATAAACTCGTCCAAATTAGAACCTAGAGGCATTTGGGATGGATTAACTTCCGGCAAAGGTGGCAGTCTAGTTGGCTCATAATGCGGCGTGTATCGATCTGCCAAATCAAATTCATTGTTTGGGCTTAACCTCGTACTGCACATTTCTAGAAGTGGATGCTCCATTAGGGGCATTATAATTCACGACACGTGTAGTATCTTGGTCAACTAAATTGACTTGTCGTGTGACTTTCTGAGTCGAAGTAGCTTCAGGGGCAAGTGGTCTAGTAGGTGGAGCTGAAGTATGAGTAACTGTGCAACTTGTTCAAGTAGGCGAGCATGACTTTTTTCTAGCTCTTCGGCCATGAATTTCCTATCATTGACCCTATGCAGGTCAATAGTTGTAGAGACTACTTGTTGGATGTAGGCTGAGTGGTCAGCTGCATCTCTCCGAAGTTGTTCTTCAGCTCTCGCTACTTCGTCGTCATCTACTATGACACTTCGGTTGTCAACGTTATCTCTGGGAAGACCCTCGGCTAAACTGCCTTCGTCTTCAGTGAGATTCTCCACGTCATTATCTCGGCTACGACCAGGTTTAGATTTTGGAGCGGTAGGAGCCATGCCTACGAAGTCTTTGTACTTAGTAAGATAAGTACTTCTAATTGCTCTTCTAATACTCCTGTCGGTCATTCAACCTCGAAAGTATTCGGACGGATAACTTGAATGTATAAATCGGTAAAAGGTTCTGTAGGCCGTGAGAAGTTCCTCGAACGGTTCCTACCAAGAAATATAACAATAAAAAAAAAGGCAAGTCAAGGTATGGAAATTGGCGAATATCCCGTGAGCAAATCCTCTAACGGGTAATCGTCAGTACGAATCAGGGTAAATAGTAAAATCCGGTGGATAAAAATAATTCAAGTAGCCCGTGAGAAAATCCTCGAACGATTACTACTAGAAGCAAGTAAAGTTAATTTTATTTAATCAAAAAGGGAAAATTTAAAATGTTCCGTGAGTGAGAAACCTCTAACGGAAATTTGTTCGATCATAAATTCAAAAAAAAGTAAGTAAAAAAAATGTTTGTTAATCTAAATGTGCTTAATACTAAAAGTAGGTGTATATAGAATCTATTCGTCTTTCAAAAACAATAATTCAAAAATGTTTTCTGAAATCCTATAACCAAGTAAATACTTAAAGATAATCTTACAAGGGTAGTGTAGTGTAATATATGTTTAGCTAAGTCTGAAAAATCCAATATCAGAAATCAATAATTAAGGTTTCTAATACTTAACTATATAATATAAGGTCTATAAATCTGAACTGTATTCTAAATTAGCGGGCACTATCCCAAACTATAAGCTAAATTGGCGGGCACTATCCCAAAGATTCTCAAAACTCTAAAATGGTGGGCTCTTTCCCAAAACTACACGTCCAATCAAGAAGTTTACGTCTCAACTTGATTGACGGAATACTCAAAAAGACTCAATACTGTACTCAAAAAATCTCAAAATACTATAAAGGTGTGCTCTATCCCAAAACTACACATCAATTGAGAAGTTTACGTCTCAACTCAATTGACGGAAACTCAAAAATAACTAGATGTCTTGAAAACAATATTATTTCTCAACTATCTAAAAAGAATTCATACAATAACTGAACTGTATATGAAAAATTTTATAAACTATAAACGTATAAAGGGTGTATCATAAAGGATTCGGGAGGTGGTATCCCTCCTTTCCTTGGAATGTTGCGATGTGTGTGGGCGCGGTTGTACTATATACAATCGACTCAAAAAAAAATTATCAATAGGTAAACAATAAAAAAAAGACTTAGTGTGTGCGGTCTTGATACTATACGGAATTCTGGATGAAAAAGAAAAGACAAATCTTGCAATCAAAAGGGTTGATCACATATGCAACGGAGACTTTACGCTACTGCAGACATACATCGGGTATAAAGACACCAATTACCGGTTAGCGCTTCAAGTCCCGTTGAATATCATCACATCCTGGTGAATTTCAAAACTGACTGAAACTCTCTAAAACAATTATATGGCTAGAACAATAGTTAAAACGAAGTAAATTGAATGTAGATGAAACAAATGGGTCGTGCTTGAGTGGATGACCAGCTTCTGCAGCTGACGTGCGTCGGGCAATAAGCACCAACCACCGGTCAGAAGACCTGCTCAAACTGCTCTCGCACTTCCGGTTCTCAGACTTCACCAACAGGACTCTGTCAACACCTCAGCAACTGACGATCAAGCAAATACTCCTGCTCAATCCGGACAGAGATCGAAGACATGCCTAAGTGACAAGAGGTAGAGGGGAAGTGAGTAGACCTAATGCAACAGACTGACTCAGGAACTTTATCACCAAATCACTGGACAAAATAGTGCCTACTCCACTAACCTTGATGGTATTCCTCCATCCAAGAAACCTGAACAATATACAAACTATACTTCGATAAAAAAAGGAAAATCAAAAAAAAATTTCTAGAAATCTGAAAAATTTCTAACTTAGACTAGGTTACTCTGAATCGACCTAAATTAAATCAATTCTAATCGGATTTTCTCAAGCTAATTCGGGCCCCACGCTGGGCGCCATCTGTAGCGTAAAAATAGAGAATTATATATATAAGATGAATCTTATACAGGAAATGAAATTTCACACGCTGCTCCCATCTTCTCTAAAACTAAACAGGTCACGTGAGACGACCCACAAAGGAAACTCTGCCTCACGCCATCTGTAATGTTAATATCAGTAAGAAGGTGCAAACGGAAAACAGAATGGGGATTCGAATCGCTAACAACCACCTAACCTCTTCACCCAAACACCCTGTGGATATCTAAGATCCAAATCAGATGCCTATTGACAACCCAAATCCGAGAGGAAGCAGACAGAGATAGGCACCTAACATGCCTTGGCTCTTATGCCAAGGACCAGCAATCTTTCCGTCCATCGCCTGTGTACAGATGTATCCAATGCCCCTATACTCATGACATACTTACATCTCAAAGAGGTAGCCTCCAGCTCTATCTACTCCTCTCTCATTTCCCCTAAATTCTCATCCATCCCTCTCACAGAAACGAGAACTATCCACCAGCCTACCATAGGTACTGACTACAAAACACCGTAGGACAGCCTAGAGGGTACCTGATGGCATATTCCCGTCTATCCGCTGCGAGTACTAGGTGTTCTGCTCGCAGCTATATCACTCAGTAGCCTACACCTGTAAACCATAACCTTACTCATACCCCGTTGATTAATCTAAACTTGGAAGACTATCTTTATTGTCATGGCATCAAATTCCCAGAGACTTCGCTCCAGTTAGCTTCTATGTGCCTAGATGTCATCGGCTCGATTTGACGTGAATTGGGATGGAAGCAACCTTATGTCGGCAACGCCCCCTTCCTCGCCGGCTACTCGTTAAAAGTAAACGGTAAGGACGGCATGCGACAACGTAAGGTTATGGTCGAGATCGACCGTCGCGTTGGCCGGCAGCAGCCATGCCACAGTTAGCTCAGCCAGGCCATGGGCACTTGCTCCGGGATCTACCTGACCGGTGTTACCTCTTATTATCCTGCCGACCGTTGAACCCTGGTGGCCGAGTTCGAATAAATATTTTGAAATGCTTGTTGGCCCTCATAACTTTCGAAAACGCGATCGTAACGAACTGACCGAAAAGAAAGTCGAACCAAAGCTGCACCTCTTAACGCAATGTGAGTAATCCTAATCTGAAAGTAAGAAGCCCTGTCTTTTCTACTGTCCTAGCACATATGAACCCTGCACGTAAGTATTCTGTCTAAAGCGTACCTTAGATAGACGAGGCAGCTACGGCTTGTTATTATCATCAACGTGTCCAGCTGCCGTAGTGATGTGCTGGGCACGGATGTCGAGGTGTCTCACCTTGTAGGGAGGGAGCATCAAAGCTGTTAGACGACCCTCCAGGTCTCTCAACCCACCCATTTCTATATAGAAAATCATCTCTCTCTATATTGGCCGTGGTTGTCCGCGGATCAATGAGTCCCTACGACTCATAAGATTAATTGGGCAACCCCTTTACTGGAATAGTAAGCAGAAAAATCGCTTGCTTACTTTACCATCTCAACTGAAATCTAACATCTACAAAGATACTAATCTCAAAATCTCTAAACTCAAAAAAAAAAGGAAAAAGCAACCACACACACACTACATTTTCTTAACCAAGGAAGCGAGAGGGGTACCACCCTCCCTCAGGATAAGTTATTCCATAATCAAAAGCATTATTGCATCTTGTAAGGGAAATCTATAAAATCTTCCAACAAAAGAAATAATAAAACTGGAAAAGTTCTATAAACGTTATAAAACGGCAATATCTTTTATTAATATTTAAAGGTCTTAATAATCTACTTAAATCTACCTTAAAGGATGTAAAAGAAATCCTTATTCTTATTAATACCTAAATCTATAATCTTGAGTATATCTTCTTTATCTGAAGAAAGGTTTTTGCTGATATCGCAGATATCAAAATCTTATTTAACGAAATTTATTTTTAATCAAAATATTTTCTATGCTTATTAAAGCCAATCTTCAAAGTCAAAAATGATTCTTTATTATTCGAGGAGATTTAAAATCTATTATAGACTCTCGTATAATCTCAAAAAGTTAAGTTAATTCTGTTCTCAATTAAAGAATTTGTCTTAAATATTTAAAGTGTAAGTAGACAATGTACAAAAAAAAATAAACAAAAATAAAACAAGGAGTGAGTGAAATATGGTATATACCAATAGCAATGACGCTATGAACGAGTTAGAATCCGTAAGTTTTTTCGCGACGATAAAAAAAACTAAGTCTAAGGACTATATCCGATAGTCTCGAAGGTGAAATAGTTCGAAACCTATCGTCAGATAAATTGAATTCACGACTAAATACCGTGTTCAAGGGTAAGCATATATCCCCACAACATATATATGGACAGACAAAATCACGAAGTCAAAAAAAAAATTAACCATATACACAAGATCACAATTCGTTCTCTTGAGTATAATCGATCAGATATAATTTTAAAAGCAATATAATGTCATAAGAAGCAAAACAATATAGTAATTTCAATACGCCACTGCCAATGGGGCAGTGGAGATATTAAAGTATAAATAGCTTATCCTCGGAAGTGCACTCCAGAACTGGGCTGTAAATGAAAGTATTGTTACGTTGATCTATTATGACACTACCTTCCTTCAACTGAGGCATAACTCTAAAATGATTGGCGCTTCTTGAAAGTGTTACTTTTAATTTACCCGCGTATATAACGAGGACGATTACAGAATGAAGAAGTTATTTAAGCAAGATTCCGCGACAAAAAGAGTAAGAATAAAATCAAAGCTTTAATTCCGCAAATGTTTGTGACGACTGTTGCCAAAATCTACAAAAAGGTACGCTTAACCGCGTGTGGTTATCAAGTACGACTGTGTAACTGTCACTGCTCTAAAAGACTGTATTGGCAACATGTATGATTAAATAAAATCTAAAGCGGCGTTAAACGCGAACGTATTTCGTCGCTACCGACACGAGATACAAAAAAAATTAATTTGTCTTAATGACCGAAGGGTGTTTGTATTGAAACATGATATGTAAGGGTATAGACAATCCAAAAGATGAAATTATCGCAAGATGAAATAAGCGATTTGAAAATAAAACTTAATATTTTAAAAGATATTCGTTGTGGATGTTTTGAACAAAAGCACGTACACGAAAAGTAAAATCAAAACTTGATGAGCACGGGCTCTGGAAATATTTTTCGAAATATAACTACGAATTCCGCTACACGCGATCAAAAATGTTTCGCTATTTGGTTTCGAATGGATAAAATTCGGGTAAGTATACCATCTATGCTTCACAACACTGTTATAAAACTTCTCTTCTTATATAAGCACTGTATATTATGGATCTTGATAAGTTCTTACGATAAGATAAAAAGGAAATATGAGCTTAAGTTCTTTGCCACCGTCCGTGGACAATAAATTATCATCCGTACGTTCTCGCTTAACGCGACGTACGTGGACGAATGCTGCTCGTTGTCTATTATGTCATATATTTGAGCTTCACGCTCGTAAAATTAAAGAAATAAACATGCACACAGACAAATGATTGTTACCTGGTCAAGATATCTTATTTATCAATAATTTTATAAACTGTACAGGATCTGGTGGATGATATGATGCATACACTGGTCTGCTACGGATGAAGGACCGGCATCTGTGTTGTTACACACGCCAGACGTCCTGGTGTATAACTTCCCGCGATGAATATCAGGAAAAAACGTTTTGGAAGTCCCACGGCGTATGCTTGGAATTCCCACGACGTGATTCTTCAGCCTATGGTGACTGGGTTCCAAAGAAAAATCCTCAGGATGAAGTGGAGTATAAAGACGTTTAAAAATGTTGCGCCGACAGGGCGATAGTGAAGGAGCGGGGTTTGCAATACCAGTTTCCCTCAATGGTGCGTTATCATTTCCAGGTCTGGAGGTAGTATGCCCCAGTGAAATGTCTCGAAGGATTGAGGAGGCGTTTTATTCAGGAGGCGCCTCGTGGTGTACCTGAATTAGTGGCACAAATGATGAAGATGTTGGCTTCTTCCAAACTATGACACAGGTATTCGAAAGAAACGGCGAATACCTTGTCTCGCTAGCGTTGCGTTCGGTGGATTGATGTATAATGAGGAAAATAATATGAATTCCTCTGAGTTTCCACAAAAAGGTGGTGAAGCTGGTGTATGTGGCGAGGTAATGTCTGTAGGCGAGCCGACTAGCGGATCAACGCCTATTTAGTCCTGCCACGTGGAAAACCAGCCGGCACAAGGGATGTATATGGCGTATTCCTAGTGGTATGAGGGGTACTAATAACAGTACTCTCTTCTGGATCTGCTCTCTGTAGCGAGACGCAGTTTTTCCATAAAAGAATGTGAGAAGCGTAACTTCGTTTTACCAAATATATTTCCTCACATGTATACACTTTAATGCATGATATATGGGTTGGTGGCCCAATAAAATCCTTATAAGACGGCCGTGAAGTGTTTCCTGGAACTCCTGGATAATGTCCTAGCGAACTCCAGTGCCTACGACTGAAAAATATTCCTCGGGTTAACAGACCATATCCTCGGTCTTTCGATGAGGCTTCCACCTAAATCACATGAAGGAGAGTTGTGTTACAACGCTGGCCACATGGTTTTGGTAGATAGGCGTATTCCTGAGCAACTCATTCAATTTCGTTTGCTCCGAATATAAATCACTTGAACTCACCTGGTTTTGTGTGTAATCCTTCTGGTTTATTAGATGGATGGAAGAATGATGAAATGCAAGTGCAATTTCTTATTATTCTTCCATCAAAAAAATGTAAAATGATGGCAGCAGCAAAAAAAATTACTTGCTTTGATGTTCTGGAGCAGATTCGTTCCTACTCCAATGATGGTCTGCTTCAAAATGGGGTATCTTTTTGTCTGGCTTCCTGGATTGTGTTTCCACGTTCCACTCAGCCAACGCCCTGTTTTCCAGTAAGAATTCTTACGTTTCAATTTGTAATTTCGTGTGTCGGTGACGTCAATGTCGGTAAGTAGTTGCAGGTTTTTATAGTCTGTTTACACTTTTCTGGTTGTAGGTGTCCTGTGTTTCGAGCAAATGGTAAGTATGGCAAACTTCATAATTGAGCATAATGTTTTCGCGTTCTGAGTATGCTCGTATGTCAGAAAGTGACAGTTGGTAAGATTAAGTTGGAATACGTATGATTTCAGGAATGATCAATGCAATAAAAAAAATGGATGAATGAATTTTGACGTAAAGTCGAATACTTGACATTTCTGTCAGTGAATCTGTCATCACCATAAAGTTATAGGTATTCTCATCCTAAACGTTGTTCTTACATTGCATATGTGAATTGACCTAGTTTTGGTAAGTGTAAATCTCAATAAATACGAAACCATTGCCGAAAATAACTCTGTCATCTAAAGTGTGTTTGCACTTGACAACTTATCAAGTCGAATTAACTTTCTATATTGTCGAGTCGTTATTGCTATGAAACGAGACTTAAGCAGATGTTTCTGCTGGACAGTAGGGAACAAGAAAAGGAAATAAACCTATTTCACCGATGACGTCAGTAGTGAACGTTTAGCTGTTCTCACTCATTATAATAGTCATCTGTCAGTACAAATTTCTTGAATGGCTTCGGGATTACCATTAGTGTAAGCGTCAGATAAAGTAACTTACGTCTGAACTAAAAATTACGTTTGACAACGTCAGTTGGATGATGAGAATATACCCGTAATCCAGTTAAAAATGAATTTAGCAATCTGACGTTCATTTGTCCGGCAGAAATTCTTCTCGTTTACGTGTTTCGGATGGTGTAAACACCATTCTGCAGATTGCCGTGTAAATCACACTTTGTGTAGCTCTGCATGTAGGTCAAGTAAAATATCCGTAGCGACAACTTCTGGTCGCCTATCGCTTAACAACCACACTTCCATGGGAATGGCGAACTGCGCATGACTTGGAAATCCTCTTTTGAAAATAGAGGCCAAGTGGCTTCCATGAGAAGTGGAATGTGTTCGTCGGGGTGGATTCTAGTTGTGGACTCATATTTAATGGCGGACCATATTTTTCGTGCGTCCAGCACAATGTTAGTCGACAATCGGTTTGCCCGATAGATGGCGCCAGTTGCGAACATCTATTGTAGTTGGAGGGCTGACTTGGCTAATCTGTGTCGTGCGAGCTCATTCTTCATTTCTGTCATAAACAATCACATTTATTTCGCCAAAACACTCGATCTGCTTCTCTGTGGACATCGAGATAATCCAGCTATTTGTGATAGGTAAGTACAATAAAATCTAACTTAAAAAATTACTTGAATATACCTACTCCTTATTTTTATAGAACCTTTAATGACCTATCCTACCGAAGTCGTCTCTCAATCGGAGCCAATTGGCTCAATGGACGTTACAAAGAGACTACCTACTTCAACAGCAATCGCATGAGTGCTGCCAAGATCCACTTGGATAAGGATAACTTATACATAACTGACCAAAGATACTTGAGAATTCATAAGCGTTTAGAGGACGAGCCAATAAGACGACGACGTTGCACAGAAGAGATCTACACGAGCGCCAAAGCAGACATCTCAGATTTTGCAAAGAAAAACGATACAATCTTTGCAGGGCGAGTCTATGGCAGTGGATTCATCTATGAGGAAGGAATAGTTACTGAAGTTCGTCTTCATGATCTCAGCAAATATCTTTGGTGCGTTGATTTTAACAACAACTTTGTTAAGTGTAATCGTAGCTCGACGATCAAACAATATTCGAACAGATCTTTATCGTTAAAGGAAATGAAGCTAACTTCGCTTCGAACGAATTTCATTAAAGAGGAAACGAAGCTGACTTCGCCTTTTTTTTCTGATCTGCCCTTCTTTTCACAACCATAGGACTGTTCGGACGTGCTATCAACTAATCTTCAAAAATATAATTTCTTTTTATTGACTTTAAAATAATCTCAATATATCTGAGCGATCCTCATAAATTTTCAAATTGTTTTTTTATTTTTTAAAAGATAATAAGACTCTGATTTAATCTGCTTCAACAGGTTATGGGCCCAGAGCTACAAACTGATGAAAATTATCATTTAATAACCATTGCCTTAATACAACAGTTTTTTGGAAGACTATGGAGGATTCCATTAAAATTATAAAGTATGTGGACAGCACTGGATGGAGCATTTGGAAATTCCAAATTGTGGTGGTGTTTAAATCAGCGGGGCTGTACAATTTTGCGACGGGAGTTGAAACAAGACCGGAATTAAGGGAAGATTCAAATGATTCCACAGTCAAGGAGGAATCTCTAGCAAAGATTAAGATTTGGGAAACCTCAGACAACAAGGCACAAAGGATAATCGTTACATCGATGGAACATAATGTAATTCACCTGGTTTTATGCTGCACAACTGCTGCTGAGATGTGGACCAAATTGTGTAGTGTTTTCGAGCAAAAGTCCGACAGCTCCATTCACCTTCTTCAGCAACAATTCTACGATTTAAAAAAATCCAAATCTGAGAGTATCGTAAATTATGTGTCAAGGATTGAACTTTTGGCACAACGACTAAGTGGATTGGGCGATCCAATTTCTGACGCAATGAAAATAGCAAAGATATTAATGTCTTTGCCGTCATCTTTTAATTATTTTCTTTCAGCGTGGGAATCAACGGCGATGGAACAGAGAACTCTAAAGGATCTCACAAATCGCCTCATGATGGAAGAGATGAGGATTGCAAGCCCACTAGTGGAGTCGTCGTCTTCTGCTGCTTTAACTTCGACGGCGATCAGCTGGAAGAAAAAGGAGCGAACTGAAAAAAGATGTTTTTTATGCAAGCAAAAAGGCCACTTCAAACGGGACTGCCACAAAAAAAAAAAAAAAGGATACTCAAAATAATGTTGATGGGGAAGCCTTCATTGGGACAACATCAAATCTCAGTACGAATAGTGTTCAGTGGTATGTTGACAGTGGCGCCAGTGATCATATGACGGGTAATAAAGATTGGTTCACAACATATGAAAAATTGGATGTACCTCACCTGGTAAGGGTAGGGAACGGGGCAACAATAAAGGCATACGGCTTGGGAAACATAAATGTAAAGTTGCTTGTTAATGGTGTCAGAAATAAATGTCATCTGTCAAAAGTGTTGTATGTTCCGTCTATTCAAGTTAATTTGTTTTCTTCCTCTGCAGCTTTAGACAAAGGACTAGAAATGAAAGCAGACAAAGATAGTTGTTGTTTTATGCGAAACGATGTTGTTGTTGCTGTTGGTGTGCGGAAGGGAAAGTTGTATGAGATGGAAATGGACTTAAATGCACCAGTTGTGTCTGATTCACATGATGCTTATTTAGCATCCGAATGCTCTTTGGAACTTTGGAACAAGAGATTTGCTCACCAAAACATTCGCCAAGTTTGCTCGACCCTTAAGGCCATGAACATTCCTGTAAGAGGTAATTTTGAAAATTTTTCTTGTAAAGCTTGTTGTTTATTAAAACAACACAAGCTGCCATTTTCACAAAGTAAAACCAAAGCGATTCATTCAAGTGAACTAATACATGCGGATGTGTGTGGGCCGATGCAGGTAGACTCGCTTGGTGGCTCTAAATATTTTATTCTATTTAAAGATGATTATTCTCATTTTCGATTTGTTTATTTTCTTAATAACAAAGGCGAGGTTAAAGATATTTTAGCAAATTTTTAAAAATGGTAGAGACAACAATAGGTGTTGCTGTTAAATGTCTGCGAACAGACAATGGAACAGAATTTGTCAACAAGGATGTCGAAGAAGCTTAAAGCAAAAGAGGAACTCGTCATGAAAGAACTATACCGTACACTCCCCAACCAAACGGCAGTGCAGAACGGGAAAATAGAACGGTGGTGGAGGCTGCGAGGACTATGCTTTTTGGAACAGGTTTGGAGAAGTTTCTTTGGGCTGAAGCGGTAAATGCAGCGGCTTACGTGCTGAATAGAACAGGTCAAAGTTCAGTAAAGGGTAAGTCTCCCTATGAACTATGGTTCAAAAGGAAACCAGATATAAAACAACTGAGGGTTTTTGGGACGGAAGTTTTTGAGCACATTCCCAAGGAGAAGCGTAGAAAATGGGATGCTAGGAATCGAAAGGGGTTATTTGTAGGATATGATGAAAACGTGAAAGGGTACAGAGTTTATTTTCAGAGTGACAAACGGATCGAAATTGCACGAGATGTAATTTTTAAAAATGAACTAGGAAAAAATGCATCCACAGAAAAAGAGTTGTCGGAAACTAATTCTGGAAGTGGATCAGCTGTCATTTTTAATTTTCTAGACTCAGATACTAACAAAAATCAAGAACATCAGCATATTGTTGAACTTGAAAATAACCCTGTTTCCAACGAAAATATTTCTTTCCCAAATAATAATCCTCTTAGCATTTCGATGAAAGTTTGGAACAAGAAGACATCGAAGAAATTTCCCAAGAATGCACAGATGATGTTCCTGATGAGCGATACAACCTGAGGAGAGAAATAAATCCACCACAAAAATATAGTTCATATGAATGCTATGCTGGTTTTTTGGAAGACGATGAACCTAGGACTTATAAAGAAGCGATCAATTCACAAGATGCAGATAAATGGCAAGCTGCGATGGAAGATGAAATGGGTTCACATATTAGCAACAACACCTGGAATTTGGTAGAATTACCAAAAGGACACAAAATAATTGACAGTAAGTCGATTTACAAAATAAAAAGAAACGCGGATGGTTCGGTGAATAGGTATAAAGCACGATTAGTTGCTCGCGGTTTTACTCAAGTTTACGGTATAGACTATGAAGAGACATTTAGTCCAGTCGTAAAATTTGACTCGATCCGAATGATTTTTTCTTTTGCGGCAAATGACGGTTTAGTTCTCAGACAGTTCGACATAAAAACAGCCTTTTTATATGGTGATTTAAAAGAAACAATTTTTATAAAGCAACCTGTCGGTTTTGATAATGGTTTCAATCATGTTTTTAGCTCAATAAAAACCTTTACGGTCTTAAACAAGCGTCTCGTTGTTGGAATGCTAAATTTACAAATTTTCTAATCAAATACGATCTTAAAGTTTCAAAGGCTGACTCATGTGTTTTTATCGGTAAATCGAACATAATAATCGCTATATATATCGACGACGGGCTCATTGCTGCCAAGCATAAAAATGATATTGACAATTTATTAAATTACTTAAAAGACAATTTTAAAATAAAAGAAAGTTACGTTCACATTTTTCTCGGCTTAGAAATTAAAAGATATTTAACAGGTTCAATATTCGTCCGATGAAGAAACAAGGCGTTCAACATCGGGATCACTGTTCCTTCTCGGGTCAGGACCAGTATCATGGAGGTCACAAAGGCAAAAGAGTGTTGCCCTTTCAACGACTGAGGCAGAATTTGTTGCTGCTAGTAAGGCAGCAAAGGATTTCATCTGGTTGAACCTATTTAAAAAGGAGATAACATCTGCAGTGGGAGATCTGAGCTGTTTATTTATTGATAATCAAAGCGCAATTCGTCTCATCAAGAACCCGGAACTTGTCACGTAAAAATTATTAAAATTGAAAGATGTCGTGGACAATGTGTATATTACATACCACATATATATACACATACCACCTGTGTCCATCAATAGACCCACGAACCTACACCGAACATCCTATGGATATCCAAGGTCAAACCTGATGCCTATCAACAACACAATCCAGAGAGGAAGCAAGAAGAAACAAGCGCCCCGCTTACCCTTGATCCTCGCCAAGGAACAGCAACCCCATCGTCATCCAACCGTGCCTCAGTGTGCATAGTACCTTTTATATAGACATACTTACACTTCCTCGACCTGGCTTCTTGCTCTTCCTACTCCCCTCCCCGTCCTTCCAATTTCCTTTCCATCCTCATCACAGAAGCGTAAACCATCTACCAGCCTACCATAGGTGCTGACTACAAAACCCCGTAGAACAGCCTAGAGGGTATCTGGTAGCATGTTTATGCCTATCCGCCGCAAGAGCTAGATGTTCCGCTTGCAGCTCACATGAATGGTAGCCTACACCTGATAACCAAGGACCCTACTTTAATCCCCTCGAATGTACCTAGACCTGTAGTGCCCTATCAATAAACCTCCAATAACCTTTCCAGAGTTTCTACTCCGGTATGCACTTCTACGTCTAGCTACCTTCGTCTGATTCCGAGTGAACGGGATGGAAGCAACCCCATGCCGGCAACGCCCCCTTTCTCAACAACCACTTGGTAAAAATAGCTGTCGGGAACGGCATGCGACAACGCAGGGTCGTGGTCGAGATCGACCGTCGCGGTGGCCGGCAGCACCCTAGCCTCAACTAGCTCAGTCAGGCCGTGGGCACTTACTCCGGGATCTACACAACCGGTGTTACCTCTTTTTTTCTGCCGACCGTTGAACTCTGATGTTTGAGCTCGAATAATAATGTTAAATTGCTAAAGGGCCCTCATAACCTTTGAAGAAAAGATTGTAGCGAACTGATTACAAGGTAAGATGACTCATAAATGTACCTCTTATTGGAATGTGAGAAAACATAGATCGAAAGAGAAGAATTCTGTTTTGGGATCATTATACTATCCCGAAGAACGCGACACGTAAGTATTTTAAACAAAAGCTGACCATAGATTTTGGTGGCAGCTATGGCAAATAGTTATCATCTACACGGACAGCTGCCACGATGAAATGCTGCCCGTGGATGTAGAGGTGACTAACTTTTTTTTTTTTTTTTTTTTTTTTTATAATGCACACGCGCTCAAGGGGTTTGTTATAGCCCTTTTAATGATAAGTCACAGCGCGAGCGATAGGAAGTTAGGAAGGAAGGGAAAGGAGGTGTCGATGAACATTGATCTTGAATGTCTGCAGATCAAAATGGCAAGGAAAAATTGTGCCAGGCAATCCATTCCACATTCGTGTTGTACGGCTAAAGAAAGAATCCCTGTATTTCACGGTACGTCCGAAATTGGGCTCAAGTGTAAACTGATGAGCGTTCCTAGCAAGACGAGTATTACGGGGGAAATGTTTAAGGGGTGGAACGCAACTGGCTACCTCGAGTGAGCATTTTTTGTAAAAGAATCTGTAAAATAAGGAAAGACATGAAACATTTCGACGATGTTCAAGGGATGTAAATGTTTCCATAATGCTTCTCTCTCCTATCAATTTTAACGCTTTTTTCTGAACTCTGTCGAGCAGGTGAAGAAAAGTTTGAGAAGCACCTGCCCAGATTTGGGAGTTATACTCGAGTTTAGGGCGTATAAACGCTTTGTAAATTGTAGCCAGATCAGAAGGGGTAAAAAACTTCTTGCATCTATTAAGAAAGCCTAAGCATCTTGCAGCATTCTTGGCAATCTCAAGTATATGATCATTCCAACGAAGATTGTCACTGATACACATACCGAGTACTGATAGCTTTTCGGCCTCCTCGATACAAGTACCATTCATGGATAATGGCATAGGGGGTATGTTTAGCTTCAACGACAAAAGACAGCATTGGGTTTTCGACGCATTAAACTCCACACGATTTCTAGTACCCCAATTCACAATGCTGTTTAAATCGGAGTTTAATGAGCTTATCATACGATTTCGTTGTAATAACACGTCCGAAGGCGAAGGCCGTGAATTATCAAACGTATATGAAAAGCTGAGGGTTGAGTCGTCAGCAAAACAATTTAATGGATTAGAAGTCACTTAGAGGGGAGAGAGGATCTAAGATGTAAACTGATCCTCTTGGTCTCTGAACCCACCCAATTCAACACCGAAAATCAACTCCTTCGGTGTCGACCTTGGTTGTCCGCGGACCTATGAGTCCCCAAAACTCAATTATATTATCGCGCAACCCCTTAACATGATAAGCAAGCAATAACTTGCCTGCTCACATACTATCACTATCTATTCCTAGTACCTGTCCTCGAAATCCTAAACTAACTTCGAAACAGCACTAGCAAAATCCTAAAGATACACAACCATACTTCACCTTGTTCAACTCCAGAGAAAAGTGAGGGGGACCACCCTCCCTATGACTAATTTACCTTATCATCCTGAAAAGTATAATTTCCAAAAGCAAAAAGAAATTCAACTTCAAGATTTTTCTTTTAAATCGTTATAAAAACTTTAGTATTTTATTAATATATATATATCTTATATCTAACAAATCGGAACTAAATCTTAAATCAAAATCTTATCGAACTTTATCTTAATCAATGAAAACTTTTCTTTTGTAATTTTTCTTAAAATCTTAATACCTATCCAAAGAGGTATAATGAATTCGAAATTATCAAAATTGATAAAAAGAATGTTTACTCTACTAGACTATATGTCTTGAAACTTAATATAAAATTATCAATATTATATGGAGTTTAAGAATTCAGGTGGTTATTGTTCCAAATAAAAAAAAGGTAAATTGTTGATAGCTAATCTAAAAGAATGCTATTCGAAACACGGTATCAATTTTTTTATATGGAAGCCGAAAACAAAAGGTAACTTCCTACCGCGGCGTTGCGAAAACATTATCGTTATAAGCTCTACCAACGATAATGGTTTAAATGGTATTCCCGGGGATACTCAATGTAGTAGTGATTCGCTACTTCGATCTGAGAGACGACTAACAAGAAATACCTGTTCGAGACGGTGTTAAAACAGACGAACGAGTAAAATAAATGAACTAATTCAGCAATGAGACAAAAGGAACTGGCTTAGAAAGGTTCTTCTGAAGCAGTAAGTATATAAGTAAATCAATAATCATGCAAAATACCCTAAACGCACTTCGCATCCAGCCGTATATTCGATAAAATCAGTCATGCAATCAATAGTAATATAGTGTAAAGAATTTTGTGCAAAAGTAAAATATATATAAAAAAAGTTTATATTGGCAAGTGTACTACCAGTTGGTTATGGTAGAATTAGATTCGCGTTCATTTGTTGGTAAATTGAAGTGCACTCCAACGTCGTATGGTTGCTACTACAGTCGATGCTTTACGAACTAGCTACTGCTATGTTGCGTTCATTTAGCTGGGTGAAGCTATGAATGATATTGATTAACTTGACTTAGTTATTCAATAGAGACTAAACTCTCATAAATTAGTTAAATTTATGTCTCAAATATACCGGACACAATCATTAATACGACGACAAACACGTAAAACTATCGCGATCCGCGATGATCAATGTGTTGAGCAACTATCAGTTTAACTCGAGTGATAAGTACAAAAAAAAATTAAAAGAAGTGAGATGTGCGCTACAAGCTAGTGAAAAAACAAAAAAAATGTTAAACGCGGCGTTAAATCGCAGACGCGGTTGGTCGCTACCGACGCAAAAGATAGATGTCTAAAAGACCGAGTATATAATTGTGGTCAAGTACCGCTTGACCTACCAGTGAATGAGTGAAACTTACTCAACGATATTGGTAGAGAATACCCAAGAGGAGTATTCTACTAACGTAGGATTAGGAAATCTTATCCATGTACAAGCGCTTCCGCGAAATAATTAATTGTCTGATAAAAAGACTATGAATACACAATTGTACCACTCAATGAAATTGATCGCTACACTATAACAACAATTGACAAAAGTATCGTAACGAAAATGTAGAATCCCGAAATCGGACTTGGCTTTCGAACTTAAATTGGAAAAGTAATACCCACTCTAGGTTCAAACCACTGAATATTAAGTAAGCAAAATGTCCTTAAAGACACCTACTACACTACACAAATTATATAAGCTGTGTATGGAGGAGGAGGCGTCAGGTCCTGCCTTCCACATAGGATTGTAAAACTTTATGGCGTGCACCACCGTCCGTGGTCGAACGCGATGTACAGCAGATTGCTGCGTACACTATCAGGCACTACATATGACCCGCCTGTGGGCCTTGTTGGGACGGAATACTTCCTCGTCCCTCATCATATAACACACAGATAATTAACACAAATACTTAATGGTTACCTGGTATTCCAAGATATGATAATCTTAATGAACTTTACATATAATTTTATTTAACAGGATCGTATGTCCATGAGGATGAAGAATTGAAACTGCTTTATGGCTCCAGCGATGCTCAAAGATATGTATTTGGTGTTGGTGTGTGCTGGGGACCGGCATCCGTGACCGTGCACGCGCCAGACGTCCTGTTGAGTTGCTCCAACGTTGTATAGTTGCTCCTTGGCTTATTAAAGTTGCTCCTTGGCTTATTAAAGAGTATCTTCAGCCTGTCGTGGCTGGGTTTTGGTCTTCTCATATGAAATCCAGATGAAATATGCCTTGGTGACCGGGCCTCTAACTTTAAGGTGTATTTTTCGCAAAAGTATTAAATAGGTGCGGCGGAGGGCGTTGTCGGGTTGACGAGTGGCTCGCCGATTCTCAATGCATATATAAAAAAAAATATGCCGAAAAGTGGACGATTGATGTCTCGTCAAGGATGTGCTTAAACACGTGGGAATCACGCGGACCCCGTGTACCAAAAAAGAGTTAAAATACGGCGTGTCTCGCTCCGATGCGTAATCGGCATCAAATAATGTATGTATTTAATTAAATAGCACACCGCCCATTGAATATATATATGTGGCACATGTGAATATGCAACCAAGATACATCTGCGACCGCGTGTGCTGGCAAAAGAATGCAATGTCGCTTAGCACACTAGCCAATTCCGTAGGGAAATAATTCAATGGGCCGCTTCGACTGGCCTGCCTAGTGGATAGGGCAATAATAACCCATGGATCCTCTTCGATGGCCAATCCTGGTGGAGAAAACAGCCTTTTAAAAGCTTGCCATGTGGTATGGCTTCTGAATATTTCTCAATACCGAAAGAATATGTCCTTCTCGGTGTTGAGAAATTCATCGAATAATATCCTTACCTGGTTAATTGAGGTGTTTATTCACTTATAAAAGTGTTCCTTTATTGCTTTATGCAGCAATGAAAATCTCTCATCCGAAACGAACAAAAAGTATGGCCGCGGCCCGAAGTTAAAAAAAACTTGTGAGAAAAAATGCAGGTTCTGTCGAGCATTTGCCTCCTCGTCCACGTTCAACTTTAAAATGAAATCCGATCCACAGACTATTTCCTATCTCAGCTTTCCTAGCGTTCTCAGTACCAGTGGTGTTCGCTTTTGCCAGTGACTGGCGAGAAAGTTTTCCCTAAAAAACTTGGAATTTCGACTAAGTCCACTTGGTCTAATTTCCAAGAAAAGGAGAACTTCTCGCAAATTGGATTTAGTACTTCTGGACCTCTCACTCGTCGTATCGTAAAGACACTGCGACTCTTTACCGTCTAGTCGGTCAAAGACAAAAATAATTCTCAAGGAATGTATGACATATGTGCTCCAGTGACGTCAAGATACTCTTCGGTCTATTTGAGAACAGAAATAAAAGGGAATTTTTTTATGAGCAAATCGGAATCAACCAAGAGTCTCATGCACAGCTGAGAGCCGGGAATTAGTTGAAGCAATATAACTAAGTACTGCGGGGTACTCATATGTAATGTCTGGTGAAATATTTTTGATCTCAAAGATCAAAAAAAAAAGATTAAAATTGTTAAGTCTGGGATGTGGTTGTAAGTCAGATGTCTCACCTTTTTAAATCTTTTGTATGGCAGGTAGACTTGTGGCCTCGCCTATCTTCTACTTCGTATAGATTACTACCGATTATTCTATTGACATGAACTTTAATAAATTTGGGACACAACTTCGTGTTTAAATGCTTAGTTGCATCACTCAAGACATGATTACGCTTATAAATTTCGTCACCAACTTTAAATGAAACGTTCCTATTTCGAAGATTATATGTTTTCTCATACGCTTCGTGAGTCTTCATTAGTGCTTGCCCTAAATACGAGTGGATGATGTTCATCTTGGCGACTTTAGGAAGCCAATCTATCTCCGAACAGTTCAGTCCACCCAACTCTCTCAGAAATCGATAGTCAGCCCCATGTTCAATCATACGTTGCCCGAATAAGGCTTCGTATGGGGACATCAAAAGAGTTGAATGCACTGTTGTGCGTAAAGCACTACTGATCGAAAACAGATGGGCATCCCAATCCGTCTGTCGAGGATTGACATACGACCGTATGGCCACCAAGATTGAACGGTTCACACGTTCACTTGCATTTGACTGTGGAGCATACACTGCCGTCCGGTAGTGTTTGACCCCGAAAACATCTAGGAATTTCTGGAACTCCTTAATAAAAAACTGCGTGACATTAACAGAGAGAAGACTCTCTGGCACTCCGTAAATTAAGAAGATCTCGTCTTTTATTAATTTGACCACGCTCGCGGCTGTTGCCTTGCGCAGTCTTTTGATGAAGACGAATTTCGTTAACTGATTCAACGCAATTACTATATACACATTTCCGGATTTAGATCTGGGGTACGGCCCAAGAAAGTCAACATACAAATGTTGAAATGGTCTATCAACTTCAAAACTTTTTCCCATCTCTGCCCGTAATGTCATGTTCGCTGCTTTACTGGTCTTGCATGTCTCACACCGGTCTACGTAAAGTTTGACCTGAGTGGACATACCGGGCCAGTAGAACCTATCTTTCAACCGATAAATTGTCTTCACCACCCCACCATGCGAAGCACGTGGCGGGTTGTGAGCTAGTGAGATTAGAGATTCCGTCATCTCTTGTTGCGGTAAATTTTACCACAACAAGTTTTGCCAACCCATTTCCTCTAATAACTTTTGTTTCACATTCCCTTCCTGTTGCGGCTCCAAAATAATCTAAAGAGTGCAGTAGAAACCTGGTCCATCAGCCAGAGGACTGCTCTTTAAGTATTTTGGAAAAGTAACCAATCTAGGTTCCATCAGAGGTGTTGGACAGGAGGTCCACTTTATTTTTCGAAAAGCGGAAGAGCCAATAAATCTTCGAGTTGTCGACAGAAGGTCGAAAGAGCAGAAAGGCATGAAGATGACTCATGTCCAACGATGTGTGAACTATAATCACACCAACATAAATGTAGTATGGCCGAGTGCCCACCATAAAGTGTCAGACATCAAAGAAAAATCACAATGATGTGTTTTTCCCTTTCTAATATTTTCTGCGCGAAGGTCTACAAAATAAAGATTTGTCTTGTTTATAAATTCTACCATTTTAGTTGGAAAATGGTAAAGTTTCTTTCCAACAAGAATATTCTTTTCAAAATAATTAATTTGGGCCGGTTTGGGCTGGGGACTTTGCGCGTTTTGTCGTAGTTTTCCACTTGCCTTTTTAAAATAAAATATAATTGACATTATACGGCTGAACACGTCCACTGAGCCTACGAGGATCGCATCCTCAACGCATAGGATCGCGTGCAATGGTGGTATCACCGCTCTCAGTCGCACGTCTCTGCATAGATGGGCGAGATGCTGCTGCATGACTGAGACAAGAACACCACCACGCAAAAGATCCGAAGAGGATGGCTATATGGTCGGGGCGAAGTGGACAAGCCAGGCCTCCATTTTGGAGGAGAATTCAATTTTGGATTTTGAAGAGAAGAAAGCGATATTTTTTGGGAAAAAGAAGAATTTTAAAAAGAGAAGTGAAAAATTACCGAGAACGTTTCGTTTAATTTAAAGATAATCAGAAAAGGATTCCTTTTGTGCCAGAAAGAAGAATCGAGTGGATTTGGAAGAGTATTCTTGTTGTGACTTAAGGATTTTACCAAGCTAAGTATTTTTGTGTCTGGTTGGGACCAGAAATTTTAGCTTGTTCATTGTTTTTATAGTTTGTTTAAATGCGTTTTGTTTGTGACCCTGTGTGGGGCAAATAAATTGGTGTTTGAGTAGGCCTTCGCTGATCGAGCGTCTTCTCCCAAGATTGTGGGACTCGTGACCCCTTTTGTTTTTTTAACTTGCATTACCATTGTGATTTTCCTTTGTGTCATCGTGACACAAAACAGTGTTTGCTTTTCTTTATTTGCCAAAACCTATTCTTTATTTCGAGAATAAGCCTTCTGCTTACCTCGAAATATCATTGTTCTATTTTTCTTTTTGTTGAAAAGACTCTGGGTTTTCGTCCAGGCCTTCTGCCAAGGTTTCCCAGACCACTAACTCCTAATCAATAAAAGATTCAAATTTCCCATTGGGAATAATAATTCTTGTGTTCATATTGTTAATATTGAAGACCTATTTCAGATTAGTATTGGTAAGGCAAACTACCATAAAAGTTTCCTGGCGCCCACTTAAATCGAGTACACCCTGTACTCTATATACACATAATCTCAATTCATCGTTTCTTTTTTTATTAATCGAGCGCGATTAATAAACATAATTGTTCTTATCGAACCCACTCCCAGCTGAGCTAACGGGAGACAGCACTGCAGTTGCTGTCTGGCTAGGGATTATTTTTTTTGTGTATCTTTTTTTTTTTTATCAAACACACCGGCGTTTGACGTTTTGCGTTTTCATTAAAATTCTCAAGTCGTGTTGCACATCGTCTCTGTGCATTTGTTTATTCTTTTTTTTTAATAAATATATTCGCGTTTTAGTTTTGGATTCGGGTAATCCTCATAGTTTAGTTTTAAATACATAATTTAATAATAATATATTCGATCGCGGTCGTGTGTTTTTGTTTTGGTTTCTTTAAAAAAATATTCCTAGCAATTGGCGCTCCAATCTGTGGGGCCTGTTTAGGGAATTCATTGAAATTCTGTGTTGTCCTGTGTTAGAGAAAGTGTTTAGGGAAGTGTTTTGGAATTTTCATTTAAAAAGATTTTACTTGGTTTGTTTTTTTTCTCATTCAGGTGCAGTGTGGTGGTTCCTGGTGACAGCGTATCAACTCGGCAGAGACCTTTGGCGTTTGGCCATTTTATAATTACCTTGCCTTGTGAGTTAAGGCAATTAATCCGTGAGTTTTCTTTTTTTATTTTCTTTTTCGTTTCTAATTTTTTTTGGTAGTTCAGTTATTGTATCGATATTTCTGTTTTTGTATAACATTCATTGGAACAAAATAAGAATATCGAAAGTAGTTTGCTTATCCATCCATTTTGAGTTGAGAGTAGCGTCGTCGCACTCTAACTCATAGCTTTAATTTTTTGTTGTATTTTTTTTGACAGTTGGTCAAAAACATTTTATTTGATTTAAGTGTTGCCCCTTTTATTTTCTGGGGTTGTAATATAAGACATTTTACCAAATTTTTTTGCTCGATACCTTTATATTTTTATTTTTTTTTTGTTTTTTGGTTAAATCCTCGATTTGTTTTTATTGAGTTGGTGGTAGTTGATTTTTTTTTATTGAAAAAAGTTTTTTTTTAAGTGAGAATTTAGTTCTTTTTTTGGAATTATATATTTTTTTTAATTGTTTTTTTTTGGTTTTGGAGTAAAGTTTTTTTTTGTTTTATGATAAAAATGGATGTGAGTCAGATAAATAGACTGACACAGGAGGAAATTTCTTACGAAATTGGGAGTAGGGGTTTAGCGGTAGGGACGGTTGAGGAGATGCGGAAAACGCTTAGGGCAGCATTAAAACTTCAGCGTAGGGCTTCTTTTGTAGCTCCGGCTTACCCATTCAGTTTTGATGTGGATCAGGTGGCCGTAGAGAATAAATTAGGAGAAATCGCGAAACTTTTAGAAAATCCTCCGAAGTCGGAAACTTCGAAGGAATATCTAAAAATTTTAACGAAGATTGAGTGGGGGTTACGTAGGATGGATAGGTCGGTCCCTGAAAATGAGTCACAGGAGAAGTGTAGGTTAGGGTTGAAAAATAGATTAATAATGGCTTTGGCCGATTTAGATGGTGATGAGGAGGATGATGAGGATGAAGAAGATGAAGAAAAGGAAGATGAGGAAGTGCAAGTAGATAGACAGGGACCGAAAACTAAAAAGATTTTAGGAACTGAAAAGGAACATGAAGTGGAACATAGGGGAAGTAAGTCGGTGATCACTTCTGCTAGTGCACCGAGTGGCATAGGTGAGGCAGACAGTTGAGGGAGGGATGTTAGTAGACAAGTTAACACCACAGTAGAACAGGTGGTAGTGAATTCGGAAAAATTTCAAAATTTGGCTAAGTGGGATGTGAAGTTCACTGGGGAGCGCTGTGGTGCCTCAGTGAACTCATTTTTAGAAAGAGTTGAGGAGTTAAGACAGGCGAGGGGGGTCTCTGAAAATCAACTTTTTAAGGCAGCGGTCGAACTTTTTGTAGGGAAAGCTTTGATTTGGTTTAGGGCAATTAGGATTTCGGTTGGTTCGTGGCAAGAACTGGTCAAGGAGTTGAAACTTGAATTCTTGCCACCGAACTATGATGATCAGCTTTTCGATGAGATTAGGCGTCGTACACAAGGCAAAGATGAATCCATCGGAGTCTATGTGGCGACAATGCAGAATTTGTTTGGTAGGTTAACCGGTCAAATCTCGGAAAGTAGGAAGCTGTCAATGATTCAAAGGAACTTGACACCTTTCTACCAAACTCAGCTTGGTTTGGCTAAACCAAGTTGCGTTTCGGATTTGGTTGCTTTAGGTAGGAATTTAGAAGCGGTTAGGGCGAATGTGGAAGCGTATGTTCCACCACCTGGTGTTAGGAATAATAGGACTTTGCTAGAGCCGGATCTAGCATATGTAGGTTTTGATTCTTCTGAGGTTTTGGTTGTTTCGGACAACAACCCAACTTCTAATCAGGCCCAAACTTCAAACCAACCCCGACTTTTGTCTAGTATTAGGTGTTTTAATTGCAATGGATCAGGCCATTATGTAAATAGGTGTTCTGCTCCTAGGCGTTGTTTTGGTTGTGGCGCTGCAGGCGTCTCTAGACAGAATTGTCGTAAGTGTTCGGGAAATGGGCAACGGACTCCTGCGCCAGCAGGGCGGGAAGTCCGAAGACGTTGACAGGGTTGCCTGCTGGTAACCAGTCGGCGGATTTAATTCATTTAGGGTTTACTCTCGAGGCAAACGGTAATGATAGGAGACCATTTTTGAGTGTTAGTGTTTATGGTTCTAAGTTTTTAGGTTTATTAGATTCAGGTGCTTCTAGAACCATAATAGGTAGGGATGCCTGGTTAATGATAGGAAATTTAGGGCTTTCTTTGAAAAAAGACTCTGTTCACTGCGTGTGTTTGGCAGATGGAACAAGAGTTGAAGTTTTAGGAGTGATCTCTCTTCCAATCATAGTTGAGGATAGGGCAGTTTTAGTTGACTGTTTGGTCATCCCTTCTCTGCCACATACGGTGATTCTCGGCGCAGATTTTTGGGCGCTGTCGGGTATTGTCCCGGATTTAAGATCACGGATGTGGACTTTTTCGGAGCAGGATAGTCCTGTTTCGATATGTTCGATTACAGAACGATCTGAGTTGAGTGTTAGGGAAATTGAAACATTAGAAGAGTTTATAGGAGGATCTTTTAGGAAAATGCCTGAAGGCTTAGGGTGTACCACTTTAGTTAAGCACAAAATTAGGACGTCGGCGGAACCGATAAAACAACGGTATTATCCGGTTTCCCCGGCAATGCAGGAGCATATCGATAGGGAACTAAATGAAATGTTAGAGGCAGGAGTTATTGAGAGATCGACAAGTGCTTGGTCGTCTCCAATACTGTTAGTTAAAAAGAAAGACGGCTCCTATAGATTCTGTGTGGATTATAGGAAGCTGAATAAGAATACTGATAGGGATGCTTATCCACTTCCGTATATTAATTCAATTTTAGATAGGCTTCGGGGTGCTAAGTTCTTGTCTTCATTAGATATCAAGTCAGCGTATTGGCAGATACCTATGGAGGAAGAATCTAAGCCCTTTACTGCCTTTACGGTACCTGGGAGGGGTCTGTTTCAGTTTAGGAGAATGCCGTTCGGTCTGCATAACTCACCGGCGACTTGGCAGAGGTTTATCGACACAGTTTTGGGTGCCGACCTGGAGCCATTCGTTTTCGTCTATTTAGACGACATCATCATAATTTCTGAAACTTTCGAGAAACATCTTGAAATTCTGAATGAGGTGATGAAAAGGTTGAGTGAGGCAGGATTAAAAGTGAGTAGGGAAAAATGCAACTTCTGCATGCCCTCTCTTAAATTTTTAGGTTATATAGTGGATCGAAATGGGTTACATGTAGATCCAGAAAAAGTGGAAAGCATGGTTAGGATTCCAGCACCGAAAAATATTAAAGAAGTTAGGAGTTTTATAGGGACAGTTTCGTGGTACCATCGTTTTGTACCAAATTTTGCAGAATTACTTAGGCCCTTGTCAGATTTATTGAAAAAGAACAAAAAGTTCATTTGGAGTCAGGAATGTGAGGATAGCTTTAGGAAGGCAAAGGAGTGTTTGGTGACAGCACCTATACTCACTTGCCCAGATTTTAAACGACCATTTGTCGTTCAAACAGACGCGTCAGATTACGGTATCGGTGCGGTTCTTTCACAGAATTTTGATGAGGGAGAAAAGGTTGTCTGTTACCTTAGTAGGTCGTTAAATCGTAACGAAAGGAATTATAGCACAACAGAGAAAGAATGCTTGGCCGTACTTTGGGCAATAGAGAAGTTGCGACCGTATATCGAGGGTGTTCGATTTACGGTTGTAACAGATCATTACTCTTTGGTATGGTTAAGTAATCTTAAAGATCCACAGGGTAGGTTGGCTCGTTGGGCCATTAGGTTACAGCAGTTCGACTTTGAGATCATTCATCGCAAGGGCAAAGAGCATGTAGTTCCGGATATGCTTTCTCGAGGAGTGCCACAGTTGGGTGGTATCTCAGATGAGGATTTAGACCCTTGGGTGGCTAAAATGATTTCAACAGTCAATGCCAATCCACTTAGGTTTCCAGCTTGGAGAGTTGAACAAGGGAAGTTGTTCAAACTGGTGAAGCCAAATCATGTCGTAGTACATGAAACTAATCAGGAGTGGAAGAGAGTGATAGGTAAAAATGAAAGATTAGGTATTTTGCAGGAGAACCATGATAGTCCATTAGCAGGACACATGGGTGTTAGGAAAACTTTCGCCAGAGTAATGGCAAAATTTTACTGGCCAAAAATGAGGGCCGATATAACCAGGTATGTTAGGAATTGTAGAGTTTGCCAACAAGTAAAGCCGGTGAATGATAAGCCAGCTGGTTTGATGACAGAGAGAGTAGGAATCAAATCACCATGGGAGATGATTTGTATAGATCTGGTAGGTCCGCTTCCTAAGTCGAGTAGGGGTTTTACGTACATTTTGACGGTAGTGGATTACTTTTCTAAGTTTCCACTACTCTTTTCGTTGAGGTCGGCTACGGCCAAGTCTATTTGTAGGGAACTAGAAGACAACGTCTTCCTTCTTTTTGGAATTCCGAAGGCGGTCGTCTGTGACAACGGTCCTCAGTTCCGTTCCAAGGAACTGAAAACGCTTTGCCAGGCGTACGCGTCAGAAATAAAATTCACAGCCCATTATCATCCGCAGGCGAATCCTGCGGAGAGAATAAACCAAATCATTAAGACGACGTTGAGGGCTTACGTCGCTGAAAACCACAGAGTGTGGGATTCACAGTTGCAGAAGGTGGCGTGCGCGATTCGCACGTCACAGCATGAGGTTTTAGGAGTTTCTCCTTACTATGCGAATTTCGGGAGGGATATGGTGACTTCTGGTCGTGAAGTACCATTAGTAGAAGATAGCTCCGAAACGGTTCAAGATCAGGTCGAGATCGAGAATCGTTTCAAAGAGCTTAGAGTTGACATTTTAAAAAATTACAGGCAGCTTCTAAAAGATCTGCCCAAGCCTACAATCTTCGACGGCGTGATGTTCAATATCACCCCGGCGAACTTGTGTGGCGAAGAAACTTTTCGTTGTCGGATGCCGCGAATTATTACGCCGCGAAATTAGCACCGAAGTTTGTCGGTCCGTTTAGAATTAAAAAGCGTTTGTCACCTTGGACGTACTTGCTTGAAGATAGTAATTGTAAAGACCGCGGAACTTGGAATGTCAAGGATTTGAAACCGTATACCGACGCATCCGATTTGTAAAGTAACGTAGCTTGATTTTTTTTTTTTGTAAAAAGTAGTAAAGTAACGTAGCTTGATTTTTTTTTGTTTTTCGCTCTTGAATTTTAATTTAATTTTACTTTGATTATTAGATTTTTGATTTTTGTTATTTATAATTAACATTTACTTTTTTTTTTTTTTTTTTTTTTTGATGGAAAATTATACCTTTTTCTTTCCCGGGCATCTCTTTGAAAATGTATTACAATTTTTATGAATTGTAAGTACATTTCCTAGGAGGTGAGGGTGGGATTTGTTGCGGTAAATTTTACCACAACAAGTTTTGCCAACCCATTTCCTCTAATAACTTTTGTTTCACATTCCCTTCCTGTTGCGGCTCCAAAATAATCTAAAGAGTGCAGTAGAAACCTGGTCCATCAGCCAGAGGACTGCTCTTTAAGTATTTTGGAAAAGTAACCAATCTAGGTTCCATCAGAGGTGTTGGACAGGAGGTCCACTTTATTTTACGAAAGGCGGAAGAGCCACTAAATCTTCGAGTTGTCGACAGAAGGTCGAAAGAGCAGAAAGGCATGAAGATGACTCATGTCCAACGATGTGTGAACTATAATCACACCAACATAAATGTAGTATGGCCGAGTGCCCACCATAAAGTGTTAGACATCAAAGAAAAATCACAATGATGTGTTTTTCCCTTTCTAATATTTTCTGCGCGAAGGTCTACAAAATAAAGATTTGTCTTGTTTATAAATTCTACCATTTTAGTTGGAAAATGGTAAAGTTTCTTTCCAACAAGAATATTCTTTTCAAAATAATTAATTTGGGCCGGTTTGGGCTGGGGACTTTGCGCGTTTTGTCGTAGTTTTCCACTTGCCTTTTTAAAATAAAATATAATTGACATTATACGGCTGAACACGTCCACTGAGCCTACGAGGATCGCATCCTCAACGCATAGGATCGCGTGCAATGGTGGTATCACCGCTCTCAGTCGCACGTCTCTGCATAGATGGGCGAGATGCTGCTGCATGACTGAGACAAGAACACCACCACGCAAAAGATCCGAAGAGGATGGCTATATGGTCGGGGCGAAGTGGACAAGCCAGGCCTCAATTTTGGAGGAGAATTCAATTTTGGATTTTGAAGAGAAGAAAGCGATAATTTTTGGGAAAAAGAAGAATTTTAAAAAGAGAAGTGAAAAATTACCGAGAACGTTTCGTTTAATTTAAAGATAATCAGAAAAGGATTCCTTTTGTGCCAGAAAGAAGAATCGAGTGGATTTGGAAGAGTATTCTTGTTGTGACTTAATGATTTTACCAAGCTAAGTATTTTTGTGTCTGGTTGGGACCAGAAATTTTAGCTTGTTCATTGTTTTTATAGTTTGTTTAAATTCGTTTTGTTTGTGACCCTGTGTGGGGCAAATAAATTGGTGTTTGAGTAGGCCTTCGCTGATCGAGCGTCTTCTCCCAAGATTGTGGGACTCGTGACCCCTTTTGTTTTTTTAACTTGCATTACCATTGTGATTTTCCTTTGTGTCATCGTGACACAAAACAGTGTTTGCTTTTCTTTATTTGCCAAAACCTATTCTTTATTTCGAGAATAAGCCTTCTGCTTACCTCGAAATATCATTGTTCTATTTTTCTTTTTGTTGAAAAGACTCTGGGTTTTCGTCCAGGCCTTCTGCCAAGGTTTCCCAGACCACTAACTCCTAATCAATAAAAGATTCAAATTTCCCATTGGGAATAATAATTCTTGTGTTCATATTGTTAATATTGAAGACCTATTTCAGATTAGTATTGGTAAGGCAAACTACCATAAAAGTTTCCTGGCGCCCACTTAAATCGAGTACACCCTGTACTCTATATACACATAATATCAATTCATCGTTTCTTTTTTTATTAATCGAGCGCGATTAATAAACATAATTGTTCTTATCGAACCCACTCAAAGCTGAGCTAACGGGAGACAGCACTGCAGTTGCTGTCTGGCTAGGGATTATTTTTTTTGTGTATCTTTTTTTTTTTATCAAACACACCGGCGTTTGACGTTTCGCGTTTTCATTAAAATTCTCAAGTCGTGTTGCACATCGTCTCTGTGCATTTGTTTATTCTTTTTTTTTATTAAATATATTCGCGTTTTAGTTTTGGATTCGGGTAATCCTCATAGTTTAGTTTTAAATACATAATTTAATAATAATATATTCGATCGCGGTCGTGTGTTTTTGTTTTGGTTTCTTTAAAAAAATATTCCTAGCACTCTGATGGGACCCACAACTTCCAAGTTAGATCGTCCGCCAAGGGATTACCAACCGCATGTTTAGTGCGTTTGTATATGTATCCTTCCGACACTTTGAGATCCGGCAGACGCTCCTGTTCCCTCCTGATATGACTGATGATATCGAGATAACCTTCAGACTTAAAGGATCTATCCCCAAGATCGATGTGGAGTACCTCCGAGGCACCGATCTGTGGTAGAAATGAAAGGAAAGCTGACACTGTCAACTCATCGTCTTCATAAGCTCTGGATAGAGCGTCTGGCACGACATTTAATGTTCCCTTCCTATGCTCCAACACAAAATCGAAACCTTGGAGTCGCATACTCCACCTCGCTAGTCTTCTAGTTGGATCCTTCATAGTCATCAGCCATTTCAGGCTGGAATGACCCGTAATAACGCGAAAATGGTATCCCTCAACGTACGATCTGAACTTCTGGATACCCTCAAAAGCTGCTAAGCACTCGCGCTCTGTCACCGAATAGTTTATCTGTGCAGCATTCAGTTTCCGAGAGAAGTAGTACCTAAATAGGCTGCTCCGCCCCGGATTCGTCTCGCTGACAGAGTACACACAGAGAATGATGAATTCTTTAGAGAAGTCCGGATTGAATAATACAGGCGTTGAAGTCAAACCTTGCTTGATTTGCAGGAATGCTTCAATAGCTTCTGGTCCTAGCTTAAAGGCTTTTCCCTTTTTCAGTGTCTCGGTCAAGGGTGCGGCTAGGATGCTGAAATCATTCACAAACCGTCGATACCAACCTGCCATACCGAGGCATCGGCGGACTTGGCGAGTTGTGGTTGGTAACGGAAAGCTAGTGATTGCTGAAATTTTGTCAGGATCAGCTTTCATGCAACCCTGACCGACCTTAAAACCGAGATAGTGAAGCTCGTCAAAACAACACTTCGACTTCTCGACATTAATCGTCAGTCCTGCATCAGTCAAGCACTTTCCGACCATCTCCAAAGTCTGTATGTGTTCGTTAAAATCCCTTGACAAAACCAATAGATCGTCTAAGTATACAAAGACTTGATCTCGTAATCCCGAGGGGATAACGCGACTCATCAGGTAGCTTAAACTTTGTGCCGCATTGCATAGACCGAAAGGCATGACCTTAAATTGGTACAGTGGTTGGCCAGGTACCGTAAAAGCAGTCTTTTCCCTCGAACTTTGCTCCAGCGGTATCTGCCAAAACGCATCCTTCAGATCCACGCCAGAAATATAGCGTGTTGAAATGGTCTATCAACTTCAAAACTTTTTCCAATCTCTGCCCGTAATGTCATGTTCGCTGCTTTACTGGTCTTGAATTCTCTTTTTAATATACATTAATTCTGTTTTTGACCTACCATTTGTAGGAAAAGTAAATGCTTTTGCAGATGACATAGCGATTGGATATGATGCATTAAATCCATTAAATTTAGTAGCTGACATAAATCACGATGTTCATTTATTAAGGTTATGGTTTGCAGACCATAAACTTGTTGTCAGCAACAAAACCAAACTTATGCTATTTTGTCCGGAAACAAATGTCGAAACTGATATAAAAATAATGTTTCACTCACCATTCTGTATGAGTTTTAGACTTTTTAATAGCCATTGCTCTGAATCTCATTCTCTATGTAGTTTTAATTCCACAGCAGCTTGCAGTGGTAAGTGCTTTGATATTGAAATAGTCAAAAACTTTAAATACCTAGGTGTCATAATTGATCAACGCTTGAAGTGGACTGAACACATCTCGTACCTAAAGCAGTATTTCCTCTCCACAATTAGATGTTTTTACCGCTTGAGGAAATTTTGTTCAAACAATATGTTAAAAAATGTTTACTACGAAATATTTCACTCTAAGCTACAATATGGAATATCTTGTTGGGGTGGAGCTTATCAAAATAAAATACAACAATTGACAATCCTTCAAAAGTGTATACTAAGAAAAATCTGCAACGCTTCTCGTCTAGCTCACACCGCCGAATTATTTAGACAAACAAAAATTCTACCAGTAAGACACTTATTTTATTTCAAAGTCTTAAAAATATTTTTTATAACTGGTGGTTATTTAGAAAGCCCCATAACAAGCTCATATAATCTAAGGAGAAATAGTAGCTCAGTTCTGACTCTATCTTTTCGGACCACACTCTTTAGAAACTCTTACACCATCGTTTCTCGCAAATTATTCAACAGACTCCCGAGACATATACGAGACATACGAATTTTACCACTTTTCTTAACATCTATTAAATCTTGGCTCTTTGATTTTAACACTTACGACATCAAATCTTTGCTAAACTACACTGTTTGATTTTAAATGTATTCTAACGCTTATGATTTTCTAAGATTTATCTGTTCTTTCTCTCTTTGTACTCCAACTTGTTATACCTCTTCTTTCTTTTTACACTTCAACTTTACTATTTCTTTTAATTATCGTTCTTAAATCTTACGTTAAAACCTACATGTTCACCCCACAAATGATTAAATATTGTAAATGTAGCATTACCTCTATTTCATTAAATATAAATGTTACATACTATTCTCTTAAATTTTAAAATGTTAATTTATTAATAGATGTAAGTTATATTATATAAACATTGTTAAGGAGAATAAGGAATAAAAAATAAATAAAAAAAAAATAAATGTCTCACACCGGTCTACGTAAAGTTTGACCTGAGTGGACATACCGGGCCAGTAGAACCTATCTTTCAACCGATAAATTGTCTTCACCACCCCACCATGCAAAGCACGCGGCGGGTTGTGAGCTAGTGAGATTAGAGATTCCGTCATCTCTGATGGGACCCACAACTTCCAAGTTAGATCGTCCGCCAAGGGATTACCAACCGCATGTTTAGTGCGTTTGTATATGTATCCTTCCGACACTTTGAGATCCGGCAGACGCTCCTGTTCCCTCCTGATATGACTGATGATATCGAGATAACCTTCAGACTTAAAGGATGGATCCCCAAGATCGATGTGGAGTACCTCCGAGGCACCGATCTGTGGTAGAAATGAGAGGAAAGCTGACACTGTCAACTTATCGTCTTCATAAGCTCTGGATAAAGCGTCTGGCACGACATTTAATGTTCCCTTCCTATGCTCCACCACAAAATCGAAACCTTGGAGTCGCATACTCCACCTCGCTAGTCTTCCAGTTGGATCCTTCATAGTCATCAGCCATTTCAGGCTGGAATGACCCGTAATAACGAAAATGGTATCCCTCAACGTACGATCTGAACTTCAGAATACACTCAAAAGCTGCTAAACACTCGCGCTCTGTCACCGAATAGTTTCTCTGTGCAGCATTCAGTTTCCGAGAGAAGTAGTACCTAAATAAGCTGCTCCGCCCGGGATTCGCCTCGCTGACAGAGTACACATCCGATGCCAGTCGCGGATGCGTCGCAGAGAATGATGAATTCTTTAGAGAAGTCCGGATTGACTAATACAGGCGTTGAAGTCAAAGCTTGCTTGATTTGCAGGAATGCTTCAATAGCTTCTGGTCCTAGCTTAAAGGCTTTTCCCTTTTTCAGTGTCTCGGTCAAGGGTGCGGCTAGGGTGCTGAAATCTTTCACAAACCGTCGATACCAACCTGCCATACCGAGGAATCGGCGCACTTGGCGAGTTGTGGTTGGTAACGGAAAGCTAGTAATTGCTGAAATTTTGTCAGGATCAGCTTTCATGCAACCCGACCTTATAACCGAGATAGTGAAGCTCATCAAAACAAAACTTCGACTTCTCGACATTAATCGTCAGTCCTGCATCAGTCAAGCACTTTCCGACTATCTCCAAAGTCTGTATGTGTTCGTCAAAATCCCTTGACACAACCAATAGATCGTCTAAGTATACAAAGACTTGATCTCTTAATCCCGAGGGGATTACGCGACTCATCAGGTAGCTCAAACTTTGTGCCGCATTACATAGACCGAAAGGCATGACCTTAAATTGGTACAGTGGTCGGCCAGGTACCGTAAAAGCGGTCTTTTCCCTCGAACTTTGCTCCAGCGGTATCTGCCACAACGCATCCTTCAGATCCACGCTAGAAATATAGCGTGTCTCTGTCAGACGTGCTTGCAGCCCCTCTATATGAGCAATCGGGCGAACATCTTTCTTTGTCACGGAGTTCACCTTCCGAAAGTCCAGACACAATCGGTTCTTACCAGGTTTGCGTACAAGCACAACTGGACAACTCCATGCGCTGGAACATTCCTCGATGACTCCCAACGAAAGCATGCGGTCCAACTCCGCGTGCATAAGGGTTTGTATCGCTGGAGATACGAGATAGTACCTTTGCTTTATTGGTACGGCATCACCTGTGTCTATATAATGCTGCACTAGATTTGTCTTCCCGAGCCCATGGACTGCGAAAGAAGGAAATCTACGAACAACAGCTTCTAGTCGTTTAGACTCTTCATCATTCAACTTTATCTGGTTGGTGGGTCTCCCATCTGGCCCACCGGTCGTAATTCCTGAAAGACCCGCAATTACATTAGGGGCGATCTGGAATTTTTGCCAAAAATCAACGCCTAAATATAGACGTTGGCTTCACGATGGCACAATATAAAGATCGATATCTTTAGTCACATTCTTGTATTGAATCGGAGTGGTGATCACTCCCACTATGGATTGCTTGTGCCCAGCGGCCGTGGACACGGTAGTCTCTACCTTCCTCACCGCAACATTTTTGTCTTTTAAATAGGGCAATATATTGGTGCCTAAGCAACAAATGCTGGCCCCTGAATCAAGTAGACCTAGGAGGTTGTCACCAAATAGTCCGACCGTCACAAAGGGACGTGGGTCAGTTGACTCTCGGCCTATCGTTGCCGACACAATGTTACGGTAAGTAGTCCGCTTCCGATGGAAGCGCTCCCTTACTCGTAGTATCCGTTTGGATAAATCTGGAAAAGTGACTATCTCCTTCGTACCTCATTGTAATTGCGTAGCCTTTCATGGAAAGGTTTACGGTATAATGGTTCTATATTATTTTTATTCATATTTAAAATTGTTTCTGGTTTGGATTCTGCATTCAAAACAGGGATTGTTCTACAATCATTATCATTAGGTAATTCATTAGTCTTATTTGGTTTCAAAATAGTAATCTTCGGAAGTTCAAGAAGCTTTGTCGGCTTGTACACTTGAACTCTGGGTGAATCTAATCGGAGCGAACCCCCCGGTTAATGGATTGTTCCTCCTCTCGTTTCCCGCTAAACACTTCGGACATGACGGGCTATAGGCATCCACTAATCCGCAACGGAAACAAAAAAACTTTGTCAATTGGCTTGGCACAATCACGAAAATTGTGGCCAAGGACTTGGCAATTCCAGCATTTCTGTAAACTACGATCCCTTTATATCGCTTCGATACTAGTAGAGGGCAATGCTACTGTTAGATCCTGACAAGGCTCTCCCTCGATTTCGTTGATAAATTGCCTTGCAGGTGGACGTGGTGCACTTGGCACAAAACTCGGTCGGGTGTTCTCATATTGAGACTGGGCTTTCTCGATGGCTCGAAAATAATAGGCTAGCTGCCTTAGACTAGACGGACTGTAGGTAATGAGGAGTTCGCTCATAAACCTACGGATATTTGTTTTAATAATTTCTATTAGCTCTTTTTCAGGCCTGGGGACGCGCATCCTGGAATTCAGGTGAAGTATGGCATCGTAAAAATCATTGAATGTCTCGCCATTCATCATCTTACGATCCGATAATTTGCGGAAGAGCTCGGTGTCCGTCTCCAAACTGCGGTACTGTTCAACCAAAGCAGTCTTTAACTCTTCCCACGTAGTGTGCTTGTTACCTTTGAGGTACACCCAGTACCATGACTCTACGGAGCCTGATACGAAATGGTAAAAGTTCGTGGTAATATCATACCACGGCACACCATAACTACATCGAACACAATCGAGGCGGAATAGGAAGTCGTCGACCGACATGTTCCGACCATCGAATTTCAATCCCCATTTGTGGAATTGATGAACACGGTTCATAGAAGTCGCGTTCGAAGGAGGTGGCCTAGGTGGCGACGCAGCGGACTTGTCGTCGAAATTAATCGCGTTTAATCGCGTCATGAATCCGTCTAAATTTGAACCTAGAGGCATTTGGGCTGGATTGATGTCCGGCAAAGGTAGCTCTCTTGGTGGTTCGTAATGAGGAGTAATTCTGTTTGCCTCATATCCATTATTTGGTCTTTACGCGGACTGAAAGTTTTTGGACGTCGTTGGCCCAAGAGGTGCGTATAGGTTCACGACACGTGTAGTGTCTCGATTAGCTGAATTGGATTGCTGTGTGACTTTTTGCGTAGAAGTGGCGTCTGGTGGAGCAGGTGGCTTAGGAGGAGCAGAAGCATGAGTAGTTTTGACGGTACGTTTTTGAAGTAATTGTGCAACTTGATCAAGCAGTCGGGCATGACTTTTTTCTAACTCTTCTGCCATAAATTGTCTATCATTGACTCTTTGCAGATAAATGGTAGCTGAAACTACTTGTTGTATATAAGCACAATGATCAGCTGCATCTTTTCGGAGTTGTTCTTCGGCTCTCGCCACTTCGTCGTCGTCCACTACAATACTTCTGTTTCCAATATTATCTCCCGCCAGACTCTCGGCGTGACTGCCTTCGTCATCGGAGTGATTCTCAACGATATTATTTTAACCGCGATTGGGCTTTGGCTTTGTTCTTTGTAAGGTAAGTACTTTTAGTGGCTCTCTTGCGACCTGTGTTGCTCATTCACGGACGGACGATAACAATTGAGTGATTCTAAAGATCAAAAAGGATAAACTTTGTAGCCCGTGAGAATTCTCTCGAACGGTTGCTACTCAAGCAATATAACTATAAAAAAGTAAGTCAGGGTATGAAAATTTTAAAATATATCGTGAGCAAACCTCAAACGAATATTTCTCAATCAAGTAATTAAAAAAAAATAATTTTTAATAAATTTTTAAAATTGCTTAATCTAGGGGTAAGTATATGATTTGATACTTAGTCTACTAAACAAATCTTCGAAATATCTTCAGAAGTCTTTAATTCAACTGGATATTTAAATAACTACAAACCTAAAAAAAATGAAGTGCTTAAATTTACTAAGAAAAATTCTAAATCTGGAATCAATACTTAAAGGTACTCAAAACTTAATTGGATACTTAATAAACTAAACTTGGATTATATACTTAATAATAGTGGGTTCTGTCCCAAAAATTCAAGAAATTCTAATGTCGGGTTCTATCTCGAAAAATTATCTAAACCTGTAACAGCGGGCTCTATCCCAAAACTTACACATCCAATCGAGAAGTTACGTCTCAACTCGACTGACGGAATACTCAAAATAAATCGCTATCAAACTGTATACTGAACTCAAAAATATCTAAATCTCTATAAAGTTTTAATTCTCATAACGGATTCGGGAGAGGGTACCCCTCCCTTCTCTGAAACAAGGTGTGTACATTTTAGTTCTACTCTAGAACTTATTCAAAAAAAAAGAAATAAAAGTGTTGATCAAAGAAAAATTAGAGTGTTTAGACTTAGTAACACATTACGGCGTTCTATTGTTAAAGGAAAGACAATTTCTTTTACTCAACACATTGGTCAGGTATGTGACGGTGACATTACGCTACTGCAGACGTACGTCGGGTATAAAAATACCAACTACCGGTTAGCGCTTCATGTCCCGGCGCATACCATCACTTTTTGACGAGTATCAAAATGACTACGGCTCGTGAAACAACTGGGTAGCACAATAAATCACAAAAAAAAGATAAGTTAATTTGTTGTTAGACTAAATTGGGTCGTGCTCGAGTGAACGACCAGCTTCTGCAGCTGACGTGCGTCGGGCAAAAAGCACCAACCACCGGTCAGAAGACCTGCTCATCCCGCTCTCACATGACCGGAATCTTAAACTTCACCATCCGGATATTATCAACACCTCAGCTACTGACGATCAAGCAAATACTCCTGCTCAACCCGGACAGAGATCGAAGACAAACCTAAGTGACAAGAGGTAGAGGAGAAGTGGATAGACCTAACGCAACAGACTGACTCAGGAAAATTTTCACTAAATCACTGGACAAAATAGTGCCTGTTCCACTAACCTCGATGGTATTCCTCCATCTAAGAATCTTGATCGCGAACAAACAACATCTTCAATAACAAAAAAAAAATTTCAGGAGAAAAAGAAAAATTTTCAAAAATTTGCGGAAATTCTCGACTTTCTTCTACGTCACTCTGAATCAACCAAACTCTGATCAAATCCAATCTTAACTTCTCAAGCTAATTCGGGCCGCACGTTGGGCGCCATCTGTAACGTAGAAATTATGAAAATTGAAAGATGTCGTGGACAATGTGTATATTTACACATACCACCTGTGTCCATCAATAGACCCACGAACCTACACCGGGTCCAAACCTGATGCCTATCAACAATACAATCCAGAGAGGAAGCAAGAAGAAACAAGCGCCCCGCTTACCCTTGATCCTCGCCAAGGAACAGCAACCCCATCGTCATCCAACCGTGCCTCAGTGTGCATAGTACCCCTAATATAGACATACTTCCACTTCCACGACCTGGCTTCTTGCTCTTCCTACTCCCCTCCCCGTCCTTCCAATTTCCTTTCCATCCTCATCACAGAAGCGTAAACCATCTACCAGCCTACCATAGGTGCTGACTACAAAACCCCGTAGAACAGCCTAGAGGGTATCTGGTAGCATGTTTATGAATATCCACCGCAAGAGCTAGATGTTCCGCTTGCAGCTCACATGAGTGGTAGCCTACACCTGATAACCAACGACCCTACTTTAATCCCCTCGAATGTACCTAGACCTGTAGTGCCCTATCAATAAACCTCCAATAACCTTTCCAGAGTTTCTACTCCGGTATGCACTTCTACGTCTAGCTACCTTCGTCTGATTCCGAGTGAACGGGATGGAAGCAACCCCATGCCGGCAACGCCCCCTTTCTCAACAACCACTTGGTAAAAATAGCTGTCGGGAACGGCATGCGACAACGCAGGGTCGTGGTCGAGATCGACCGTCGCGCTGGCCGGCAGCACCCTAGCCTCAACTAGCTCAGTCAGGCCGTGGGCACTTGCTCCGGGATCTACACAACCGGTGTTACCTCTTTTTTTCTGCCGACCGTTGAACTCTGATGTTTGAGCTCGAATAATAATGTTAAATTGCTTAAGGGCCCTCATAACCTTTGAAGAAAAGATTGTAGCGAATTGATTACAAGGTAAAATGACTCATAAATGTACCTCTTATTGGAATGTGAGAAAACATAGATCGAAAGAGAAGAATTCTGTTTTGGGATTATTATACTATCCCGAAGAACGCGACACGTAAGTATTTTAAACAAAAGCTGATCATAGATTTTGGTGGCAGCTATGGCAAATAGTTATCATCTACACGGACAGCTGCCACGATGAAATGCTGCCCGTGGATGTAGAGGTGACTAACTTAGAGGAGAGAGAGGATCTAAGATGTAAAATGATCCTCTTGGTCTCTCAACCCACCCAATTCAACACCGAAAATCAACTCTCTCGGTGTCGACCTTGGTTGTCCGCGGACCTATGAGTCCCCAAAACTCAATTATATTATCGGGCAACCCCTTAACATGATAAGCAAGCAATAACTTGCCTGCTCACATACTATCACTATCTATTCCTAGTACCTGTCCTCGAAATCCTAAACTAACTTCGAAACAGCCCCAGCAAAATCCTAAAGATACCCAACCATACTTCACCTTGTTCAACTAAAGAGAAAAGTGAGGGGGACCACCCTCCCTATGACTAATTTACCTTATCATCCTGAAAAGTATAATTTCCAAAAGCAAAAAAAATTCAACTTCAAGATTTTTCTTTTAAATCGTTATAAAAACTTTAGTATTTTATTAATTATATATATCTTATATCTAACAAATCGGAACTAAATCTAAAATCAAAATCTTATCGAACTTTATCTTAATCAATGAAAACTTTCCTTTTGTAATTTTTCTTAAAATCTTAATACCTATCCAAAGAGGTATAATGAATTCGAAAGTATCAAAATTGATAAAAAGAATGTTTACTCTACTAGACTATACGTCTTGAATACCTAGAAACTTAATATAAAATTATCAATATTATATGGAGTTTTAAAATTCAAGTGGTTATTGTTCCAAATAAAAAAAAAAAGGTAAATTGTTGATAGCTAATCTAAAAGAATGCTATTCGAAACACGGTATCAATTCTTTTATATGGAAACCGAAAACAAAAGGAAACTTCCTACCGCGGCGTTGCGAAAACGTTATCGTTATAAACTCTACCAACGATAATGGTTTAAATGGTATCCCCGGGGATACTCAATGTAGTAGTGATTCGCTACTTCGATCTGAGAGACGACTAACAAGAAACACTTGTTCGAGACAGTGTTAAAACAGACGAACGAGTAAAACAAATGAACTAATTCAGCAATGAGACAAAAGGAACTGGCTTAGAAAGGTTCTTCTGAAGCAGTAAGTATATATAAGTAAATCAATAATCATGCAAAATACCCTATACGTATGGATACACTTCGCATCCAGCCGTATATTAGATAAAAACAGTCATGCAATCAATAGTAACATAGTGTAAAGAATATTGTGCAAAAGTAAAATATATATAAAAAAAGTTTATATTGGCAAGTGTACTACCAGTTGGTTATGGTAGAATTAGATTCGCGTTCATTTGTTAATAAATTGAAGTTCACTCCAACGACACCTGTAAATGATTATTAAAACCCAAATTTATTTCTAAAACTACGTATGGTTGCTACTACAGTCGATGCTTTACGAACTAGCTACTGCTATGTTGCGTTCGTTTAGCTGGGTGAAGCTATGAATGATATTGATTAACTTGACTTAGTTATTCAGTAGAGACTAAACTCTCATAAATTAGTTCAATTTATGTCTCAAATATACCGGACACAATCATTAATACGAGGACAAATACGTAAAACTATCGCGATCCGCGATGATCAATGTGTTGAGCAACTATCAGTTTAACTCGAGTGATAAGTACAAAAAAAAATTAAAAGAAGTGAGTTGTGCGCTACAAGCTAGTGAAAAAACAAAAAAAAAATTGTTTAACGCGGCGTTAAATCGCAGACGCGGTTGGTCGCTACCGACGCAAAAGATAGATGTCTAAAAGACCGAGTATATAAAAAAAAGGTTGAAGTAAATCTTCAAAAGTGAACGACAATCTGAAAACCGTAAGGTAATTGTGGTCAAGTACCGCTTGACCTACAAGTGAATGAGTGAAACTTACTCAACGATATTGGTACAGAATACCCAAGAGGAGTATTCTACTAACGTAGGATTAGGAAATCTTTTTCATGTACAAGCGCTTCGGCGAAATAATTAATTGTCTGATAAAAAGACTATGAATACACAATTGTACCACTCAATGAAATTGATCGCGACACTATATAACAACAATTGACAAAAGTATCGTAACGAAAATGTAGAATCCCGAAATCGGACTTGGCTTTCGAGCTAAAATTGGAAAAGTAATTTCCACTCTAGGTTCAAACCACTGAATATTAAGTAAGCAAAATGTCCTTAAAGATACCTACTACACTACACAAATTATATAAGCTATGTATGGAGGAGGAGGCGTCAGGTCCTTCCTTCCACATAGGATTGTAAAACTTTATGGCGTGCACCACCGTCCGTGGTCGAACGCGATGTACAGCAGATTGCTGCGTACACTATCAGGCACTAAATATGACCCGCCTGTGGGCCTTGTTGGGACGGAATACTTCCTCGTCCTTCATCATATAACACACAGATAATTAACACAAATACTTAATGGTTACCTGGTATTCCAAGATATGATAATCTTTCTAAACTTTACATATAATTTTATTTAACAGGATCGTATGTCCATGAGGATGAAGAATTGAAACTGCTTTATGGCTCCAGCGATGCTCAAAGATATGTATTTGGTGTTGGTGTGTGCTGGGGACCGGCATCCGTGACCGTGCACGCGCCAGACGTCCTGTTGAGTTGCTCCAACGTTGTATAGTTGCTCCTTGGCTTATTAAAGTTGCTCCTTGGCTTATTAAAGAGTATCTTCAGCCTGTCGTGACTGTTTTTTGGTCTTCTCATATGAAATATAGATGAAATATGCCTTGGTGACCGGGCCTCTAACTTTAAGGTGTATTTTTCGCAAAAGTATTAAATAGGTGCGGCGGAGGGCGTTGTCGGGTTGACGAGTGGCTCGCCGATTCTCAATGCATATATAAAAAAAACTATGCCGAAAAGTGGACGATTGATGTCTCGTCAAGGATGTGCTTAAACACGTGGGAATCACGCGGACCCCGTGTAATAAAAAAAAAAGTAAAAAAGTTAATTGAGGTGTTTATTCACTTATAAAAGTGTTCCTTTATTGCTTTATGCAGCAATGAAAATCTCTCATCCGAAACGCACAAAAAGTATGGCCGCGGCCCGAAGTTAAAAAAAAATTGTAAGAAAAAATGCAGGTTCTGTCGAGGATTTGCCTCCTCGTCCACGTTCAACTTTAAAATGAAATCCGATCCACAGACTATTTCCTATCTCAGCTTTCCTACTTTCCATAGAGCCAGCGCCCTGTTTTCCAGTCTCTTTCCATTATCATGTCATTCCCCTGCAGTACGTCAGGTGGCGTCGTAAAATCGGAGTTAAGGAGTAGTGCGCACTGCGCTACTTTTGTTGGCACTGAGTTTTTACCACTGATCTCTATAAACACTGGATAGCGTATTCCCTAGAAAGTATAACAGTTTTTGTGTGGCAAATTGAAGATGACAATTCCTCTGTGGTTGGAGGTTGTTTACCAGTTTGACAGCTGATTAAAAAAAATGAAATCAAATCAAAGAGAAAAAGGTAATTTATGATTTAAAATATTGTAATAACTATTAATTTAAAATAATTAAAGTATTTTTTTTTAAATTCTAGTGACAAATAAAATGGTTAAAAATGGTGTATAGTTGCAGATACTGCAAAAAATCAGGTGGAAAAGAAGGTAAGATACTTTTGCGATATTTTAGATAAATGAAATATAAATACAAAGTTTTGCAGGTTCCCATTAGAAGACACCCCCGCTTGGAGCTGTTGTGTGTTAATTTTTATTTCGGCACAAGCATACAAAAAATTATAATTCACAGTGCACTTCTCCGCTGCATTTCATGTAGTGTCGATTTTAGCGAAAAGTGTGCGAGATTGATCAGTACTTGGAATGGAATCCTCAAGGTCTAAGGCGGATTATAAGCCCAAAGGAATCATGGAGGTTAACTGATATGAAGGAATCTCGGTCGCAGTATTTGCAGCCGTGCCTACAGTTTATGCATCTTGTTGGGTACGCAGAGAGATAGACTGGCTGAGCACAATGGTAGGAATGTCAAAGCTAATGACAAACAAAAATACAATGTGTAGCACTGAACTCAAACAAAAATCATGTCTGCCTTTTCGACTGTTGTTGTTTTGCAGCGCCGCACGTTCGTGAAGTTGGAGTCGAGTAGACTTGTACTTACCTACTACTGCTACACCATATTGCTCAACCAGGGAAGGATATGATGGTCTTAGCCCAATGCTCCAGGACTAGTTAGATTGTTGCTTCCAATTCCAGCTGCCGGAAAACAACAAGAAGAAGAATATACAAAATTAACAAAGTTTATTTAATCTTAAAAGATTTTTATATTTATTTTTAAAATCTTCATTATATTATGTAAGTTTAAATTTGACAAACGAATTTTGTTTATAAGCATACTTTTGAAATTTTAAAATAACTTTTGATAATCAAGCAATAGAATAATAATATTAAAATTCACATAAAATCTAGAAGCATTTATTTTAAAGTAATATGTATGTATATTAAAAAATAAATTTTGTTAAGATTTATGCATTTTCAAAGAGGGTGCGGTCATTGCAATATTGGCTTGAATATTTGTATATTTTATAAATATGAATCGGCTTCAGTGAGTTATCTCGGAGAGCGTTTCTTTATGCACGCCTCCGAAAAGTATCAATTCTCCATTACCAGCCACCATTCAAGAAAGTATCAATCGTTTCGGAGCACCAGGAATTATTCCAAATTTCCAATTTTGTACTCTATCCATTGTAAGTAGCGGTCACTAGACAAAGCATTTTTGAGATCGCACACAAATAGAGAGACTACATTTCGCTTATACACGTTTTGGTGAGGATTCTTTGATTTGTTGCTCAGCGATGAGGGCTCGCCTTGAGTTTCGTATAGCAGAGTATAGAGACTACGAGTCCGACTTTGTACATTAAATGTGGCCATATTAAATGTGGCCATGCAAAAAAGATCCTATATAAGCATACCAAAACAATAGTAACCTTTATACAGGGTAAGACATTATTCTAATTACCTCATAAAGTTCATCAAATCGCTTTGGTAAACGAGGTTCGTGATCTCCACATCGTAGCGCCAAATTTCTTTGCAAACGTCAAAATCATTAGGATTATTTTCAAGAGGTGTGATCTCAGCTGGAGGTGCCAGTACCACATCATTGTTATTTCTAAAACCCCTCTGCGGAGGGTTGTGATATTTCTTCTCAGGAACGGGTGGTGCATGCATTCGTGGAAGAATGTTGTTATTGTTATGTTGGTTGTTATTATTAATACCAAGTCCTCTTCGATTTAAACGCACATCATCCACCACCCTAAAATAATCTACACGATTCAAGCCGCCACCTCTTCCTCCTGGGAATTGCCCAGTCCCTCTTAACGCAGTGGGGGCTCTTGTTTGTTTCATCATTTGAAAATCTGTTGGCAAATTTGGTGTGGGCCCAAAACTACCAACTACTTTGCATGCTGGATTACACCACATATGTGACGCATCCCATTTCCTATTCTTGACTGGGACACTTTTCCACTCCCGCTGTTCCTTGGACATGTCTAATACCCAAGCGTCTGTGTATATACTGTGTGGTCCACTACAACTGCCAACAATCAGAAGATGATCATCATCCAAGTTTACTTGAAATTGTCCATAACGTGGTGGAGGTTTGATGTTACCAGAATTTTTTGGCGTAGACCAAGTAAAAGATTCCAAGCTCAGGCACCAAGTTTCGTTGGAATAGTTATTGACTCCTTCAGATATCTGATAACCACCAAAAACTACCATTTTGTGTATATGAACACTTGCTGAGTGACCGGTCATTGGAGGTGGTGTTGGAAGTTGTGCACGCACGTGGACCCACCGATTTTGACAAATCTAATCTCCATAAATCATTAAATGTTGTGTCGGATGAGGGACCACCGCCAAATATATACATTGCGTTTTCGCGAAAGACGCCTGAGACTGAGTGCGAGAATCGTCCGGCTATGGTTGAAATTTCTTGGTCTCGATGATAAAGCTCCCATCGAAGACGAAAGTCATTGAGACCTTTTTGTAAGTTTATTTTTGAACGACATATTACATCTGGAAAAAAATGTTAAATTAAATAATATTTTTACAACTTTAAATAGGAATATTTTAACATAAAGTCATCAATTGATTGAGCTGGTGTCAACAGCATCGAATTTGAAAACAGCAATCATTCATTCCGAGTAGATCTGGAAGGGCTTGAAAGTTTTTGTAAAGTGTTGTTAAGGGACGGTGTATTCAGTGTCTTTATAATTGGTTTGATGTGGTCTAATCGTATTATTAGATGTATAATGATCATTTACAAATAATAACGATATGCATATGTACACCCAACATAGAGTGGTGGTCTCGAGCTTTGATTGCTTTCTAAGTTTTCAGTTGTACATTACATTTCAATAAAGAAAGGCAAATATTTAAGAATTCATACGACAGTCTTTTAATTTATATTCGATTTACGAGTGAGGATGATGATGATGATGGTATTGACAACGATATCGGCATAATTGCAAACATATTTATGGTAAAGCATTCATATCGTTAGAAAACTGGTGTGTGAGTATTTGGAGTTCATAGCTTGTAAGAATATTGGGCAGCTGATGAAAGCGTTCTTGGCAAGAACACTATAACTAAGTAAAAAAAATCAAAATATTTTATTATGAAATTTTGTCCATTTTTAATAAAAACTACTAAACTACGCAATCTCACCGAAAGATTTGAGCTGCCAGGTGTTGTGCCATAGCCAGAAGATGGCAAAGATGCCACCGACCAGCAAATGCATAGGTAAATTTATGCGAGGACTATCACTGGGACTCGCCGAAAATGGAGAATGAGATCTTGGTGAAGTGTTGCCAATCCAAGATACCAAACTAAGGCGGTGGTGTGGTACTCCACTGCTGCAGAAACCGACTCCAGTGCGTTTAGCTACAGCATGATGTTTGCGTAAGATTGCTACAGATTGTTCTTTAAAGTAGCTACTTGACAAATTTGGTGCCGATATGTTGAATTGCAAACCCGTATAAGGTTTCGTAGCTTCTATTTTTTGCAAAAAATAAATAAAAAATACGTTTTTGATTATTGAATAACACGAATACGTACCATTAGCCGAAGAACGAAGTGAATATTGATGTTGATATGAAATTTTACGCAAAATCGCGCTATAATCTCGACCCGGTAGTGATATGGAACTACCAGATCAGTGGTATGATTTGGCCAAGTTTTTCAATGAAGAAGTAAGATCCTTGGAATTGGATGGTAGCACTTCTGCATCCATACTTGAACCAATGCACAATTTAGTAGTTCGATGTAGATGGGACACAAGCAGCTACTGATGCTGTTGCATACACCAGATCGCTTGGTATTATAAAAACATTATCAGGAGTATCAAGAAGTGGTTCGTATTGCCTACGTGGCAAGGAGATCTGCAGAGGTTGTGTAACACTTCCATCGATCTAAAAGTGGACAGAAAATTGAAGGGAATATTCGGCTTTTGCAAATAGATTTGTCAAAACTCACCAATAAATCGTCTTCTTCTCGGGACTTATGAGTATTTAGTAGAGGAATCGAAGTATAGTCATTAGCAAAACTTCCTTACTTCCAATTGTATCACAGTATCATGGAGTATTGCAACTGCATCCGTCTGGCAGGAGTTAAATTCTTCTGCTCTTGGCAAGGCCGACAGGGGGAAATCTTTTCACTGACCTATCCAACGAGAACAAGTTCATTTATTACGAATTTCGATTGAGTATTTGTCACAAAATCGAGCCACATCACTGACACTGAGGTTGCTACTCTGTCGACTGTTGGTGGTGGTTGTATGTTTATTCTTTACCGAGATATGTTAGAAATGCTTTAAATATTGTAGCCAGATCGTGGTTGTGGGTGATCATCTCGCAGGAAATCTGTTTCGTCAATTGTGGATATATCTTGCTATTCATTTTTCTCTTCATCTGCAGAACAAGATTGTGGTGTACGGAGTGTTTCTTGATTGTTGGTTACGGTGATTTTTTCCTTGCCATGTCAACCGAAAAGATTCGTTGATGGTTTACTCCTTCTGGACTTAGATCCAAAATTTGTAAGCCACCCAACGAACCATCGACGGAAATCTCTTGACCGAGTGTAGCGTAGATTTTTGCCTTACTCATAGTGAAGCTACCTACTTTGCGACCAACAAGATTTGAATCGCGTTTGAGGGCATGCAAGACCAACACATTCAATCGATGGAAATCGAAGGTGATTTCTGTGCGAATTGATGTGACGGCATTTGTGGCTGATGCTATTAGTCGACTTTCGGTGAATTGACGTTGCAATTGACTTCGTCGAAGTAATTCTATGGACGTTGGTCTTGCAGCATTATCAGGTTCATCTTGTGATGGACTGCTGACCATTTTGAATTGATACGCTATCCAGTGTTTATAGAGATCAGTGGTTTTTACTCCTTGACAGATATTTTAACACATGTGAATCACTGATCTCTATAAACACTGTATAGCGTATCAATTCAAAATGGTGTGGCAATTTGAAGAGTTGTTATACTGGTAAACAAACCATTTTCGTTTGTTTATAAGTATACCGGTATAACAGTATATAACAGTGTCTCAAATGTCGAAATGGGGGTTTGTTTACTTTTCGTAGAAAGGTTTAATGAGAGTTCGTGTAATTATTGTTTATATTTTATTAGCTTTAATTATAAATGTATTAGTTTTATAATCAATAACACAAAAATTGTTTCTTAAGATCAGTGGGTTGCCCCCATTGCAATATTTCAGCAGATGCTCTTATTACTGTGGAAGTGAACTTCAATAATTCAACAGCCGACACCGAACCGAACCATTGCAAATTGCAAACATCAATTTTAATAATTTGGACTTTATTAGAATGAGTTTATTGAATTTTTGTTCAAACTAGTAGAAAGCAAAAGACTGCTGCCTGCAGACCATCACAAGATGAACCTGATAATGCTGCAAGACCAACGTCCATAGAATTACTTCGACGAAGTCAATTGCAACGTCAATTCACCGAAAGTCGACTAATAGCATCAGCCACAAATGCCGTCACATCAATTCGCACAGAAATCACCTTCGATTTCCATCGATTGAATGTGTTGGTCTTGCATGCCCTCAAACGCGATTCAAATCTTGTTGGTCGCAAAGTAGGTAGCTTCACTATGAGTAAGGCAAAAATCTACGCTACACTCGGTCAAGAGATTTCCGTCGATGGTTCGTTGGGTGGCTTACAAATTTTGGATCTAAGCCCAGAAGGAGTAAACCATCAACGAATCTTTTCGGTTGACATGGCAAGGAAAAAATCACCGTAACCAACAATCAAGAAACACTCCGTACACCACAATCTTGTTCTGCAGATGAAGAGAAAAATGAATAGCAAGATATATCCACAATTGACGAAACAGATTTCCTGCGAGATGATCACCCACAACCACGATCTGGCTACAATATTTAAAGCATTTCTAACATATCTCGGTAAAGAATAAACATACAACCACCACCAACAGTCGACAGAGTAGCAACCTCAGTGTCAGTGATGTGGCTCGATTTTGTGACAAATACTCAATCGAAATTCGTAATAAATGAACTTGTTCTCGTTGGATAGGTCAGTGAAAAGATTTCCCCCTGTCGGCCTTGCCAAGAGCAGAAGAATTTAACTCCTGCCAGACGGATGCAGTTGCAATACTCCATGATACTGTGATACAATTGGAAGTAAGGAAGTTTTGCTAATGACTATACTACGATTCCTCTACTAAATACTCAAAAGTCCCGAGAAGAAGACGATTTATTGGTGAGTTTTGACAAATCTATTTGCAAAAGCCGAATATTCCCTTCAATTTTCACACAACCTCTGCAGATCTCCTTGTCATGTAGGCAATACGAACCACTTCTTGATACTCTTGATAATGTTTTTATAATACCAAGCGATCTGGTGTTGTTACACCGGCTGTGTAACATTGGCAAAAAACTAGCGGCAATTCAATTAAAAACGCACTCACAATTTACTTGGAAGAATAATGTCTTTATTTAGTCTCTTATAAAAATTATGTGTGAAAAATGTGAGAGTGGGAGGGTTTTTATTTTGGTTTTCTTTGCTAGGACGAGTTTATCTTTATACGGCGCGCACTTTACTACTACTGAGCAAAGAGGATATCTTATCGACCATCAAAGATACAAAATGAAAGAGACAGATATACTTCAGAATATAATGTATTGTAGTGATGCCAAGTCTCCGCAACATTCCCCCCCACGTGAAGGTCCAAGGGCTTCACCCAAATACGTCTAGGACTGCAAGCTTGGAGACTGGGCGTCGAAGTGTCCCATTTGTTGTTCGAACGTCTGCTATGCGTATCTGGCCATCCTTAGCTGGTATGGTTCTCGTCACAAGTCCTTTGCGCCATTGGCTTCTTGGCTGGTTTTCGTCGCATATGATCACCACGTCTCCTTCTGCAATGGGCTTTTGAGGAGTGAACCATTTAGTTCGTCGAGTCAGAGTTGGCAGATATTCCTTAACCCATCGATGCCAAAAATTGTTCTTGAGCTGCTGACAGATTCGATATTGTTTTCGGGAACAAGTTGTGTCTTCGTCTGATGGTGTTTGTGTAGAGTTGGTGGTTCCGAGGAGGAAATGATTTGGCGTCAGTGGCTCTGGATCATCGGGAGATATGGGCAAGTGAGTAAGAGGGCGACTATTGACTATATTTTCAGCTTCTATCAATAGACTGCGTAATGTTTCTACTTGCGGTGTCTTCTCCTTTAATGTCACTGCTAATACCCTCTTTGTGCTTCGGATTAGTCGTTCCCAACATCCTCCGCTGCTTGGGTTGGCTGGGGCATTAAATTCCCACTTGATGCCCTTTGATGATAGTTCCCTTTGAATGTAGTCCGAGTCGAATAAGTTTATAGCTCGGCGTATCTCTCTATCTGCTCCAACGAAGTTCGTTCCCATATCCGACCTGATTTTAATTGGTATCCCGCGGCGATTTACAAAATTGCGGATGACATATACAAGCATCAGTGGATAGATCGGCGGCTAGTTCTATGTGGATGGCACGGATCGTGAGGCAGGTGAAAAGAGCTGCCCATCGTTTTTCCCTCCGTCGTCCTATGGCAACGTTAAGAGGGCCAAAATAGTCCAATCCGGTGTATGAGAATGCTCTTATGAAAGGCGTGACTCGGTCGATGGGAAGTTGCCCCATGATAGGTGGCTTGGGGCTAGATCGTTCCTTCTTACAGCTCTGGCATCTGGATTTGGCTCGTTTAACTGCTGCTCGTAGATGCGGTATCCAAAATTTTCTGCGGACTTCGTTAACAACTAGTTCATCGTTTTGATGGTAAAACACTTCATGATACCATCTTACTATGATTTCGGTGAATTCGTGTCGATTTGGCAATATTATCGGATTACGAGTTGATTCTGGTAAGACGGAGGCATTGTCGAGTCTGCTGCCGACGCACATTAGTTTCTGTGTGCTGATGTGTGGATTGAGCTTGTAGATGCTGCTACTTTTGGATACCGTTGAACCACTTTGTACCTCGGCTATTTCGTTGGCGTAAACTTCGTTCTGAGCGATTCGGCATAGTTCATATTCGGCATTCTGTAATTCACTTGTTGTCAACTCGCTTGAGTTTAAGGGTTCACCTTTTTTCCTCCACTTGTAGTTCATATTGTTGATGTATCTAAGTGCCCAGGCAACGGATCTTCTCAATCGAAGGTAGCTTGAAAACCGTTCGAAGTTTATCAGGCGACAAACCGGAGCAACTAAGATGCATCTGTGATTCAGTTCTTCTGTATTATGAGGCATGGCTTCAGGAGGAATTGTTTGTGAAGGCCAAAGTTCTTCTGGTTCCATTAGGAATTTGGGGGGACAACAGGTGTCCATGGATTATTTGGCTTATAGTTGACTGGATATGGCGTTCTCGTTGCCTTGTCGGCGGCATTTAGTTTGGTTGGCAACCAACGCCAATCGTTTTCATGAGTGGTTTCTAAGATTTCACCTATCCTGTGAGCGACGAAGGCCTTGTACTGTCGATGATCTGACTTTATCCATGCGACGACAGTCTTTGAGTCACTCCAGAAGATAGTCCTTGATGGTTGAACAGTATGAGATTCGATGATGGCGTTTCTTAAGCGAGTTCCCATTACAGCCGCCTGGAGCTCGAGTCTTGGGATTGATAATAATTTTAGCGGGGCACATTTTGTCTTTCCCATAACGAACTTTACTTCGACTCCCAACTCCGATATCAATCTCCAGTAGGAAACTGCTGCGAAGGCTGACTCACTGGCATCCACAAATATGTGAAGTTCCAGTATGGCATTCAGATTGGTCAACTGTGGAGAGTAACACCTGTTTATACGAAACTCTTCGATGTCTTTCAGCTTCACTGTCCATTGGAAAAATCTTTGTGATATTGAGTCGGGTATTTGCTCGTCCCATTGTACACCAACTCGCCATAATTCCTGTAGCAACACCTTTCCATATATAAGGAAGTCCGCCAGCATCCCGAAAGGATCATACACCGACATTACTAGGCTTAGGAATTCTCTTTTTGTTGGGCATCTGATTCCGGATATTATTTTGGGATCCACTTTGTGTAGTTGAAGTTTAAACACAAATTCGTCGGCTCGAGCATCCCAACACATGCCCAGCACCTTGTCGACAGCGTCCAAGGCATTCATGTTGACTATTCCTGATCTTGGCGGATCTTCATTGTTCAGTTTGTTTTGAACATCTTTTACATTGGAGATGAATCCTCGAAGGTTGAATCCTGCTTTGGTATGTGTGGCTTTTACTGCGAGTCCGATATCAAGAGCTTCTTGTTCATTTTGGAAGCTGCATACGAAGTCGTCCACATAGTGGCTGTCAACTATGGCTTTAACGACCTGTGGGCGGTCCATGGCAATTTCTTCGGCATTTCTATTCTTCACGTACTGCGCACTCGATGGCGAACAGGTTGCCCCAAAGATCATGGCACACATAACCCAGGTTTCTATCGGCGCAGCTTGGTGTTCTCTCCAAAGAAAGCGTTGAGCTTCTTGGTCTCGCTCTTGAATACGGATTTGTCTCCTTGATGTCTGCACAAAGTGCAACAGGTTTTTGACGAAATTTAAGCAGGATCCCAACAAGTGATTGGCATTCGTCTGGTCCCTTAAGAAGCATAGAATTAAGTGAAATTCTATTCACTTCGGCGGCGGCATCAAAGACGATACGTAATTTCCCAGGTTTATTGGCATTAAACACTGCGAAATGTGGCAAGTACCAAGTCTTTGGAGTTCGAACTGCTGCTTCTCCTGGCGATAGTTTTTTCGCATAACCTTTGGCAATGTAATTCGTCATTGCCTCGACGTAGTTCCTTCCGAATTTAGGATCGTTTTGCATCCTCTTCTCCACCGCGCGAAAGCGATTCGTAGCCATCTGAAGACTATCTGGCAGGATTATGTTGTCCGAATTCCATAGGAGACCGGTTTCAAACCTGTCACCGACCCTTCTCGTAGTTTCACTCTGGATTCTTCGGGCTCGTTCAACATCTTTGGCTTCTGGAAGTTTCTTAGGCAACGAAACTCCAAAATTTTCAGTTGTAAAATAATCCGCTACCAGACCTTCCACTTGCTCCTCTCGCGTGTGCAACAGAATCGACACTTGGCATGTTGATGTGACCTCTTGTTCCGATGTTTTTCCGTAGACCAACCAACCCAACGGTGTTTTAGATGCAATTACATGCTGTCCGCAATTCATACCTTTCAAATTGGCTGTAATATGGCAATTATCCAGTCCAATAAGGATTGTTGGTTTGGCTTCGCTGTATTCGTGGATTGGAAGATTTTTCAGCTGGCGGTATTTGGTGTGAAGTTCATTTAAATTAATTGTTTGCCTGGGTAGGCTCAAGTCAGGAACAGAACGCACCTTTATGTTGATCCAATTTTGCTTTTCGACTCCTCTGATGCCTAGTTGTATCGTCATTGATGGTAATTGAGCTTCTTTGCCTCCAAACCATTTAAGAGATAATGGGTGCTTCTTCTCTTTAAATCCCAGTTGACTGGCAATGGTCTCATCAATCAAAGTTGCCGACGACCCTTCATCCAGGAAGGCAAACGTCCTGACGATCTGATTTTGTGCACCTCTCAGTTCCACTGGCAGCAGTTTGAAAAGGAGTTTGGTGGATTTGGGCTGAATCTCGCTCACTTGCACGGTCCTTACGTGCTCCACTTCATGAAGTGTGGTGTGGTGAAACTTCCGGCAACCGTCAACTTTGCACTGTACCTTGAGTCTGCAGTTGTAGGTATTGTGTCCTTTGTTTAAACAGCTGAAACACAATCTTCTTTGTTTTATAAAGTCCCATCTCTGACTTACAGATTTCTTCTTGTATGAGCCACAATCAGCCAGAGGATGAGCAAGAGAACACTCTTCACATTCAGTTTTTGATGGTGCTCTTACAGCAGGCGATCCGGTGACGGCAAAAACATGTTTCGGGTTCGCTTTCTGTTGGACTACGGGCGACCTGGTGCTTGGCATAGTTTGAGACGTCACATTCGTTGTGGCTCGTGAAATGACTTTTGCAAGCGGTGCGATCCAGGCGGCAAAATGTTCTAGGGTTGGAAAGGGCTTGATACAGTTGGCGTGCGTAGTCCATTCGATACGCTTTGACAAGGGCATCTTCGATGTTAGCTCCTCCAGCAAACTTGGGCTCCCCAAATATTGAACAGCGTTTGCGTTACAAAGAAATAGCACCAGATTTCTCACTTTAGTCGCAAACGGCACCAGTCTCTCCAGGTGATTTTCAGGGATTGGCAATATGTCCTTCAGTTTGACCAACTGGCTCTTAATTAATAATTCGGGTTGGCCAAACTTATTTTCAAGCTCCTCCAGTACTCGCGGCACATTTTGTGCATTTATCAACAGACTCTCGATCTCCTCATATGCCGCCCCTTTTAGACATTTTCGTAGACGGTAATTATTTTCGATCATCGAGTATCCATACACGGCTGTTGACTCTTGGAACGTGGTGATGAAGATTGGCCAGTCTTCAGGGCGACCATAGAACTCGGGCAAATCATGTAGCTTTCGTGTAGTGGTATACGACTGTGATGATGGAGTTGTCTGACCATATGCACTCACATATGGCATTGATGATGAAGGCATTGATGCGCCATAAACGTATTGTTGTTGCTGCGGATACATCGTTGACACGCTGGTTGTTGCCGTTGTTGCTGGCATTGACTGGCTGGGATACTCATAACGTCCTGGTCCATATGCGTTCACACTTGGCACTTGTGTATTAATAGCTGGTTGTTGTTGGCACGTTCTCGTTGTTGGTGGAACTGACTGGAGATACAAATAATTGGTTGGCGTTGACATTTGGAGCCCCAAATGAGTTGACGAAGGAACGGACGACGTTGGTGATGAACCACTGAGAGCTTGCCGTATTGGTAGCATCTCGGCATTGGATTTTGGAACTGTGGTGGTGACGATAGTGTTTTTGGCTGCTAATTCCACTTGAAGTTGAGCTCTTTTCAGTTCACTAGCGTCCAATTGCTGTGATGTTTGTTCGTTTTTCTCTTCGAGAACTCTTAGGCGCTTCATCAATTCATTTATCATTTATCGGCTGGGACGGCGGCTTGGATAGTGGTGTTGGCGGACTCATCTGAGTCATTTCCATCTACATCCGGGTCTGAATCTGCCAACCCCTTATCCTTTGATGATTGTGGTCGTGACATGTTGACGACAAAGTCTTTGAGATGATTTGGCAGTTTTCCTCGGTTGGCTCGTTGACTCTTCCTCTGCATGAAATTTGCAATAATCGGCGACCAAAAAATATCTTAGTAGTGGCCTACTACAAGATGCGTCCAGCTGGCGGCAAATAAGTATCTTAGTAGTGGCAGACTACAAGATGCTTCTGGCAAAAATAGTATCTTAGTAGTGACAGACTACAAGATGCTTCTGGCTGGTGGCAAAAATAGTATCTTAGTAGTGGCAGACTACAAGATGCTTTGGCTTTAGTAGTGGCAAACTACAAGATGTTTTTGGCTTTAGTAGTGGCAGACTACAAGATGTTTCTGGCTTTAGTAGTGGCAGACTACAAGATATTTTGGCTGGCGGCAAGAAAATAGGCGATGGCGACGAAATCTTGTTGCAAATATCGGCAGCTGCACAGCAGAGCAAGAAAACTTTCGTCGATCTCAATGTCGCACACAAAAAAATTTACTTTAATTTACTTTTATGTCTGGCGAGCGACAAAAAGCAAATTAAGAGGGCTATCTGACGGCGTTGGAGCAGAATAAAAATGTCTTTCTTTTCAGAACCGAATGATATCTGGCGGCGTCAGATCAGAAAAACTGATGATGGCGGTGGCAAAGACAGAATACAAATGTATCTGGCGGCGACACGAACAAAAAAATGTATTTTCCGTCCGGCGGCGGCGTTAAAACAAAATAAAAAGGATGTTACACCGGCTGTGTAACATTGGCAAAAAACTAGCGGCAATTCAATTAAAAACGCACTCACAATTTACTTGGAAGAATAATGTCTTTATTTAGTCTCTTATAAAAATTATGTGTGAAAAATGTGAGAGTGGGAGGGTTTTTATTTTGGTTTTATTTGCTAGGACGAGTTTATCTTTATACGGCGCGCACTTTACTACTACTGAGCAAAGAGGATATCTTATCGACCATCAAAGATACAAAATGAAAGAGACAGATATACTTCAGAATATAATGTATTGTAGTGATGCCAGGTCTCCGCAACAGGTGTATGCAACAGCAGCAGTAGCTGCTTGTGTCCCATCTACATCGAACTACTAAATTGTGCATTGGTTCAAGTATGGATGCAGAAGTGCTACCATCCAATTCCAAGGATCTTACTTCTTCATTGAAAAACTTGGCCAAATCATACCATTGATCTGGTAGTTCCATATCACTACCGGGTCGAGATTATAGCGCGATTTTGCGTAAAATTTCATATCAACATCAATATTCACTTCGTTCTTCGGCTAATGGTACGTATTCGTGTTATTCAATAATCACAAACGTATTTTTTATTTATTTTTTGCAAAAAATAGAAGCTACGAAACCTTATACGGGTTTGCAATTCAATATATCGGCACCAAATTTGTCAAGTAGCTACTTTAAAGAACAATCTGTAGCAATCTTACGCAAACATCATGCTGTAGCTAAACGCACTGGAGTCGGTTTCTGCAGCAGTGGAGTACCACACCACCGCCTTAGTTTGGTATTCTCCATTTTTGGCGAGTCCCAGTGATAGTCCTCGCATAAATTTACCTATGCATTTGCTGGTCGGTGGCATCTTTGCCATCTTCTGGCTATGGCACAACACCTGGCAGCTCAAATCTTTCGGTGAGATTGCGTAGTTTAGTAGTTTTTATTAAAAATGGACAAAATTTCATAATAAAATATTTTGATTTTTTTTACTTAGTTATAGTGTTCTTGCCAAGAACGCTTTCATCAGCTGCCCAATATTCTTACAAGCTATGAACTCCAAATACTCACACACCAGTTTTCTAACGATATGAATGCTTTACCATAAATATGTTTGCAATTATGCCGATATCGTTGTCAATACCATCATCATCATCATCCTCACTCGTAAATCGAAAATAAATTAAAAGACTGTAGTATGAATTCTTAAATATTTGCCTTTCTTTATTGAAATGTAATGTACAACTGAAAACTTAGAAAGCAATCAAAGCTCGAGACCACCACTCTATGTTGGGTGTACATATGCATATCGTTATTATTTGTAAATGATCATTATACATCTATACGTAATAATACGATTAGACCACATCAAACCAATTATAAAGACACTGAATACACCGTCCCTTAACAACACTTTACAAAAACTTTCAAGCCCTTCCAGATCTACTCGGAATGAATGATTGCTGTTTTCAAATTCGATGCTGTTGACACCAGCTCAATCAATTGATGACTTTATGTTAAAATATTCCTATTTAAAGTTGTAAAAATATTATTTAATTTAACATTTTTTTCCAGATGTAATATGTCGTTCAAAAATAAACTTACAAAAAGGTCTCAATGACTTTCGTCTTCGATGGGAGCTTTATCGTCGAGACCAAGAAATTTCAACCATAGCCGGACGATTCTCGCACTCAGTCTCAGGCGTCTTTCGCGAAAACGCAATGTATATATTTGGCGGTGGTCCCTCATCCGACACAACATTTAATGATTTATGGAGATTAGATTTGTCAAAATCGGTGGGTCCACGTGCGTGCACAACTTCCAACACCACCTCCAATGACCGGTCACTCAGCAAGTGTTCATATACACAAAATGGTAGTTTTTGGTGGTTATCAGATATCTGAAGGAGTCAATAACTATTCCAACGAAACTTGGTGCCTGAGCTTGGAATCTTTTACTTGGTCTACGCCAAAAAATTCTGGTAACATCAAACCTCCACCACGTTATGGACAATTTCAAGTAAACTTGGATGATGATCATCTTCTGATTGTTGGCAGTTGTAGTGGACCACACAGTATATACACAGACGCTTGGGTATTAGACATGTCCAAGGAACAGCGGGAGTGGAAAAGTGTCCCAGTCAAGAATAGGAAATGGGATGCGTCACATATGTGGTGTAATCCAGCATGCAAAGTAGTTGGTAGTTTTGGGCCCACACCAAATTTGCCAACAGATTTTCAAATGATGAAACAAACAAGAGCCCCCACTGCGTTAAGAGGGACTGGGCAATTCCCAGGAGGAAGAGGTGGCGGCTTGAATCGTGTAGATTATTTTAGGGTGGTGGATGATGTGCGTTTAAATCGAAGAGGACTTGGTATTAATAATAACAACCAACATAACAATAACAACATTCTTCCACGAATGCATGCACCACCCGTTCCTGAGAAGAAAAATCACAACCCTCCGCAGAGGGGTTTTAGAAATAACAATGATGTGGTACTGGCACCTCCAGCTGAGATCACACCTCTTGAAAATAATCCTAATGATTTTGACGTTTGCAAAGAAATTTGGCGCTACGATGTGGAGATCACGAACCTCGTTTACCAAAGCGATTTGATGAACTTTATGAGGTAATTAGAATAATGTCTTACCCTGTATAAAGGTTACTATTGTTTTGGTATGCTTATATAGGATCTTTTTTGCATGGCCACATTTAATATGGCCACATTTAATGTACAAAGTCGGACTCGTAGTCTCTATACTCTGCTATACGAAACTCAAGGCGAGCCCTCATCGCTGAGCAACAAATCAAAGAATCCTCACCAAAACGTGTATAAGCGAAATGTAGTCTCTCTATTTGTGTGCGATCTCAAAAATGCTTTGTCTAGTGACCGCTACTTACAATGGATAGAGTACAAAATTGGAAATTTGGAATAATTCCTGGTGCTCCGAAACGATTGATACTTTCTTGAATGGTGGCTGGTAATGGAGAATTGATACTTTTCGGAGGCGTGCATAAAGAAACGCTCTCCGAGATAACTCACTGAAGCCGATTCATATTTATAAAATATACAAATATTCAAGCCAATATTGCAATGACCGCACCCTCTTTGAAAATGCATAAATCTTAACAAAATTTATTTTTTAATATACATACATATTACTTTAAAATAAATGCTTCTAGATTTTATGTGAATTTTAATATTATTATTCTATTGCTTGATTATCAAAAGTTATTTTAAAATTTCAAAAGTATGCTTATAAACAAAATTCGTTTGTCAAATTTTAACTTACATAATATAATGAAGATTTTAAAAATAAATATAAAAATCTTTTAAGATTAAATAAACTTTGTTAATTTTGTATATTCTTCTTCTTGTTGTTTTCCGGCAGCTGGAATTGGAAGCAACAATCTAACTAGTCCTGGAGCATTGGGCTAAGACCATCATATCCTTCCCTGGTTGAGCAATATGGTGTAGCAGTAGTAGGTAAGTACAAGTCTACTCGACTCCAATTTCACGAACGTGCGGCGCTGCAAAACAACAACAGTCGAAAAGGCAGACATGATTTTTGTTTGAGTTCAGTGCTACACATTGTATTTTTGTTTGTCATTAGCTTTGACATTCCTACCATTGTGCTCAGCCAGTCTATCTCTCTGCGTACCCAACAAGATGCATAAACTGTAGGCACGGCTGCAAATACTGCGACCGAGATTCCTTCATATCAGTTAACCTCCATGATTCCTTTGGGCTTATAATCCGCCTTAGACCTTGAGGATTCCATTCCAAGTACTGATCAATCTCGCACACTTTTCGCTAAAATCGACACTACATGAAATGCAGCGGAGAAGTGCACTGTGAATTATAATTTTTTGTATGCTTGTGCCGAAATAAAAATTAACACACAACAGCTCCAAGCGGGGGTGTCTTCTAATGGGAACCTGCAAAACTTTGTATTTATATTTCATTTATCTAAAATATCGCAAAAGTATCTTACCTTCTTTTCCACCTGATTTTTTGCAGTATCTGCAACTATACACCATTTTTAACCATTTTATTTGTCACTAGAATTTAAAAAAAAATACTTTAATTATTTTAAATTAATAGTTATTACAATATTTTAAATCATAAATTACCTTTTTCTCTTTGATTTGATTTCATTTTTTTTAATCAGCTGTCAAACTGGTAAACAACCTCCAACCACAGAGGAATTGTCATCTTCAATTTGCCACACAAAAACTGTTATACTTTCTAGGGAATACGCTATCCAGTGTTTATAGAGATCAGTGATGTGAATAGGTGGAAATACTCAAATTAAGGCTCTGGTCACATTGAGTGAATGTTACTCCGTATAGTGTGATGTATCATATTGCAAATATTTTTCGATACCAGGAACTCACTTGACTATTTATGGTTGACACTAGTAGTGAGAATGCAAAAAGAAATTGACAGATATGGTGGCGTATGCATTATAAGTAAGTATCTCCAGACAACATTGGGAGGTGTCAACGATGACTCTATGATGCCTGCCTGGTGGTGATGTGACAGATCATGTTTTTGTTGTTTTAGACCCCGGTGTCTACTTCCCTTTGGCTTGGTGACTTGCCGAATCGTGACGTCATGTGTATATTCCACGGATGATATTGTCACATGGTAGCGGATCGAAATTGTATTTGCAATTGACAGTATGTATAAGTATACATAAGTGTTATACTCCTAGTCAAAATAGTAAAGTGGAGGTATTCCATCTTGCTTTGCGAATACTTTCGTCCAGAACTTTGCGGCAATTGGAGAAATGTCACTAAGACGTGTAGAGGTAGAGTTTGGAGTGGTTTCAGCATTCGATAAGTCACCCTGAACAAGGATTCAAGTGTCATGCAAAACCATGTCATCCGAAAAGGGTTTTCATGATCTTTATTTCGAAGTGCGAATGTATCTGACAGTCAACTGACAGTTACCTGCTGGACAGACATCCTCTTAATTTTATTAGTGAAATGTTTGATTTCCTTCTCAGTATGAGGTAGTCTGTCACAACGCAGTGCTGACAGGGCATAATTCCTGAGTTGACGAATATCAGTTCAGTGCTGCTTTAAATGTACTTCCGTGCAAAAGGTGGTCTGCGCATGTCTTGGAAATCTATTTTTACATTGGAACTGAGTGGATCCCATTCTGGAAATGGATTCCATTCTGAAATTGGATCTCAATTGTGGATTCTCTTTTAAGTGGATGGTGAGTGGTGCGTTCAGCACAAAGTGAGTAACTATTAAGTTTGCTCGAGTAGGTGGCACCACTAGTGTACTCTGATTGTGAGTACTGGCGAGAAAGTCATCCCTACAAACTTCACAAAAGATCCAAGCACATCGATGTGCGTTATCATTTTGTTCGTGAGAAGTACCAGGAAGGCGTATTCAAAGTAGAATACATTCGAAGTGAAAACCAATTAGCCGACATTCTTACAAAAGGATTACCAAGAGGAAGTTTTCAACGGCTAAGGTCTATGATGGGAATATCATCGATGGACGTGGATCAACTCTAGTGGGAGTGTTAAGTGTAATCGTAGCTCCACGATCATACAATATTCGAACAGACCTTTATCGTTAAAGGAAATGAAGCTAACTTCGCTTCGAACGAATTTCATCAAAGAGGAAACGAAGCTGACTTCGCTTTTTTTTCTGATCTGCCCTTCTTTTCACAACCATAGGACTATTCGGACGTGCTATCAACCAATCTTCAAAAATATAATTTCTTTTTATTGACTTTAAAAAAATCTCAATATATCTGAGCGGTCCTCATAAATTTTCAAATTATTTTTTTATTTTTTAAAAGATAATAAGACTCTGATTTAATCTGCTTCAACAGGGAAGTGCAGTACTTTTTTGATATTTTGCTTTTTTAGAAAGAGATAGTGCCTTCATATATTCTTATATACAGTAGGTATATAACTGAATTTTTTCCCGATCGCCTATCCTTTTCATTCGAAAGGAAGTATTTCTTTTACGTACATATTCCACTGGTTATTTCTGTACATCTACGTTTGCAGGGTGCATCGCAAAACCAGAATATTTTAACTAGACAATCAAGATTCAAATCACATATTGTTAACATTTTTTTTTATAACTTATTGACTATATAATTTAACAATAAAATCACCGCCAAACGACACTATATAGTCAATAAGTTATAAAAACATTACATCCTGGATTTTTCCTTCGCACAGTTCAAAAGGGAATCGTTAATTGTTTTTTCAGGAGAAACCAAACTACTTCCTTTGATGTACATATTTCATCGATTGTTACCGTACTTTCTTGTTTGCAGGGGTATACTCTACGGCGCAGGGGAAGTAGTAAATAAAAAAACCCGAATATTCGAAGGATATATTTTTAGTTGTAGTAGTGTTTTCTAGAAAACTACTGCGGTTTGGTTTGCAGGGCAGCAGACTTGGCTAATCTGTGTCGTGCGAGCTCATTCTTCAACTCTGTCATAAGCAATCACTTGTTCTTGTATAGCACAGACAAATGCACAAAACTATGGCAACGCGCTGACCAATTTGGCCTGCTGTACTTGGACTTGGCCAAGGAATACCAAGAATCATACAAAACCATGCAATTTACATCGGATAACGGTCGATACTATGGTGGATTATACACCGACCTAAACCACAGAGCACTTCGCGAAGTGGATGTCGAGACGTAAGTAAGGTTTCAAGTATAAAAGTCAAATTTAAAAATGAACTCTTTCAGTGGATTCAGTGGACACTATTAACTCTAATTCTAAAATTCGAAAAATGGCGAATTCCTTATTCCGGAACGCACCCTAAACTAATTCTTCGAAAGCAAATGTAAAAAAAAAAAAATCAAAATAAGCCAGGCAAAAATTAAATTCGTATAATGCAAAAATGAAAGATTCAAACTCAAAGCTAAAGAAGGTCTTTGATTACAGGTAATACTACTTAAATCTATGTGTATTATTAATTATTATAAAATGTAAACAATGTTCTTCATTTTGCAGGTTCCCAAAGTTCCAAATTACTTTAAAGACAATGCCATGAATACGGCCGATAGAAACTCTGTTACAACCAACTTTTTTTTACTATTTATTTATAAAGAATCACCGCAGCTGAAGTTTGACGAGCAAAGAACCTCCTTAAAACTTTAAACTTCTTTTTTTTCACTTGGATTCGATGAACTCTGAAGACAAAATATCTCGTTATACCACAGGAGTTTCAGCACATTATTCGTTTTATGAATACGAACATCGATGGTAAACGCAAGGTGACCATCGCCATGACAGCAATCAAGGGTGATGGATGTCGTTACGAGAACATTGTTCTGAAGCAGGCCGAAGTTGATCTCACCAAGTGCCAGTGCACTGATGAAGAAGTCGACTAAATTGACACCATCATTCAGAACCAAGGCAATACAAAACTCGTAACTGGTTTCTCAACAGGGCGAAGGATGTCGTCGATGGCAAGTACACTCAATACACTTCCTCATCTTTGGACTCAAAACTTCGTGATGATTTGGAAAGTTTGAAGAAGATCCGGGCCCACCGCGGTATGCGTCATAACTGCTGGAACACAATAGAAAAACGCAGCCGGAACCGCAGCCGCAACCGTACCGTATGCCGTAAGTACCTAATTAGAAGTGCCCACAATGGAGTCGTACGTACTCCACGTTTTCTTACAATTTCCACTGAGAAACATACATATTATATATGAATATAAAAGATGATAAAACATATATCGCATCATGTATAGTTTTTTCAATAAATTTTTAATTACCTGACCTAATTTCTAAAAGTATTTTATTAGCACGTTGCTCTTTTTTTTTTTTTTTTTTGTATGGAATGTCAAAAATACGCACGTATTTATTAAAAGTTGGCCAACTCGTCCGTCGCGGTTTGCGGCTGCGGTTTCGGATCCGTCTCGTTATGTTCACAACATTGAATTCGTGTGTATTGAATATTTTGACATGCGATACGGCTGCGGCTGCGGTTCCGGCTCCGGCTCCATTGTGTTTCAGCAGTAACTGGGATCTCCGTGTCCGTGATCAACACACAAAGACAATCGGTCGTCGTGGTCGCACTGTTGGTGTGTCTTAGAAGAAGTAAACACAAAAATGGATTTATGGTTCTGTTATTTTATAAGAAAATAAAAATACAATTTTTGCGTAAAAAAAAAATCTAACATGCTCTTGCAATTGAACGGAACCAATCCATTTTGTGAAGATATTGGTTGCCAGATGCTTTATTGCTTTAACCGCTAAAATTTTTTTTGGACTAGCAAATATAACATTACGATGATAGAGAAGTCGAAAAAATTAGGTCCGACAATTCTGTACGAATTTTTGTATCGGCACCTACAGCCTAAGCGGCTGGACCGATTCGCTTCAAACTTAATACATAGAATTTTTATGATGTCCTACAGATGGATTTTCGGAATTAGCATTCTACCTCCAAAACTTACGGTACCTGCCATTTAATTTTTTATGAAAAATTTATTTTACTCAAAAACGGCTCTTACGATTTTGATAAATCTTTCTGAATGGTGTTTTTTGAGTAAAATTTATGTACCTCCCATAGGACCAGTTTTTTCATATTAGATTTTATCGTTAACCACTCAACAGATTTGGTTGAAATTTCTAATGCGAGAGCTCTTTTATAAACAAAGCAATATTAATTCTTGAATTTTTATAAAAAAACCCGTTTTTTGGAAAAAACTGGTCGAACGATTTGGGAAACAAAATTTCCTTGAAATTCAAAAAAGCAAAAGACATCTGATGGCTTACTCCAAAAAACGTTTTAACTGTTGATTTTTAAGTGATTAATAAAATTTCAAATTAATTTATCAATGCTTTTTCCGAAAACCTCAACCCCCAAGAACATTTTAACACATTAGAGCAAGTGCATACGACCCAGTCGTGCACTTTATTTAATTACATTTCTAAGGCATAGGTAAACATATGTAGATAGATAGGTACATCACTAAACAAAAATGTGACAATATTAGCAGCAGAGCGTCGTTTAATTTGGCCAACTTCGCCAAATGCAAATATTTAGCTAGAATTATAAACAGGAAGTATTATTAACGCACGTTCATCTGGACTATTTTCGAAATATCTGATTTGATAATATTTTCTTCTTCTTCGGTGGGTTAATCAAAAACTGCCGTTGAATTTGGTTTATTTGATGATAGTAACTGTTTTTGTTGGTATAAGGATGATTATGAAGGCAAGCCTATATCTATATAAATTAATTATGTTTGAGCATCTTTATTCTCTGTAGCCTTAACCAAGAGCTTACCTTGCCTTGCATTCTAGGAGCCATCGATTGATACTGGTTCTTAGTGTAACTAGATTATTTCTACATATTCGAAGCGTTTATCATAGCACGACCTGGTTATTACGCGACACAGTTGTTGAAGGCCACCCATTTTCTTTATTCCCATATCTATTTATCACGATTGCACTGTATAAAGATCTATTTTTTAATATACATATACTATTGAGACAAAGTTGAAAATAATACTTACCATTGGTTCTTCCTTATTTGTTTATAGGTAACACTTTCCAGTCTGCACATGATGTCCATTATTGCTTTCGTCTCATAAAATTATCATCATTACGTCCGCCGCCTCAGGTGGGGACGGCAGCCATCCTAATTTTTACTGGGTACTGGCATAAGAAATATTACCACCACTGCATCGAACTCGACTGGTAACCTTTAGTCCAAATCCTTCTCTGCCTATTTTTGTGACTATTGCTTGTATTTTCTTCTTATTGAAATACATATCAAGATTATGGTATAAAAGTGGTTCTTTAACACTTTGAGGGCTCTTTTCGAATTTTTCACCAGCTTACCGTAGTCACAAACACCCTCATTGTTCTTCATATTTGGCTTTGAGAAGATATACATTATAAACATGAATTAATAATCTTTCCTATCAATGGCATATATTTTCCGCTCTACATCTTCCAATGTGCTTGAAGTTCTAATGAATATGTACCTACAATATAAAGTACACATAAAAGTTTTTTTTTGGCTATAAACATAACTTCAAAAAGAAAATAGGTAAATAAATAAGGAACAAAATACTCACAGCAGCAAACTCTGCTACAGCTCCATCAATTTTTTTTCACCAAATGAGTATTCGTTTTCCAAATGTCAAATCGTAGTCTATCCGTAGTCAGCAGTCTTACCACAATTAACTTTTCTGAATGATTTCGTTTGCCTGCTTTGCGAGGTAAAGTCATTTTTACTCCATTTTTCATAGTCCCAACAACTTAAACGATATCGGTACTCTACTTAAACTTTGTTCAGTAGTCTGGAAGACTACTAACCAATCCTTCGAGATTGCCGAATTAGCATTCAAATAACGCTAGTTACACTGCTGCGTACGAATAGACTAGTGATTTCGAATATTTTTCGAAGATACCGCTCGTAACTTAGAACTGGTCCTGACCGCTCATACGTTTTGCGAGCGCTCGTAAATCTGTACTAATAGTGCTTGATGAATAGACTAACGAGGCTCTTAAGTTGAGAGCGTTCGATAAATACGGGCTAAGAGAACTATCTCAAAAGCTTAATATCGGATTTAAGTAGATTATCGTGCAGTTAGGCCATTCATAATTCAAACCATTTGTACGGGTATGACGAATGGCTCTTTTTCCACTTTATTTTTACTTTGAGGTTATTCATGGAAGCTCTTCTTTGTATCCAATACGATTCATTCATTCATCAAATGCTTTTGGATGCTTCTATTTGAAGCATAGTTTTTCACAATATAATCTTTGCATATTGGAAACATATATTAACATAGCTCATTAGTTCAAACCTTCGAAGATTGTTGCCATATGTTGCAGACAAGGAACTGGTTCCTGTCTCAGTATTATCATGATTTGTTCGGCCAGAGTATCAAATGATCGACAAATGTATTGAAGATTCGATTGATTCTCCACAGCCGTGTCAAGTTCGGCACACAATTCCGAGCAGCTGACGGAGAATCTTTGATATACGCATATCTTCACCAAGGAGCATCATATATGGAGTCACATTTTTATTCCGATATAGCTGGAATACAAAGGATATATTATTAAAGGAATCTCTCGGTGAGATTAGGTATCCATGCAAACCATTGCTTCTACTGTTGCTGCTTGTTTTTCGATATGCGTCATCTTGAACATAACGTTCAAAAGTATGAGTATTAAAATTTTTTTGTCCATTGATAGATTTCATAGCGGCCGAAACAGCAGAATCTTTGACCCCGCTGCTGTTTGGGGTTGGTTGTTGTTGCAGTTGCTTTTGTTTGTCGCCGCTGGTGTTTGATCTTTGAAAACTTACATTCATTATCATAAAATACTGATTCCTTCGCATAAGCCTTCAGGTGATTTATCAAATCACTTCGCAGGAAGAAACGTGATTAACATAGCTTGCAAACATGTGGTCGATAATTCTGGTAAGCCACCATGCAATTCCTGAGGCTTTCGAAATCGACGACTACAAAAGTCACGCATGGATACGATCTGAGAGCAGTGTATTCGCCTTGCACTGTTGGTTAAGGCACTTCAATGTCTTGACCTGTGATGTGGGACAAAGAGCTGCATATTATCTGCTCAGAAGGTATTTCAACTCTTTGAAGGAAAAAAAATAAATGTTCTTACATTGGAACCAAAAATTATATTTCATTCTTTCTTACCTTCGTCATTTGGATCCATGTATTTCACCAATTATGATCTCCATCTGGTAATCACAAGCCATGAAGATTTTCTGCAGCTATTTGGTCAATATTAGATGGTAGTGTGTGAGATTTTCACTGTCACCTTCAGAATCTCCAATAATAATGCCTTGTCCACTTGCATGGTGATTTTTTGTACACATGACGAGACTTCGTACTTTTGAGTGTTCATGTTTAGGTTTCTTATGCCTTTCTTTTGTTTCTTTTTTTGGGCAACATAAGAAAGGAAACGTTGAAAGGCGGTTGAGACTTTAAAAAGGTTTATGGTCCTGGAAAGGGTGAAATAAGGTTTGAATTGAAGACAAATATAAAATGCTGCGTACTCAAGGGGTTTTGTGGCAACTAAGGCACTGTTACCAATTTTTAACAGGACCACCAATTGGCCAGAAGCATGACGTTTTTGTGTTGCTGTAAGTTTTACATCTTTAGCGTTTTGTGCTCGCGCACCACAGTGATTGTTTTTTCCTTCAGAGTATTCTAGCGCTTTGGGGAAAATTCAAGTTTTTAGTCAAACCGCTGACTTTTTCGAAACCCCTGTTCGAATGGTCTGGTCCTGCTTTTCTGCATTAATTGATCATGAAAAAAATCTTCTAAAGAAACGTTGAAGTCTTATTTTCGGCGTTTGGTTTCTTAGCGCACCTTCAGAATCGCCGATTGTAAAAATACTCTTGGCCACAACTGTGCATTGCGAACCGTTGAAGGAGCACGTCGGCAAAATTTCGCACATAATCGGCATTAAGTCGACTTAAAAAAAAAGGACACGGCATTCTAATTAAACTAAGCAATTGATAGAAATAAGATAAGAATGTTGATTTCTTTGTTTTGAGTAATTTTAAATGTATTGGTACTGCTAAAAATTAAATTGAAAAATTACGTCAATTCAGCGCACTTTCACTTCTTGTTGTGCCCTTAGTCACAGAGACCACACACAGTTCCCACAATTCCTATGAATCGCATTCAAGATACTTGACATAGTTCGATTACGGCCAAGTGTTCCGCATGTTTCATGCATATTGGTATACAATCGTAGGAACGGCAATCGAACTATGTCAACTAAACAAACACAATGCAATAAGGGATCATATTTCAATACTGACCCATCGTAGTGCAACTATGTCAAATGTGACATATGTTGATGTTGCACTATTGCATTGATATTTGTGTCAAGCGAATGAAAATAGAATGCGTGGTTGACCTGGAGGAAGTGACGATCTAGGCAATAGTAGAGGTAGCGTAAGAAATGATGAGTAGAAGTTCAGACACTCTGACTCAAAGACTAAAACAGAGAGTGTTAAGAAAAGTGAAAGTGGCATCACTGAATTTGAAGACAAACGAAACACAGAAAACAAGAAAGAACATTTAAAGAAGAGAGACAACTAAAATCCTAACGGTCCACGACTCAGCGTAGAGGAGAAGATGAGAATAAGAAAAGAGGAAAGAACGCGCACTTTTGAATTAGATCTCGAATGTAAAGTCAACTAAAATTTTTTGAGTATTATCAGTCTATGAATAAATACATTTACTACAAAAGTTAGTTTGTTCTTTAATCAATTCAAAATTCTTTACAGTGATTCAAAATTTTTTAACATTTCTCAAAAAATTTTATAAATTTAACAATGTCAACGGCGGCAAGCACCGTGGTGGGCCCAAAATGTCCCATTTGTGATCAGCCTTATACAGAAGATAGGATGGTTGAATGCACAAAGTGCACCAAATGGATTCACTACGATTGTGCTAAAGTGAGTGATGAGGTGGCGAGCATCGATGATTGGAAATGCACTCTATGCAAATCCAAAACACCATCCAATGTATCAACAAAGTCACGATCCAACAGAAGCAAGTTAAAATTGCAACTCTTGGATCAGGAGGAATCGCTCCTTAAGCAACAACAAGAACTGCTAGCAAAACGACGGGCTCTTTTGGACGAAATGTCAGACGACGATATTGAACAGGCTGCTTCACAGAAAGAACCACCAAGTAAGCCAAATATCCCAGTCAAAAAGTGTCCCATCGAACTGCTGGCTGTTTCGAAAGTAGAAGAAACAGAATCATCCCGTACAATATCTTCCCAACAAGTATCCGCACGACAGGTAGTAGCTAAGGAATTGCCAATATTCACTGGTAGGCCAGGCGAATGGCCAGTTTTCATAAGTACGTTTCAACAGACAACAGAAATGTGTGGATTCACCAGAAACGAAAATTTAATGCGCTTGCAACGATGCTTGCGAGGTAAGGCTCGAGATGTCGTCGAGGCATTGCTGACGCTACCAGAATGTGTCCCTGAAATCATCGAAACCCTTAGACAATACTTTGGAAGGCCAGAAATCATAATGAAACATTATATGGAAAAAATTCAAAAAATGCCATCGCCGAAAATTGAACGCATCGAATCCATTATTGAGTTTTCTGTTGCCGTAAGAAATTTATGCGCTACAATGGAGCAGGCACAGCTTCAGAATTACATGCGAAATCCTAATATGATGACCGAACTCGTAGACAGATTGCCACCCACCTTGCAATTGAATTGGGCTACTCATAAACGAACTGAAATAGAAGCAGATAACATTTGCGTGCTTGGTGATTGGCTAAAGGATTTAGCTGCCGACATTTGTGATGCGAAGCCGTCTATGTCCTGGTTCACTGTAAGAGAGCCACAACACAAAGCAAGGAATAAGAAAGAAGAACTTTATATCCATAACGACAACATGCCTAAAAAGGCAATAAACAAAAATGTGCCACAAAATACACCAAGGAAATGTCCAGTTTGCCAAGACAATTGTAGATCTGCCGATGTCTGCAAACAGTTCCTTGAATTTGACGTCGACACCAGATGGGATTTGGTTAAAAAATCAAATTTATGCAGACAATGCTTGAAAAGGCATCCGTTTAGGTGTTGGTCACCAATCACCTGCACTGCTCTGAATTGCAATAAGAAACATCATCCTCTTTTGCACAATCCCAACTGGCAACCGAGCAATAACACCAACAACAGTACAAATGAAAACGAATTCCACATGATTCATACCGAATTAACTCCGATACGCTTCCGAATTATGCCAGTACTCTTGTCTCATAATGATATTCAGCTACAGACATTCGCTTTCCTGGACGAAGGTTCTTCCAGTACTCTAATAAATGACAGTCTCGCAAATCAACTTGGACTTCTGGGCGACAACTTGCCATTATGCTTAAAGTGGAGTGGGACAATGTCCAGACAGGAACCATGTTCCAGAGTGGTCAGTGTCAACATATCTGGCATATATAAAAATGCGAAAACTCATACCATGACAAACGTGCGAACGGTCCGAGCACTAGATCTACCAAGGCAATCTTTGAACTACGAAGTCTTGGCTAACACATATCCTCATTTGAAAAATTTGCCTGTGAAGTCATACGTCGATGCAAATGCTGGTATTTTAATTGGTCTTCGAAATTGGCATGTCGCTGTTCCATTAAAAATTCTCGAAGCAGATGAGAACGATCCAATTGCTGCGAAGTGTCGGCTTGGCTGGACAGTGTTTTCATTGGTTGGTAAACCTGAAAACCAGAATTCAGAATCGAATTTCCAAACGTGCGAGTGTCAAGAAGCGACTGATATGAAGTTGCATGAGATGGTGAAGGAATTCATATCTGTTGACGGCTTGGGAGTGGTAGAACCAAGAGATTTTGAGGGCACTCAAGAACAATTTCGCGCGAAGAGCATATTGAACCAAACCACAAAAAAAGTTGAAAATCAAAATCGTTATGAAACTGGTCTTCTGTGGAAGTATGAGAACTTCAGATTGCCAGATAGCCGTTCAATGGCATTGCAAAGGATGAAATGTCTGGAGAGACGTCTCGATGGTGATCCTGATCTGAAAGACAACGTGCATCGACAAATCAATGAATACGAGGTGAAGGGTTACATCCGAAAGCTGTCACAGGAAGAACTGAACCAACATCACGACAGAATCTGGTATCTACCGATTTTCCCGGTGCGAAATCCAAACAAACCGGAGAAAGTTCGACTGGTGTGGGACGCGGCCGCGAAGGTGGAAGGAGTTTCCCTTAATACGCTATTGATGAAAGGAATCGACTGGAACGCATCGCTTCTGGGTGTCCTCATACGAAGCCGACAAAACAAGATATGTATCTTTGGTGATATTAAAGAAATGTTCCACCAGGTACAAATTCCTGCAAAAGACCAACAAGTACTACGGTTTCTTTGGAGAAGTAACACTAATGAACAACCGGACACTTACGTGATGCAAGTGATGACTTTCGGCGCGACTTGCTCTCCCAGCTGCGCACAGTATATAAAAAACTGCAATGCGTTGAAATATAAAGAAGAATTTCCGAAGGCTGTTAAAAGCATTTTAGAAAGCCATTACGTGGACGATTTCTTGGAAAGTGTTGACACCGCAATTGAAGCAATTCAGCTGGCAAGAGACGTCACAACTGTACATGCGAAAGCCGGTTTTGAAATCAGAAACTGGAAATCTAATTCCTCGACTGTCATGAAAGCTCTTAATTCGCAGCCTACTGATGATTATTCTGATTTAAACCCGAGTGTCGATCCTGCGTTAGAAAAGGTTCTAGGAATGTGGTGGTCTCAGCGAAGCGACGAATATACATTCTCTCTACGATTCAACAAGGGAAACCAACAAGTACTGAACGGTGAACACCGACCAACGAAAAGAGACATTTTGCGAATCCTCATGTCCATATATGATCCGCTTGGGTTGATAGCTCATTTTTTGGTTTACCTCAAGATCTTGTTGCAAGACATATGGCGTAGTCGGGTTGATTGGGATGTTCCGGTGAATGATGACCACTTTGAATCATGGAAGATATGGCTGAAGGTTCTTTCACAAGTTGAGAGGTGTCGCATTCCAAGATGTCTATTGAAGAATTTACCAAACTGGCTTGGAACAACAGTGCAACTACACGTTTTCATGGACGCAAGTGAACAAGCATGTGCCACTGTAGCGTACATCAGAATTAATTCGGAAAATCACATCGAATGTTCGCTATTAGGGGCGAAGACAAAAGTCGCGCCGATTAAGCTCCGCTCGGTTCCAAGGTTGGAACTGGATGCTGCAGTTATGGGATGCAGATTTGCGAAAAAGCTCACTGATGAAATGTCCATAAAAGTAAACAAAATATTCTTTTGGAGCGATTCGAAGACGGTCCTAAGTTGGATAAATGGAAATCCCCATCGCTATAACAAGTTCGTGGCGTTTCGAGTAGCCGAAGTACAAGACAATGACCAAGGTGGAAGTTGGCGATACATTCAATCAAAACTCAATGTTGCCGATGACGCCACTAAGTGGACGAGACCACCAACGCTAGACCCTTCCGAACGATGGTTTCAAGGCCCAAGTTTTTTGATGGACATAGAAGCCAACTGGCCAAAGAACATACCAACAACAAATGGAACTGGGGAAGAACTTGTATGTATTCATCAAGCGCTTCAACCGTGGATCAACATAAGCCGTTTTTCCAGCTGGCAAAGACTTTTGAGAACTACAGCATACGTCTATCGATATTTAAATATTAAACTTAAATTACAACCGGACATACCTAGTACTGGCATTTTATCTTGCGAAGAATTACGAAAGGCTGAAATTATTCTATTCCGTATTGCGCAGAGGGACGTGTATTATGAAGAATTTTCATCACTCAAGAAACTAAACAAGAATCCAAATAAGCCAATTCGAGTTCCTGCTTCAAGCTCAATTAAAAGACTCTCACCATATCTAGATGATGAACAGCAACTACTCCGAGTAAAGGGAAGATTGGATGCGGCCCCATGTATCAACATCAACACAAAAAGACCAATCATATTGCCGAGGGATCATTCGATTACGAAGCTACTGGTTCAACGAGTCCACGAAGAGTTTCAGCACGCCAATAACGAAAGTGTAGTCAACCAATTGAGACAAAGGTACGTAATCCCTAAGTTAAGACAACAATTAAAGTGTGTTATCAGAGTATGCCAATGGTGTAAGATAAATAAAGCAAAACCGAGCACACCTGAAATGGCCCCACTTCCCCCAGCAAGATTATCACTGTATTGTAATCCGTTCATGTTCACTGGAGTAGATTACTTTGGGCCCCTCATGGTAGCAGTAGGACGACGTCAAGAAAAGAGGTGGGGTGTTTTATTTACCTGCCTCACTACTAGAGCCGTACACGTTGAGGTAGCCCACAAGTTAGACTCTGATAGCTTCATACTATGCTTCCAAGATTTTATACAAAGAAGAGGATCTCCACAAGAAATCTATTGCGATCGAGGAACCAATTTTGTTGGGGCAGAGAAGATGCTACGACGTGAACTTGAGGCAATAGACCCAAACATCTTAGCGAAACGATTCATCAGTCCGACAACGAAATGGGTCTTCAACCCACCAGCGTCGCCCCATATGGGAGGAGCGTGGGAACGTTTAGTTCGCTCATTCAAAAAGGCTTTATACTTTTCATTGCCAACAAAAACGCCGACCGACCAGCTATTGAGAAGCTGTTTGGTAGCAGCTGAAGGTATGATTAACTCCAGGCCACTCACATATATGCCTTTGAACGATGAACTAGAAGAAGCCTTGACTCCAAACCATTTTTTGAGGCTAGATTCTGGAGGAGCCCAACCAATCGCACAAATCAACGATAGCCCTAAAACACTGCGATATACATACCAATACAAAGAGCGATTTGCAAACAAATGCTGGGATCGATTCATACAAGAGTATGCACCTGAGTTGACTCTGAGATCAAAATGGTATAATCCGGTGGAACCATTGAAGATAGGTGACATCGTCATTATCGTCGACAAAGACCTCCCTCGGAACAATTATCCAAAGGGAAAGGTGATCGCCGTCAAAGCTTCTTCCGATGGACAGGTACGCAGTGCAACGATTCAGACAAGCAATGGAGTTTTTGAACGACCCACCGTAAAATTAGCGAAGCTGGAAATCGATAGTGGTGATGTTTCAACAACTTCCCAACCGGGAATTGTCAAACTGGGGGGAACTGTTAAGAAAAGTGAAAGTGGCATCACTGAATTTGAAGACAAACGAAACACAGAAAACAAGAAAGAACATTTAAAGAAGAGAGACAACTAAAATCCTAACGGTCCACGACTCAGCGTAGAGGAGAAGATGAGAATAAGAAAAGAGGAAAGAACGCGCACTTTTAAATTAGATCTCGAATGTAAAGTCAACTAAAATTTTTTGAGTATTATCAGTCTATGAATAAATACATTTACTACAAAAGTTAGTTTGTTCTTTAATCAATTCAAAATTCTTTACAGTGATTCAAAATTTTTTAACAGAGAGGTTGTTTCTTTTAATTAATTTGGTAACCTACAACATTTGGTGGCAGCGGTGGGATGTAAAATTAAAGCATCTGACTTTACTCCCAAATATTTCCAGATCATTAATCGTTAAAAAAATCGTTAAAACCAAACAAATTTTATAACACACCATATCAATAATAAAAAAAAAAACAGTGAGTGAGTGAAAAAAATAAAATAAAATAAATAACAAAATAAAAAAAGACCAGATCAAAAGTGATCAAAAGTGAAAGTAAAAAAAAAAAAAAATCTATCCCACAGAGGAAATCTGATTCCTGTGGTCGAGAAAATTAGAAGGAAGGAAGAAATTGCCACGCCGAGGCAATCAATATCAACAACATCAACGACATCAGCAACATCAATACTATCAACAAGAGTTAAAACCAACATGTTATCGTAAGATATAAATAAGTTATTATTTGGTATCATTATTTTTATTATTTTGCATACAAATTAATTTTATTTAAGCAAGTTGTTCCTCCCAAACTCATAGTCCATTTCCTTTTAATTTTTTTTTTGCACAATTTTTTCTGTCGTCTTTAGTTGTTTTCTTCTTTTTGTTGGACATTTTATATGTCTAACTTGAATTTAAATATTTCGCTAAGAAATAGAAAGATCGCTCGCCCCCGCAGATCTTCAGACAGTGAGTTGACTGTTGCTGTTAAAACAAAAAAACGAGTGACTCCACCTAAACGTGGTGATATAAAAAAATTAACTTCTAGCCTTCACCCTTTAAAAAAGGATAACACCATAATGACATTTAATGCTTCTCAAGCCATTAAACTCATTCCAGATTTTGATGGCAATTTTAAGAATTTAGATAGGTTTATTCAAGTAATAGACCTTCAATCCAAAAAGACTACCACCGATCCTGAAAAAGCAGAACTCATTGACATAGTCAAGTCAAAATTAACCGGCCGGGCATATAATGTTATAATGAAATATAATAATTATGATGCCTGGAAAGAGTTAAAAGAGGCTCTGATAAAGAACTTTCGAAAAACTAGGTCCGCACATATAATACAAACCGAAGTTTTCAAATTTAATCAGAGTTATAAAGAACCAATAAGTTCTTACGCGGAAAGAGCTTATGCCCTTTTCGATGAACTTAATAACGCTAATGCTAGTACCAAAGATGACGCTGCTAATACAGCCATTAGAAATCTTAATAGCATTACAATTCTTAATAGTTTCTGTAACGGTCTAATCCCTCAGCTCAAAACCCTTGTTAAAAGCACTAGATGCAAAGATCAAGATGAGGCTATAAACATAGCAATGGAAGAAGAAAAACTTCTTACCACTGTTGAAAACAAATATTGCCACAACTGCCGAACAAAGACACACAACACAACGGAGTGTCGCTTTCAGCAGAGCACGGACAGATTTTTTAACAATTCAACAACTAGTAGACTGAATCCTAATACGAATCAGTATGTGAGGGTTAATAATGTACAAAATACTATCACATGTCGCTATTGCAAAAATCCGGGTCATACAATAGACCAGTGCAGAAAAAGGCAATTCAACAACAATAGGGAAGACAAAACACCTCAACGTGGAATCTCACAAAGTTCGGGAAACTACCAAGGACCTGGCCCGTCCAACACCCGGAGTCAGGTAAAGCACATGCATTAAGGTGTGAAGACGATATTAAATCACTAAAACCACTGCATCCAATGATTCACCAAAATCCAAAAAAATCATTTAATCCGCTGTATCAACAATTTCAAAATGAAGATTTAATCTCACTGCATCCACTGAATCCACTGTCTCAAAACAAAAAATCAAATTCACTGAATCCACTGTCTCAAAACAAAAAATTAAATTCACTGAATCCACTGTTTCATAAAAACATATCAAACCCACTGAATCCTCTGTCTCAAAATAACCAACCAAATCACTGAACCCACTGACTCATTACAAGAAATCAAACCCATTTTGTTCACTGTCGCAAAATAAGAAATCAAATTCAACTAAATCGCAAGCACTGTATCTAAATTCCAAATCTATTTATTCAAAACGCGAGAAAATTCCTCAACAAAAACCTCTGAATCTATCTCAATATCTACTAATTTAAATATAAATCAAACTCAAAACTCTACCATAAAACAAAATTCAAACCCATTTAGAAACAAAGACATTGAGTTGCAAAATTTCAATAGAAAACGAGAAAACATACCAAAAATTCCTAGAGATAACCAAGACTATATAAAAAAAAATATATATTACTAAATCAACACTACCGGCAAAACAGAAGAGCCGCACAAATAAATAATCTACACGGTTTTTGAACCAACCGTTTAGCTCTGATATAAATACCACTTCTTCTCAAAATCCTAAAAGTATGCAAAATCAAAACGAAAAACCAAAATGCGTTGCTCATATAGGCTGTTTAAATAATGCTTCTAATATCAAGAGTGAAATTAACATAATTTCCAAAGATACTATATCCAACAAAAACATTATGCTTTTAGACACAGGCGCAAGCCTGAGTTTAATAAAAATAAATAAATTAAACCAAGAACTTTGGGTTCATACAAATAATGTAACTGAGTTAGAAGGCATAGGTAGTACTCCTACGTTTACACTGGGCACAATTCTTCTAAATATAGAAATAACACCAGGAGCAAAACTAAAATGTCTATTTCATGTAGTACCCGAAAATTTCCCCATAACCCAAGATGGAATTTTAGGTGAAGACCTATTTCGGAATTTCAATGCAATACTAAATTATAAAGACAATACCTTCACGTACCATTCCAAGAATAAGAGATATACTATCGACTTCATTAATAAACGAAAATCTATTACTATACCTGCTAGGTCAGAAAAAATAATTAAATATGGACCTATTCACGCACCCCTGAATCGAATATATTTCGCAAAAATAATTCATCCTCAAGTTTATAGTTCTTCTGCTATGACTGAACCAAAAAATGGATATATATACACGATCTTAATTTAGAATTTGCAGATAGTAATGACTATTACATTTATAACTTAAGTTCATTTGATACTCAATATGTTATGAACGACAGATTGAGTAAGATTCAAAACCAACTCCAACTAGAGCACCTAAATATTGAAGAAAAGAAATCTATCGTGGATATTTGCCGCAATTACAACCACTTATTCTTTCTCGATGGCGATACCCTGTCCACTACGTCTGGAATTACACATCAAATAAAGACAAACCCAAATATACCCCCAGTCAACATTCGACCATATCGTTTAGCACAAATTCACACTCAAGAAATAAAGAATCAAGTAGACAAAATGTTACAAGATGAAATAATTAGGCCAAGTTCAAGTCCATGGAATGCTCCTCTATTAGTCGTGCCCAAGAAAGGAAAACAGAAGTGGAGAGTAGTAGTGGACTACAGAAAACTTAACGAGGTGACCATCGCAGATGCGTATCCAATACCAAACATTGAAGATATTCTCGGACAACTGGGCGATTCGAAGTACTTCACAACACTGGATCTAGCCAGTGGATTTCATCAAATTGAAGTAAATGAGAGAGATAAAGAGAAAAAAGCATTCAGTACACCTAACGGACATTTTGAGTTCAATAGAATGCCATTTGGTTTACGTAATGCCCCTCCCACTTTTCAGCAGTTAATGAATAAAGTCCTTACAGGACTACAAGGCATAAAATGTTTGGTATATCTGGACGACATTATGATCTATGGAAAGAACTTAGATGATCATAACAAAAAATTAATCGAAGTATGTCAAGCTTTAGATAAATACAATCTTAAAATCCAATTAGAGAAGTGCAAGTTTTTAGAGAAAGAAGTCATGTATTTAGGACACGTAATTTCAGAATCAGGAGTTAAACCTGACCCAGAAAAGATCTCGGCTATTCAAAATATAGAGATTCCCAAGAACCAAAAAGACATTAAATCTTTTCTTGGTTTGGCAGGGTATTACAGAAAGTTCATAAAAAACTTTTCTAAACTAGCTAACCCCTTTTGCGTAAAGATGTACTCTTTAAATGGGATGCATTTTGCGATGAATCCTTTAATCAATTAAAACAAGCAATTATCGGACCCCCTATTTTGCAATATTCCAATTTCGAAAAAACTTTCAGTATAACAACTGATGCAAGCAATGAAGCCATCGCATCGGTGCAGTTATGTCACAGAAAGACACCAATGAAAACGATTTACCGATAGCATTTGCTAGTAGAATATTAAATAAATCAGAAAAAAACTATTCTACTATAGAAAAAGAAGCTTTACCCGTTGTTTGGGCAGTAACACATTTCCGGCCATATGTGTACGGAAGACACTTTGAAGTTATTACCGACCACAAGCCACTCGTGTGGATGTTTAACCTGAAAGACCCTTCTTCGAGAATAATGCGCTGGCGTATTAAACTTGAAGAGTACGATTTCACAGTTTCACATAAAGCAGGTCATCTCAACACAAATGCAGACGCCTTGTCTCGTTTAAATGTAGCAGAAGTCAAGGTGATAACTCGTAGTCATAACAAAGTCTCTTCTAATGAACAACCTAAAGTAAATCAAAATATTATCGAAGTTTCGAATGAAGAACAAATTAAAAACATCATATACGAATTCCATGACACACCTTTAGGTGGTCACCAAGGAGTTAAACGCACTCTCAAGCGCATAAAAAAGACATACAAATGGAAAAACATGTATGAAGACATAAAGAAATACATCGCTTCATGTGAACTTTGCCAAAAGAATAAGTTGTATTCGCGAAAAAAATTACCAATGGTCATCACTACAACAGCAAAAACTCCATTCGAAAAAATAGCTCTTGATTACAGAAAATGAAAATAAGTACATACTGACGTTTCAAGACGATCTGACTAAATTTGCACAAGTCATAGCCATACCAAACCAAGAAGCCAGAACGGTAGCCGAAGCATTAGTAAAGAAAATAATTTGTACCTACGGGATTCCCCAAACAATTCTCACAGATCAAGGGACAAATTTTACTAGTGAAATATTTAAAAATGTGTGCAAAATATTAAAAATCAATAAAATCCAAACTAGTCCGTACCATCCACAACCAAATGGTGCCCTTGAAAGGTCACATAGAACGTTAGGAGATTACCTAAGAAATTATGCAAGTAACGACCAGTCAAATTGGGATAATTATCTAGAGTATGCAATATTTTGCTACAACACAACCCCGCATTCCAGCACAAACTACAGTCCATTCGAAGTTCTCTTCGGTTTCGAAGCACCGATTCCTTCCGCGCTGAACAGAAGCGTACAGCCAACATACAATTATGAAGATTACGTATCAGAAATGAAGTCAAAAATGCAAACCGGTTATGAGTTAATTCGTAACAATCAAATAAAGGCTAAGGAAAAATCTAAAGAATACTACGATTAAAATTCTAAACAGACGAGCTATCAAGTTGGTAACCAAGTATTAGTGGAAATCAAGAATCGATCAAATAAAAAACTCTCTCCAATTTTCGAAGGACCATACGAAATAATCGAAGTTTTGTCCCCAGAAAACTCAAAAATAAGAGTAGGCAGAAAAGAAAAAGTTGTTCACAATAACCTTATCAAACACTATAACCAAAGAGACACAGCACACACCGCAGTTTAAACACAATCAAATTCAATTTAAAAAACACACGACACATAAGTATAAATTAAGTACAACACTCAAATACTCATACAATATCGGTGTTGTTTTCATTTCCAGTAAAGTCATCATAACTATCACGTTAGCAACACTTATAATCACAGGCGAAGCAGAAATAATGATACAACCTCTGAATCGAACCGGAGTATACCTGGAACCCATAGGAATACTACAAAAGTCGCTCACAAGATGGACATTTCTCTTCAACATTAATAATACTAAGATTAAAGATAACACAAAAGCACTAAAACAAACCCTCGACACCCTTTCCGAACTATGTATCCTAAGTATAAAGGAGTATCCTTTAGACCATTGCAAAATTACTTTAAAAATTTTACAAAATTCCTTCACAGAAATAAATTATAACAACGAAGTCCTTGACAGTATGCTATTTAAAAACAAACTTTCTAAACGAAGCATAGTAAATGGTGGACTATTCAATGGAATAGGGATGGCAGAGAAATTTTTATTCGGAACAATGGATTCTGAAGACGCGGCGAGAATAGATGATGCATTACAGTTAATCCAGGAAAGCCAGAATAATCTGCACCACATTACAGAAAACCAAATGACAATAATTACTAACGTCTTAGACGCACTGAACAAAACGGCTGAAAACATAAATAATAATTTTAACGCCGTTACCGAAGAAATTAAGCAAAACACACTGAAACTCAATAATCTGACTGATTTCGAAAAAACATTACATAATTTTGATGAAATATCCAATTTAGCATCTATGTGTGCTACACAAATCCTTTCAAAACAATCACAAATACTAGACAGTTTACAAGGTGCAAAGGCAAATAAGCTAGATAGTAGATTCCTCAATTCAGAAGTTTTCGTTACTACAATTAAACAAATCCAATTAGAACTTCCACACAATATAAGATTTCCAGTAAAAATATCCACAATGAACCTTCCCATTATAAATAAAATCACAACAACGACTCCAATTTTCGTAAATCAGAACCTTATGATAGAAGTTACTATTCCACTGGTAGATGAAGAATTTAATTTAGTAAAACTTACAGGCGATACATATTTTTGAATAATGAAGATCTAAATAAATGCACCAAAACAGACTCCAATCATTTTATATGCGAAAAAAATTTTGTGATACACAACCATAACACTGACAACCGTATAATACAGATAATATCAGGGATTCAAAATTATGCTACTTGTGAAAGAAAAATATTTGCTCTTCAGCAAGAAGTCTGGTTCAATCTTATGAACAAGAATTCATGGCTGTTTGTCATGCCCAATCCGACAAGCGTTAGGATTTTGTGCGAAGACGTACCAAAAACCATAATAATATCGGATAGTGGAATTTTGAGTATAGACCCATTCTGTAAAGCAATAACGAAAGAAGTTTATCTCCAGGCATCAAACACAATATACAATAAAACTCCTATTTCATACTTTTTAGAAGAATCAACTATACCCGAAAAAATAATAATCCCAACCAATTTATCCCAAATTTCACCCCATACCACCCATATAGAAAAACTGGATTTAGATAATTATAGTATTAATATAAAGGATTTAATGAAGAAAAACAATTTGTTATTCCATGTCACACACGATCATGTTAACATTTCCGTTTCCATTATCATTTTTATTTGTGTAATTGTAGCTTTATATGTAATATTTAAAAAAATTATTAAAATAAAATGTACAATAAATAATAAGTCAACAAATAATGTGAACAATATTGAAGAAAATGTAACACCTGGCGCTGATGAAACAACGCAAGTATAAAAAAAAAATTTAGGAATCAAAAATGTAAAAACAAATGTAACAAAAAGTTTTATAACGATTATAAAAAAAAAAATATATATATATTAATATACATGTATAGGTTCATAATAAAATAAATAATGTATTGTGCTGATCATCTATTCGTCATCATCTTGCGCACCTAAAGCCGAAAGATCTCACTCGTTGCCTCGTACGCCTTTCGTATTTTAAGGGGGGAGGAGTGTTGTACCCTTAGTCACAGAGACCACACACAGTTCCCATAATTCCTATGAATCGCATTCAAGATACTTGACATAGTTCGATTACGGCCAAGTGTTCCGCATGTGTCATGCATATTGGTATACAATCGTAGGAACGGCAATCGAACTATGTCAACTAAACAAACACAATGCAATAAGGGATCATACATCATATTACAATACTGACCCATCGTAGTGCAACTATGTCAAATGCGACATATGTTGATGTTGCACTATTGCATTGTTATTTGTGTCAAGCGAATGAAAATAGAATGCGTGGTTGACCTGGAGAAAGTGACGATCTAGGCAATAGCAGAGGTAGCGTAAGAAATGATGAGTAGAAGTTCAGACACTCTGACTCAAAGACTAAAACAGAGAGGTTGTTTCTTTTAATTAATTTGGTAACATACAACACAGGTATTCCCAGGTATTTGAAGAGACAAGAATTTTACTTAATTATATCTATTTTATTACTTAAATCTTCGGTGTGTTGACAATAATTAATTCAATTTTTATTCTTAAGGAGCAACTATTTGTTCCAACAATGCTAGCAAACCCTAGCAAATCACTTCGTGTAGCCATGCTTACTCAATTTGACATGTATGTATGTATGTATTTTTATAGAGTCTCTTTGTGTTACAATTTCTTAATACTTAAACTGACTTATATGTCTATCTTTTTCTTTTAGTTTACAACGGAGGCTATAACGTATGGCCGTCCTGGTCTGTTTCTTTATAGATGAATGCCAACATGGCTTTGTACCTTTCTTTTGTGTTATGTATAGCTCTTGCTCATGGAGCTTTAATTATATTGTTTTAGACGGTTGTCTCTAGACTTATAGCCTATTCACACCAAACCAAAAACGAGCATTTACTCGTTTTTCGCAAAACGACTACCCAAAACGACTCGTTTTCCCATACATTTTCCATACCTAACTCGTTTTGCAAAACGACTCGTTTTCCGCAAAACGACTTGAAAACGAATTGCAATTTGAAGATGAACTACACGAACAGATTTTTTTGTGATGTTATTGTGAATAGACTAAAAAAAAAAGAACAGCTGACGGCTGCTGTCAAAACAAATCCAATATTTCAACGATTTGAAAACATTCTTGGCAGCGGTAAGTACCTAATATTTTAAAGAAATACTTTTATATCATTGTTATTTTTATATAATAATAAGGTACAAACGAATGGAAGGACCACTAATTTGGTTGTGAAGCATGAATATGACAGCTAGCGATAGCACCTCAAGAAATATAAAGGCTGGTATTTGTGACCCAGGACGGATTGGATTTGCCTCAAGACGAGGGGAGAGAAAAAAACGCGAAGAAGACAAAGCGAAGTTCAAAAATCATTTTATATGAAGAAACAAATAAACATAATTTTATTTTAACAGTATTTTTCTTATCGGTGTCATCATCCTAGCCAGCATCTTAAATTTTAGGCTCGTCGGTTTCCATTTCACTCTTCGTCACTTGACTTCCTAGTCGGGCTCTTTCTCGACGAGCAACTTCATTGGGTAGCCAATGAACTGAGATTGCTTGTTGACGATATCCTTGGTCTTGCTTTCCTCCAAATATTACCTCTGGTCCTCATTATATACAAAATACAAAACTATCTTTGTACCACCTACCAAAGGTTTAGATTTCAATTAAATTAAATTGGATTTTTTTTTATTTTCAATTTCAAACAATTAAAATGTCAAACAAAAACGAGTAAATGTTCGGTGTGAACGCTCTACTCGTTTTGGTAAACGAACAGCCAAAACGAGTGCGGTGTGAATAGGCTATTAAACTACGAGTGTACATTTATACATTTATACAGATATATACAGATAATATACATAGAATATATACAATTAGAATATTTATCACAGATACTAATATTTTCAGAGTTGTTTGAGTGTATCTGTTTTTTATTTTCTTTTCTCTTTTTGATTTTGTTTTTCTCTGAATCTTTTAAAAGAATGTCATTTGGACTCTGGTTGCTTTTGATAAAATAAACGATAGTATTTTCTTTTTCTGAGTACATAAATAAATAAATTTTTTGTGAATAAAAAAAAAACAAACATTCAAGGGGTTTTGCCCAGCTATTATATTGTGAAACATTAACGATGAATAAATTTGTATATCATATGACTTGATTTAGTTTATGTTTTGTTGTTATACCTATTTCTTTCAGTTTTGAATGGTGATTTCTGTTTTTACACCTGTGATGGTGGGGTTGGGTACGAAATCCCGATTGACAGCATCCTGAACGACATAATCCCGACTGCCAAAATCCCGATTGCCGAAATCCCGAATCCAAAATCCCGAATGACAAAATCCAGTATCCAAAATCCCGAATCCCAAAATCCGGTATATAAAATCCTGACTGACAAAATCCCGATTTTTGCACTACTTTTTTTTGGTACTATCTACTACTATTAAAAAAAAAAAAAAAATGTGTATGCTCGTTTTGATTTTTTTTTGTCGATGTTTACGATTTGAGGTACCATTTTATAAGTATTTTTATTGGAGTGAAGTGTTTTCTAAGTGAAGTGAAGTGCTTTGACGTAGACTATTATCCCGAAAGACTAAATCCCGACTGAAAAAATCCCGAATGACAAAATCCCGACGAATGAAATCCCGACCGACAAAATCCCGAATAACGAAATCCTGACCGATTTTTAGTTTTTGAGCATAACAGTAGGCAAAAGCAAGAAATTCGCGCGAATTTCTTACTTTTACCTACTCTTATGCTCAAAAACTAAGGATTGCTTTTATGTTATTTGATATCTCGCAAAATTCTTACTATATTTCACAGTTTTCGTAATCAATTAGGTGGGTGGCCCGCTTCGCGGGTTCTTTTGATTTTCTCCTCCTTTTCGGGGGCACACCGCGCTCACGCAGCTTCGCTGCTCCGCTAAGGGTATGTAAATTTGTCAGGCAGGCGCCTGTGTCTGTAACATTTGTAATTAATTTTACCTGAGTGGCCCGCTTCGCGGGATCTTTTGATTTTCTCCTCCTTTTTCGGGGGCACACCGCGCTCACGCAGCTTCGCTGGTCCGCTAAGGGTATGTAAATTTGTCAGGCAGGCGCCTGTGTCTGTAACATTTGTAATTAATTTGACCTGGGTGGCCCGCTTCGCGGGATCTTTTGATTTTCTCCTCCTTTTTCGGGGGCACACCGCGCTCACGCAGCTTCGCAGCTCCGCTAAGGGTATGTAAATTTGTCAGGCAGGCGCCTGTGTCTGTAACATTTGTAATTAATTTGACCTGGGTGGCCCGCTTCGCGGGATCTTTTGATTTTCTCCTCCTTTTTCGGGGGCACACCGCGCTCACGCAGCTTCGCTGGTCCGCTAAGGGTATGTAAATTTGTCAGGCAGGCGCCTGTGTCTGTAACATTTGTAATTAATTTGACCTGGGTGGCCCGCTTCGCGGGATCTTTTGATTTTCTCCTCCTTTTTCGGGGGCCCACCGCGCTCACGCAGCTTCGCTGCTCCACTAAGGGTATATTAATTTGTCAGGCAGGCGCCTATGTCAAACAGTTTTCGTAATCAATAGAACCTGGAAGTCCCGAAGGATATAAATTAATCAAAAGAAGAAAAAATACATTTTTTGTGTTTCAATATTTTTTTGGATTTTGGTCTCTCGCTCATGTTTTCGTCAATAACTTTTGAAATGTTTGAGCTTTTGTTCTAATTCATACATATTATTAAAGGTAATGAATGTACCTTTCCATGATATATAATGATATATAATGCTTTACTATTTGTACGCATATTATGCTTTATATATTGGTTTTAAAACGATTAAAAACGAAAAAAAATCGGATAATTAAGTCATTTTGTTTTTTGGCTGTAACTTCGTTAATAGACGTCCTAGAGGGTCGATTTTTACTCCGTTTTTTGTCAATAACTTTTGAAATATAGGACCTATTTTGATTATTGTTGCATTTTCTGATAGGTAATGAATGCCCCTTTCCAACAATATTTTTTTTTTATTTTTCAAAATAAATAAAAATTTCTTGATTTTCCGATTTTTTCAATTTTTTCAAGGGAAAAATCAAAAAATTCATTCAAATAGGGTAGCCAGATTATGAGAATCACCATGAACCAACCAAAAATTATTTTCTAAGGCGCCTAATTAAAAAAAAAAATCCCGATTTACAAAATCTCGAAAGACAAAATCCCGAATGAAAAAATCCTGAGCGACAAAATCCCGAATGAAAAAATCCTGAGCGACAAAATCCCTATTGACAAAATCCCTATTGACAGAATCCTGTATGACAAAATCCCGAACAACAAAAATCGTAATTAATGGCATGAAATCGGGGTTAAATTGCAATAATATCATTTAAAAACATGGGAATCAACCAGAACGAACTAAATATAGACAAGATTTCTCTAAATAGTGTAAAATTAAAAAGTTCTAAAAAGTACTAAAAAGTACTGACATTCGGGATTTTCAAATCGTTTATTCGGGATTTTTTTGAAAATCAGGGTTATGTCGTTCGGGATTTTTGTATTCGGGATTTTGGTTTTCGGGATTATGTCGTTTTTGTCCCCGAAAATAGTCGGGATTTCTTGCATTCGGGATTTTGGAAATCGGGATTTCGTACCGTTCCCGTGATGGTGTTATTAATTATTTTTACTTTTCTATTTATTTAGGCTCTGTTTCCTCCTGATAAAGAGGAGAGGAAAAAATTGGAGTACTCTCCATCAGGAACCAAGTGGGAGTTCAAATTTACAATTCCGATTGGAGATCGATAGAATGAATCGGACCAGGATATATTTTTTTGCGATACGTATATTCCCCTGATCCGATCGTTTTCTGAGTCGTTTAATTTTTTAATGTTTTTTTCCATTAGCTCCGTAGCGTATCTGATTAAGGGAGTTACGTTTGCTTCATTATAAATGAATGAGTTCGAATATCTTTTATGCCTAGTTTTAAAGTTTTTGCTGACGCTAAGACGCAGAATTTTTCTTCCGAAGATTTCAAATTCTTTAATTACAGTAGGGGATACACTGAACCAAATTGGGAGAGCGTAAATCAGTACCGGTCTTATTAAGGTTTTATAAAATAGGAGCTTGGTTTTTTTGTTTAACATGTTATGTCTCATGAACGGCATAAGCATTCCTGAGATCTTCCTAGCTTTGTCTTTAGCCTGCCGGGCATGGGTGTTAAACTTGAGGAGATTGCTAAAGCGCACTCCAAGATACTTTAAATGGTCTTTAAACTTTATGGTGTTGTTGTCGATTATTAATTTTGAATTTTTGCTTTCCTTTACTACTCCTGATTTACCCTTTCCGCTTGCATTTCTTTATTAATTTGTATTCCCCATTTACTGTAGTAATTGCTTATAATCTGTAGGTGATTTTAGATTGTGTAGGGCTTCTGAAAAATAATCTGCTGCGGCAAAGATAAAAGTGTCGTCAGCAAAGAGGATGCTTTCTGATACTAATGTTCTGTTTACGAAGTGCGTATGTGGGAAGTCATATAGGAATAGATTATATAATTTCGGGCCCAATATTGATCCCTGTGGGATTCCCCTAAATATTGGACACTTATCAGATGTTGATTGTTGCATTTGAACATAGAATTTTCTGTTTGATAGGAAGCTTTGAATGAGATTAATTAAGTGTGGAGGAAACTCCAATTCTGATATCTTGTAGATTAGACCATCGCGCCACACACTATCGAATGCTTTCTCTATATCGAGGGAGCATGCTGTAGTGCACTTTTTACTGCGAAGGTTTATTAAAATTTCGTTCTGTAACTTGAGGAGTGCGTGGACGGTTGAGTGACCCTTCCTAAATCCAAATTGGTAGTCTTGAATAAATTCTATATTGTTTCAGTATGTAAGTCCATTTTGTTCATTATTATTCTTTCTAAGATTTTACCTGTATTTGATAACAGTGATATAAGTCTGAAGTTGTTCAGGGAATAGATGTTGGGTTTTTTCAAAAGTGGGATAATTTTCGCAACCTTCGATTCGTTTGGAAAGTATCCGTTATTTATGCAATTATTAAAAAAAAATTGATAAGAAATAAGACGCCTGTGGGGAGATTTTTTTAAGTATAAAGTTGGACACGCTATCTGGCCCAGCAATTTTTTTGCGTTAATCGACTTAATAACGTTTAGTACCTCTGTGCTGTTTGTAAAAAAAGTGGGGCATTGGTTTGAAGCTAAGTTGGATTGAGTGAAGTTAAATATATTTTCTGGTCTGGATTGTATCAGATGATTTATTTGAGATTGCACCTCTGTAATTAAGTTTCTATCGTATATTGGTAGTTTTTCTTTATACATTTCTTTGTAATGGTTTTTAAATGCTTCCACTTTGTCCTGCTCGTCTATTATTGTTTTGCCATCTACTAGTACCTGCTCACAGGTGAATTTATTTTTTTTACCTGTTATTTTGGTTGCTTCTTTAAAGGCATTTGGGCCCGGAGAAATGCCGGCTAACTTGATTCCCACTTGCTCATTTAGCCATTTACTAACCTCCTCTTTAATAATGGTTTTAAGCAGAGCGATTCTCCTGGCTAGTGCTTTATATTCATAGCTTATTCTATTGAATGAGCGATGGTAAATTTTTTTGAGTTGCTTCTGCCATTGATGTTTAAACTTGTATAAGGTGTTAATATGATCTGGTAGGTTTTTATATTTTTTGTGGTTGTAAACGACTTTTTTTGAGTTAGCACTGATTGCGATAGTTAAGGCAGAGTTGAATGATGAAATTTTCTGATCTATTTGTTCATTAGTCAGTGAGATACTCGGTGAGGGTTGACAAGCAACCAATGCCAGATCCAGGTCGCACCTAAACTTGGTCCAATTTGTATTTTTAAACGAATTGTCTAAATGAGGCTCTATCAGTGGCAGAGTCGCATCTGTGATTGTGATTTCTAGTTTAGCCGGGAAGTGGTCGCTAAAAGATGGCAGTGTGGTGATGGTGTAGTTTTGGTTTGATCTATCAATAAGATTGCTTGATACTAGAAAATGGTCCAGAAATCCAGAGCTTCTGGGAAAAGTGGGTTCTAGTTCTAATGGAGAGATATTTATTAAGTGAGGGTTCGACGAACTGAACCAATTAGAGAGGTTACTGCCGTTCAGGTTTGTAACTAAGTCTCTCCAATTGGGGTGTCTGGCATTAAAATCGCCGCCCAAAATGGCGCTATCAAAATTCTCAGCTAGAGAGTTAATTCTTTCCAATTCATCTAGGAATTCTGCCGACGGACAATTGGACGGAAAGTAAATTGACCCTAAAAGCATGTTACTTTGTATATTGTTGATAAACATGTTGATGACAATGAAAATATAGGGGAATTTTGGATTGGGTAATTGTACAGTTGTGTAGTGAATATTGTTTTTTACGCAAATAGCTACACCCTGGTTGAATGGGTTAGAAAGTACATTATAGTTATCGATGGTTACTTTGTGTCGTGTAGAAAGGTGCGTCTCCTGAATGAAGGTGACCGAGATATTGCCAGCATGGAGAATTATAGATAATTCTATTCTCCTGCTGTGTTCTATGAGGGACGAAATGTTATAAGTTAGAATTTTTAATGACATTATGGGGAGCTTAAAATTACTTCATTAAGAAGATTTAAATAATCTATTCTTTTTTGTTGAATAGAACCTGATTTGTGAACATTTTTTACAAATTTTTCCAACTTAATTAACAAATCCGACACTCCCATACCAAATAAATCATTTGATAATTCTAGGAATTGTCCAAGGAAGTTTTGTTGGGATCCATTAACTGGGATTGGGTTTTGTTGAATGATTGGTTTTGCTGGAAATGACTAGCATAAGAAATGTGGGGTTGTACCCCAAGGGAAATATTTTTTGCGATGATCGCTGAATTGTTTCTTATTTGCTTTGCTTCCGATAATGCAGTTTTTCTAGATAGTTGGTACGCTTTGTACCTTTGACAACCCCGGTAATTTGCTGGGTGATCGCCCCCGCAGTTAACGCACTGAGCCTTGGAGTCCGGAGCGTTCGTCAACGGACATTCTCCTGGGCTATGACTTTCCCTGCACTTCACACATTTGTAGTTTTTACCGCAATTTTTTGCTAATTGGCCGAATGCTTGGCAACGCCTACACTGTAAGACGCCCGTATTCCCCTTCGGTTTTTCCCACGTAATTTTGATATTGAAAATATAATTTATTTTTATGATATCACTAGATAATAAACCTGGTTTTAATCTTACCAGGAACAGATTTATGTTCCTTTGTAGGCTTCTTGGCCTTTCAGTCGAAAATACTGAAACTTGATGAACCAACCCCGGTAGGATTGAATCGAGTTCTTTTTGGATTTCCTCCGGCTTAAAGTCCGAAGTTAGTCCTCTTAGAATAAGATTCTGAGTCTTATTTTCGCTTAGGGTAAAGGAATACCCTTGAATATCTTTACTATTCTTTACTTTTTCCATCAGTTCCTGATGGATTTCTACCTTATCAACATATAGTTTGGTAATTCCATCTTTTACATTTCTTATGTAAAAACTGAAATCACCAGATTTTTTTTTAAGATCACTAACTAATTTTCGTACGTCTGTTTCAAACAATATAATAGCTGGGCAAAACTTACCCGATTTAAATTTATGTTGGTTATTATGTGACTCTTCCGTCGTTAGGTTTTCTCCGCTGGTTTCTTCTGCTTGCTGGGTGCTTGGTGTGCTGATGGTATTAATGGTATTTGAGGCTGCTGACGTTGAAGCTCCCTCTGGTGTTGATGCGTCTGTTGCTTGAGTTGGAATGAATGAAGCTTTTTCTGTCATTAAAACTCTTTTGGTGAGTTTTAGGTCGTTTAAGATGGAGAATTTGTTCTCCATAATGTTGTCCATCCCTGGTAAAGGCTGCTGCTTTTCGGAGTTGTCTTCGATTTCCATCACTTGCACCGCCATTTTGTTAGCGGGAATATCGGGGTTTGATTTACGATTCTCTTCTTTGTTAGCTTTGAACTCTCCATTTTTGAGCTCCATTAGTAGCTGTGCTTCACGCACGCGGCGAGGGCTGTTCATGGAGACGGATAAAATTCGGCGTTCCTTCGGTAATTCGTCGGTTTTTTTTTCCTTTTTTCTTTTTAATTTTGGCTTTTGTCGCGTTCGACGACATGATTGTCAAGTTGATTAGTTGATTAGTCTTCAAAAAGACTTTTAATGTGTGGTTGAATGATAGATGTTACAACCTTTAAAGTTTTAACAAGATGGACGTTGTCGGTTTTTAGGTTAGGTATGCTAACCACAATTTCACAAAAATAATTGATATTTTTGTTTAAACTTTTATTGTATGCTTAAAACTGGGACAATTTCCAGTCTGAAAGTTACTTTAATTTTATAAATCAGTTAGGGATTACTTTAATAATAACTGATTTTACTTTTTGATTTTTGGTTAATTTTTGTCCACTTAAAATGGCACGTCCTTCTCACTCCGAAGTTGGTTGCGTTTTCCCTCAATATTTGTCAAATCAAATTCACCACGGTGTCTCTTCACACGTATTCACAGACACAAACAAATATTTCGAGGGTGCTTCAGACAAGGGGAGTACGAGTTGGCAGTCTGTATATTGTCTGTGGTCTGCACTACGATTGTTGTTGTTGCGTTTTCGTCTGCATTTGCCACTTCAATGGTCAAAACAGATGTGCATTATTTTCTGTGCAGTGAAAATAATTTACACAGGCTCTTATGGGACATCCCCACCAAAAATATGCAGGGGTTGCAGTGAATGCACGATGTCTCTATTCCTAAATTGGATGCCTAGTTTCATTGCAGCCACAACAACAAACGAAAAACTGCAAATAATTGCTATCTGGCATCACTTATTTTGACAGTACCTGTCCTTCTTCAAACAAAGGCAGCATGTATTCGCACGCACGAGTTTCTTAAATTACACCAGTTTCGATAAAGTCGACACGGTTAAATTTTTTTGAATTGAAAAACTGTTGAGTAGGGTGCTAGCCAGACAACTTTAGAGAATTAACAATATTGCATAATGGGGACTGACTACGAAAAATAAGTTTATTCGCAAAAGATGGCTATTCACATTAGCGTACCTTTTTTGAAACTGGTGACACTAGTGCGTACGAATAGACAAAGAATAAAATGTTTTTGACAGAAGTAGGCATCAAATTTTTCGAAGAGTATGCACATCTGTTTTAGGTGCGTTGATGCATGCAGTCACGCGTGCATTCTGAATGCACATCTGTTTTCAACATAACTCGTAGAATTTCATGCAAAGAATCAGATGCAGTTGGTGCGTTCTTTTTTTTGACGATAGTCGACATTTGTTACCAAATGTCAACAAAAAGGCGTTCTTTTAATCCAAATTAGTTACGATTTGTAACTATATGACGTCATAACAGCGTTCCTAAACTCACGTTGAAGTGTCAAATAGTAACAATTTGTTACTATTTCCAACGATCGGCAATATACTTCTTTTTCTCTCGCTCCGAGAAGTCAAATGAAAATTTGTGATTTTTGTAGGCAAAAATAAGCTGTTAAGTTATTTACATTGAATTTATCGGGAAAGTTGATTAGTTTATGCTCGACTAAAACAAATCCGATCAATTGAAATGGAGCGATGAATTGTCAACAATCATAACGTTACAATTTTTACCTTGCAAAGCGATTTGTTTAAAAAAGCTTCTTTCTGCATATCCCTTTTCTCAGCATCTATCCATGCGATGTTGAAGATTTTGGTGTTTCCTAGTTTTGCTGGATGCCCCGCTACTTTATGCATCCCACGTTTTTCTCTAAAAAATGTATTTAAGAAAATTGTCATACAAGGACTATTTCTTTGGCCATATGCCTCTTAGGGGTACAAAAATGGCCAGATCTCGCAAGTTACTTATCAGATCATCTTTTTTTATCATGCCGAGTCACTTATGAGCTCACACCTAACTAATTGCATTACCAATATATTGATTTACTTCATATTAAGATATTTGGATTAAAAAACTACCCCAAAATGACCTGTTATATGGCCAGAAACACAAATATTCAAAGTTCTCAGCATCTATCCTTGCAATGTTGAAGATTTTGGTGTTTCCCAGGTCTGCTGGATTCCCCGCTACTTTCTGCATCCTCCATTTTCTCATAAAAAATATTTAAGAAAAATGTCCTGTAAGGGCTGTTTCTTTGGCCATATGCCTCTCAGGGGTACAAAAAATGCTAGATCTCGCAAGTAACTTATGCGATCATCTTGATTTCGGTCAAACTGAGTAACTAATGATTTCACATAACTAACTGCATCAACATAATTTTGATTTAACGATATTTGGATTGCAAAACTACCCCAAAATGACCTATTATATGGCCGGGAACATAAATATTCACTTTTCTCAGCATCTATCCATGCGATGTTGAAGATTTTGGTGTTTACTCTGCTGGATCCCCCACTACTTCATGCATCTCCTTTTCACCATCGTTTCAGCTTAATCATATGCCTGTCTTGTTAGACGAACATTTTGTTGAAATGTTTCTTCGTCATACGCCTCAACAACTGTTTCCACATAGTTTTTAATTTTTACAATATTTCTTCGTTTATTATTATTATTATTATTATTATTATTATTATTACTTATTACAAATATAAAATATATTTACATTATAATATAAAAAAAATAGCACTAGCTACCAGAGGCTTTCGGCTTCGTTAAAGTTTGGAAGATGCCAAGAAATCCAAAAGAAACTCTTTCTCAGATTCTGACGATGAATTTTCATTTCAAATCACCAAATTATTGTCTTTCATTTGCTCTGCTTGTTTTTCTCTCTGCAAGTTAAATATATTTTAATTATATTATTTCGTTGATAATGTATTCAAAAACTTACTTCATTAAATTAATTTTTGTATTTCTCCAGTGAAAAAAGCGCACATAAATTTATTCTTTCTCTATTCATTTTGAGATTTGAGAATAATAAATTGAAAGTGGTCGTTTGACAATTTAACAAATCCTAACAAATGCATCGTTCCTAAATGGTTTGTAAAAAACCCAACAAATCCTAACAATGAAACTCCAACAAATTTTGTTTGACATAACAACAAATAATGTCGACTATCGTCACAGACAAAAGAAATATACAGATGTAGAAAATGGGCTACGTCGAAAATGGCTAGTCGACACAATTGAATTTTTTGAACTACTTCCCTCTCACGCGCTCAGAAATGTCAAACGAAACTTTCCGTATGAAAAAAAATACAAACTTGTGATTTTTGTATGCAAAAGCGATCGGACTTCCAAGAAAATAAACGAAAAAATATCTTGCTTTATAATTTTAAACAATTTTTTGCGAATAAACAATAGCTTAAATAGTGCCAAAGTGTTGTAAACAATAATTCTATAAAAAAAACTTGTATTGTGCGTTTAAACACGGAATAAAAGTGCGACTTGTTTTAGCGCGACTTATTCACTTTCGGTGGATTGATTAATAATTAAAAAAATATATGTCAATAATATTTACTGTGTTTTAATTTATCGTGATAGTTGTTGAATAAACACAATAAGTTTATTTCAACAAAATAATATAGTTTTATTAATTTCCTGCTGCCAAAATATACCAACAAAGTTTTACATATTATCTTACCGCAATTTTTTTTTTCTTAACTAATTTTCTTTCAAAATTCTGTGTCATTAAAATCAATTTTTTTTTTCAAAATTCAATTCTCTTATTAATTTTTAAATAAAAACAGAAAACCTGATGATAAAATGTCTTGCGGTTTCTGAGAAAATTAGTTAAAAATAACAAAACCACTTTTTCTTAAAAAAAAACCCTTTTTTTGTTCTGTACTTGCAGGTCAATTCGTGAATTACAGAGTTAATCCTGTAACTTTCCTTTCACTATTTTAAAATATTCTGCATCTTTTTAGCCTACAACAAAGTCAGTTCAGTTTGTACCTTTTTTCAATAAATCACGACTGGGTCGGACAAATTTGCTCTAATGTGTGACAGTGGTCTTTGGGCTTGAGTTTTTGGAAAAAGCAGCGAAAAAATGATATGCAATTTTATTAATCTCTTAAAAATCACTAATTGAAAGGTTTTTTGGAAAAAAATGAAGTAAGCCATCTGATTTTGTTTACTGTTTTAAATTTTAACAAATTTTTTATTCGAAATTGTTAGACCAGTTTTTTTCAAAAAATTTTTTTTTTGGAAAAAAAAACTTTTCGAAAATATATTTCAATTTTGTTTGAGTAAGCCAACACTTTCTATTTCTTTTTAAAAAAAACCTAAATTTAAAAAAATAGCTTAAACCGTTTTTGGAAAAACGAAAAAAAATAATGTTTAAAAAACTCAAAAAATCATTTTTTGAAAAATTTAAGAATTTGTTTTATTGCGTTTATTAAACTGCTTCTTCATTAAAAATTTCATCGAAATTCGCAAGTGGCTTATGAGAAAATCTGACTTAAAAAAAAACCGGTTCTTTGGGAGGTTCCGTTATAAGACTTTTCCTGAAAAATCTATTACAACCAAAAAATAAAGCTTGCACAGAAAACATCATTCAGAAAGTTTTATCAAAATCGTAGGATCCGTTTTTGAGAAAAATTATTTTTTCACTAAAAATCGTATAGTTGATACCGTTAGTTTTAGAGCCAGAATGCTTATTCCAAAAACCCTTCTCTAGGACGTCATAATAATACTATGAACCAAGTTTAAAGCAAATCGGTTCAGCCGTTTAGGCTCTAGGTGCTGATACAGACAGACGGACAGACACACACACAGAATTGTCAGACCCACTTATTTTGACTTCTCTATAATCGTAATGTCATGCCTATATGCTATTCCAGACTATAATCTATATCTGTGCTAAATTTCGTTCAGATCCGTTTAGACATTCTGGCGTGACTTGAAAAAATAAAACAAATCTATCCCATGTTAACCATAAATTTTACCGGGATAAAAAGTATCCTTTATGCTATTCCAGAATATAATCTTGATACTTGCCAAATTTCATTCAGATCCGTTAAGCCATTCTGGCGTGATTTCAAAAGTTAAGACAAATCTATCCCACGGGAACTATACATTTCAACGATAAAAAGTATTCTATATGCTATTTCAGACTATAGTCTATTTCTGTGAAAAATTTCATCCAGATCCGTTTAGCCGTTTTGGCGTTATTGAGCAACCAACATCCAAACAACCAAACATTTAAACAAACAAAAATCCAAACATCGTAACTTTCACATTTATAATATTAGTTATATAATGAAACGGGCGGTAAAAAAATGGAACACTAAATTCTGACCCACTCCCCCAAATCTGCATAAAGGTGCACTCCAACGTATAGTAAGTTTCGCGAAATTAGTGGTTGCCTTTTTCTTCCTTCGATCCTCACAGAATTTTGAAAACAAATAGGGCATAGAAAGAATGATTTCTATTTCCACTGACTTTAAATAAATTAAATTAGAGTAACTGGAAACATGCCCAGCAGAATTATTTTTCAGCTTTTTTAAAGTTAAATTTTTTTTAAATATTCTGTATGTTTATTGTTTAGTCCGAATTCCACCTTAAGGATTCTTCAGATTTTGGGGATGACACCAATAATCTGGGGAGTTCTGTGATCGTGAGAGAGAAAGTATTGCAAAATTTGTCAAGTTTTGGAACGTGTAAATTGTAGGGAAAACTTTCTCACCAATCACTGGCATAAAGTAAATGTCACTGGTGCCATCTATGTGCGAAACTCGAACTTTACTCGCTACGTGCGGAACGCACCCAATGAGATCCACCAGAGAAGGTTCCACTAATAGGAAGCCATTTTGGGAATTAGATCCCGCTTCAAAATTACAGTTCACAAATTTTCCAGTTAGAAACAGACTTCCAGTATGGTCTGGTTTCCATAAAGTCAGTGGAAGCGAAATTGGACATCATGAGACAAGTACTCGTTAGTTTGGATTAGGTAGTGTACACACTGAATTCACAGTCGTAGATTGGTCACGTCACAACGCAGATCAGAAACACAAAGTTGACAGGTAGCCGTCAGAGAACCAATTTAAAGAGAATAGTCGATGCAGCCGATTATTTATGTAAATTGTCAATCTGAATCCACACCTGAGCTGTCAGGTTGCTGCTGAAATTTGGTAATTTCATTTCTGGTCTGCCCAGAAATATGACATAAGTGATTCGACAGCGTATGGAACAAACATCGTCCATAGAACAGCAATTTCAACTGAACCCTTATTTCATACTGCCACTCATTACAAAAGCTGAAAATCTGATACTTACCTTTGTTTTTTCTTGCAAAACTGTCATACGCTCAGGTCGAGAAATAAAGTAATGACAGATACTTACCAGATGATACCAAGCAGGCATCATGACATAACGATCTAAGTCCATGTCATGTGAGGTTTCTATTATCTGAAAATATCCATTAGTAACTTGAACAAAATATTACTAGAGCTGTCAAAAATGCAATTTCTTAGAACTGACAAGAATGCCAGTTAAATTAGCTACTCCGTAATGCCACCATAATTCAACATTCATGCCACCAGTATACCAGTCAATAAACAAAATTCCGATCCTCTAGTGTAATCAGAGCCTCAGGTTACATCATTGCATTCAAATACTTGCCATAACACACGACTATACGTGAAGCATATGTCTTGGCAGAAATAATGTAGTGTAAACAGAACGTTAACATTCGTTACTTCAGTCCATCTAACTCGCTATGTCGACTGGAACGGCATTCTGGAAAGCAGACACCAGACGGGAAAGTAGAGCGTTGGCTGGTTGGAATAGACTATTGTGGAACTTGATTTCGTCTGCATTCTTCATTTTGAAGACAGACATTACCAGAAGAGCAACTCTTTACCAGAACAATTATCATTTTTGCGTGGCTGAACTGCGCCCAACTTTAATTTCTACGTGAAATTATTCTAATTGCATGTGCAATTAGATAATTCAACCGCATATATGGAATTTTCATTGCAATCACCAGGTAAGATTGTGTTATTTGAAACAATTATCGGAGCAGAAATTTTTTTTTGCTCCGACAAAATGAAATTACGATAGCGACACATGGCGACACGCTATAACCACGTTCTTTCTTTCTGCCTATAGGAATATTCATCTCATTGAAGCAATTATTATCCCCAATTGGATAGGGCAGGCGAGGCTGCGCCATACTCTGGATTTTTCATCATTTTTACTTTCACTTGGAAAGGTTTTTCCACGCCACATTTTTTTTTAATGGACTTATATTCTCCGTATATAATTCTGTCCCATGTGCAGAGCCATTATATAACCTGAAATATATCTATATAAATATATTTTGACACGCACAATTTGTGCAATCTACTGGGAAGTGGTCACATTTATTTCATTGACCGGCCACACTCAAACCACGGCTACTCACGCTCCAGCGCAGCGTTAAGGATTTCGCCCAATTTCTAGGCGAGCTATCCACGTGCGTTCGTCTGACGTCGACCCGCTCGCCGGCCCGTCAACGACCACGTCCACTCATTTGGAGATTTTATCACTCCCTTGGAGTTGTTCCAACCACACGTATTGTGTCTGGTGGACACCTTTTTATACATCAATGGCTCCTAGGGCCAACGTTTTTCACAACAATTCCACGTTTGGCGCGTGCAAATGCACGGATGCCAGTTCTCAACAATTCACCAACTCCACAGTAGATTCTCTGTTGGAGCTACGTGGGAAGAAGCTGAAACATCTCATCAAAATCCGACTTCCGAAGCAGCAGATCCAGCTAATTATTAATTGTGTATTTTGTGACAAAGAAGTATATATAATCCTAATAAGATCCAGGTAACCATATAGGGTTTTCACACTGGACCAAAAACTCAAAAAGTTTACGAAACCTAGTTGGAGCATTCACACTGAACAAAAACTAGGTTTTGTTTGACTTTTCATTAATATGTGAGTGTTTGAATGTACTTTTTCCAAAAAATCCCTTGACATTTAGTGAAAATCCCATATAAGTCAATAAGAAATACACCTCGCTTTTTCTCTCTTTTGTCGGTAAAAATCCCATACTCTGAGAACACTACACTGTTTTATCGACGAGTTGATAGTGCCAAAAGATCAGTTTGTTTTCACATACTTGCGGTTGCAAGTAGGTTTTGAGGAGTTTTATCAAAAACTACTAGTTTATGAAAGAGAAAATGTATGGGAAACCTTGTGGTTTTGGTGTAGGTTTTGGGGTTTTAGACAATAACCGAGTTTTTGATTTAGTGTGAAAAGCCTATTAAATTACATTTTTACTTGCGATTATAGGTACTATAAGGCAAGTTATGCATTCGTAAAAAAAAAAAAAAAAATCTAACAATCAAACATGACATTACGATGATAGAGAAGTCGAAAAAAGTGGGTCCGACAATTCTGTCTGTCTGTCTGTCTGTCTGTCTGTCCGTATATCTGTCTGTATAGTTACCTACAGCCTAAACGGCTGGACCGATTTGCTTCAAACTTGGTACATAGTATTGTTATGACGTCCTACAGAGGGGTTTTTGGAATTAGCATCCTAGCTCCAAAACTAACGGTACCTGCCATACGATTTTTTGTGAAAAATTAAATTTTCTCAAAATCGGCTCCTACGATTTTGATAAAACTTTCTGAATGATGTTTTCCGTACAAACTTTATGTTTTGGTTGGAATAGATTTTTCAGGAAAAGTCTTATAACGGTACCTCCCATAGGACCGGTTATTTGAAATCCGATTTTCTCGTAAGCCACTTGACGAATTTCGATAAAATTTTTAATGTAGAAGCCTTTTTATAAATGAAATAATATAAATTGTTAATTTTTCCAAAAAAAAATTTTTTGAGTTTTTAAAAAAAGTTTCAAAATTTTTTTTTACTTTAGTTTTTTCCAAAAACGGTTTAATCTATATTTTTTTAATTTTATTTTTCTGATAAAAACTACAAAGTGCTAGAAGTTGGCATACTCAAAAAAAATTTGGAATGTATTTTCTAAAAGTTTTTCAAAAAAAACTGTTTTTTGAAAAAACTGGTCCAACGATTTTGAAAACAAATGTTCGTCAAAATTCAAAAACGTAAAAGAAACCTGATGGCTTACTTCATTTTCTCCAAAAAACGTTTAAGGTATTGATTTTAAAGTGATTTATAAAATTTCATTTGATTTTTTCAACGCTTTTTTCCCAAAATCTCAAGCACCCAAAACCATTTGAACACATTAGAGCAAGTTTGTACGACCCAGTCGTGCACTTTATTTTTGTTCTTGTTTGTGTCTTGAGTGGGAGCAGTTAAGCTCATACCACTCCATCGAATTATATTCATTGGATCTATATACTCGATCCACTTTGCGATTGACGCAGCGGTTAACGCTGACGTCCAAAGCCAGTCAACCACGGACGGTGGTTCTTGAACATTTTTTCGATTCTTCATGTGAAAATACAGTGCGAGGACCTAATGCCTCCTTCACTCCAGTGCATGTATTGAAATTAGATACATATTCGTACATGTTATACAATTAAGAAATTATTGAATTTTTTTTTTGAGGTGCATTGGTATCGACAGTGCACATGGAAAGTGAAATATTTACTTTTTTTTTAATTAATCCGTGTCTTCAAAGAATTTGTGTTAACGTGGCGAGTTCATGAGTTGCAAGTGAAGAGAGTTCAATTTTTAATTTTTTTTGATTAACGTAATATCATCATTTAATTCGATAGTATAGAGTTTCCTTCGATACGCGCAAACCGAATCGTCTCGGTCTCCACTGTGACCAAGGGTCAGTGTTGGACCATATCATTCGAGAACCTACGATTAACGTTTGGTTTTTTATTGCGATCAGCTTTCGCAGTTGCATAAATCCTCGCTTCGTCTTCGCGATAGTTTTCCTTTTTTTTTGGTGTCGGTAGCGACCAACCTATAACGCGATTTAACAGCGCGTCAGTATTCGAATATACTTTTGTGCCATTGGCTTTAATCTCCTACACTCTTACTATCTCACTTACTTTATAATACTCACTTGTTTTCTCCTTGTTTTGATCTTGTTTCTTTCGTGTTACGTTTCGTCTATCGAGCCACATCTTTTAAACGCGTTAACCCCATATGCATTGTGATTCGCGTCGATGATCGATTTACTTGTATCGATGGCAATCAATCAATAGTGCCAGAACCGTAGATAGGTGATAACCCTATCCTGTCAACACTCGCTCCATAGCTCAAGTTAGCTAAGTCGAATTGAGCGAACCTATGAAAATATAGTGCTAATAATTGATCACTATATATATTAATAACTTTTCACAGGGACTTTCAGGAGTGCACTTCCGGAACGACGCTGAGTGAATTATTGAGATTCAAATTATCCTACTGGTAGGAGTCTCCTTTTTTTGAATTGATACTATATTGATTTTTATATATATTAACATTTGATTTACACTATATTGACATAAAAATTGCAATCGATTATATGTACGAAGCCGAATTGGATTCATACATATATGGTACCATTTATCTTTGATATTGTTGACTGGGATAACGTTTTGGGTGGGAAACCTTTATTGCTACGCTTTTATTCGTCCTGTTTCGTCCTTTTTCTGATGTCGTATAGTTCGCATAAGATTTAATTTTTTTTTTTTAATAATTTCGCGGTATTAGTAGAAGTTATTAACTAAGATTTTTATCTGTCGGTGGAAATTTTCTTTCGCGAATTTAATTGTCTCTGATATTACGCAACAAAGCACTGCGGATATTTTAACGCCGCGGTAGAAAGAATTGAAATTTTGAGATTAATATATCAGGTTCAAGTTATAAGCCTATAATCCGAGTATTGTATGGCAGACAACTTTAAGACTTTTTTTTATGAATTTACTTGAACTCAGTAATAACGTTTCACCTTTCATAATTATTTAACATTTCATTTAGTATGTAAGAAAGGAACATTAACGTTAGATTAATTTTAGTAGCGTAGAATAAGAAAGCGCAAATGTAAAAATTTTAGTTTTAAATCTTTTAAACAAAACTGGTTATGAAATAACCTCATACAAATGTATTAAAGATTCCGTTAGAAATATAAATGAAGATCATTTGAGAGCCTTCTCCAGTACCATAGATTATTATTATATAGGATTATAAGCTAGTGACTATAAGATTTCTTTGAATATTTTTAATAAATAAGACATATAGTTGTAACGTTTTCTGAAACTTTTGTAGTCGATTTATTTCTTCTTGAAGACTTACAGGATTTTCAGGATGGCAGCTTAAGTTAATTATAGGGAGGGTGGTTACCCTCGCAAACCCTTCGGACGGAGTAAGTTGGTGTGTGTTTGTTTTCTTATTGAGGACGTAGTCGGTATAACATCGAATAGAGTTAGTTTTCGACGTTAGGTACCATGTTATAGGTAGAGTAGAGTTTTAGGCAAGCAGTTTTATTGCTTGCTTATTATGTCAGGGGCTGCCCATAAACATTTTTGAGTCATGGGGACTCATAGGTCCAGGGACAGCCTAGATCGAGATCAGAAGAGATGATTTCTGTGATCGTTTTGGGCGGGTTGTGAGACCAGGGGGATCTGTTTTTCCACCTTAGATCCTCCCTCCCCACATAGTTAGACACCTCTTCTTCCACCTTCTGCACATCATTGTGGCAGCAGAAGGGGCGGAAGTTAATAAAACGCCACAGCAGTCACGCACATCTATGACTTGCTTGCGTTACAATACTTACGTGTTGCGTTCATTGGGCTGGTAGGATAATTCAACCTCGAAGCTTTTACTTCTTGCATACGAGTTCACTCATTGCAAAAGAGGTGCGAACCTGAATCAATTTTTCTTTCTAATCAATTCTTACACGTCTTTGCTTCAACGGTTATGAGGGCCCTTAAGCATTATAACATTTATTATTCGAACTTGCACATCATAAGTTCAACGGTCGGCAGTGAAAAATAAGAGGTAACACCGGTTGTGTAGATCCCGGAGCAAGTGCCCACGGCCTGGCTGAGCTGGTTGTGGCTAGGGGTACTGCCGGCCACCGCGACTGTCGATCTCAACCAAGGTTCTACGTTGGCGCATGCCGTTGTCGTTGATTGTTCTTGTTGACAGTTGACGAGAAAGGGGGCGTTGCCGGCATAGGATCGCATCAATCACTTCTATACAGGAATAAGTAGCCATAGCTAGAGTAAAGAATGCGATCTGGAGTGAATTTTCTGGAAGAGTGTGTACTGATCTTAATCTTTAGCATTTCAGTTTTAGTTATGAGCGTAGGGTCTAAGTAGAGTCCTTGGTTTTTGGTGTAGGCTACGACACAACATTGCTACGAAGAGAACATCTAAGCTTGGTAGCGGATAGGCGCGGACATGCTAACAGGTACCCTCTAGGCTGTTCTACGGTGCTTTGTAGTCAGAACCTATGGTACATTGTTAGATGGTTCGTGCTTCTGTAATGGGGATGAAGAAGATAATGAAGAAATAGAGAGAGTTGAGGGCAAGGAGATAGGAGGGAAGTGAGAAGAGCAGGAAACCGTGTTTACTAGGTGTAAGTATATTCTGTTTGTATGTTAGGCAGGTACTGGAACCACGGGTAAACGTTTGGACTCGGATGCTGATGCTGTGTCATGATATGGACACCTTGGAAGTTGGTGGTTTGATCTCTTCTCGCTTCTTCTTCTTCGTTGGCATTTGGGCAAGTGCCATATATGGGATAAGGTACTTCGATGGATATTCAAGGAGGTTCTCTACTAATAAAAATTCTCAAACTTCTTAAATTTTTACGTTACAGATGGCGCCCAACGTGGGGCCCGAATAAGCCAGAGGAGTTTAGATTAGAATTGATTAAAGTAAGGTCGATTCAGAGTGACGTAGAAGGAAGTTAAGATTTTTGAGAATTTTTCGAAATTATTCAGTTTTTTTTTTTGAGTTAAAGTTTTTCTTTGTTGTTCAGGTTTCCTAGATGGAGGAACACCATCGAGGTTAGCAGTGTAGGCACTATTTTGTCCAGTGGTTTGGTGACATTGATCCTGAGTCAGCTGTTGCATTAGGTCTACCTACTTTTCCTCTACCTCTAATCACTTAGATATGTCTTCGATCTGTGTCCGGGTTGAGCTGTTATTTGCTTGATCGTCAGTAGCTGAGGTGTAGATTATGTCCTGAAAGTGATGTCTGAGAACCCGGTCGAACGAGAGTAGAATGAGCAGGTCTTCTGACCGGTGGTTGGAGCTTTTTGCCCGAGGCACGTCAGCTGCAGAAGCTGGTCACTCACTCAAAGTTGACCCGATTTGTTTCAGCTACATATTAACTTGTTTCTTTTAATTATTATTCCACCCAAATTGTTGTTTTAGAAGTTTTCAGTCGTTTTTTTGATAGACGCTAGGAAGTGACGGTATGCGAAGAGACATGAAGCGCTAACCGGTAGTTGGAGTTTTATACCCGATGAACGTCAGCAGTAGCGTAATGTCATCTTCACATACCCGATCAACTGATCGTTTAGAAAGAATTGACTTTTCTCTTACAATTGAACGCCGTAAAGTTTTACTAAGTCTAAACACACTAATAGTTTTTTTTGATGATTTATTTTTTTTTGAGTCGGTTTAGTTGAAGAACCGAAACGCACACACACACCTTTTCCCGAAGAAAGGAGGGTTACTCCCTCCCGAATCTTTTATGAAATACAGTTTGTAGATATTTAGATATTTTGAGATTATATAACTTCAGTTAAGTATAGATTTTTTTGGTAGTTGGAAAACAAAACAGTTTCCAAGGTATTTAGTTTTTTTTTGAGTTTCCGTCAATCAAGTTGGGACGTAACTTCTTGACTGTCGTGTAGTTTGGAATAGAGCCCGCATACAGTTTATAGTTTACAGTTTTGGGATAGAGCCCACTTACAGTTTATAGTTATTGGGATAGAGCCCACCATTATCGAATACAGCTTAGATTTTTAGATCATATAGTATAAAGTTAGTTTTTGAATACGATTTAAGTATTGATTTCTGAAATTGAATTTTTCCGATATAGTTAAATATATATTATATTTCTTTTTAAGAATACATTTAAGTACCCAGTTTATTTTAGGATTTCTGAAAACACTTTTGAAACAGTGTCTTTAATTGACAATAAGTATTATCAGATACATTTATTATTAAGCACTTGATTTTATTTTTTTTTTTTGAATTACATTGTTCATAAATATCCGTTTGAGGTTTTGCTCACGGTATATTTGAAATTTTCCACAAACTTACCCTTGACTTTCATTTTTTTTTTGTATTTCTTGAGTAGTATCCGTTCGAGAATATTCTCACTTGCTACAATACCTTTTCTTGGACTTTTGCAATACCTATTTGCTGATATCCGTCCGTTTGTTATACAGTTGAATGAGCAACACAGGTCGCAAACGAGCCGTTAAGAGTACTTATATTTCAAAGTACAAAGACTTCATAACAATGGCCCTTGGGGGATCCAAACCCAAACCTGGTCGTAACCACAGCGACCTTGTAGATGATAGTCAGTCCGACGATGGAGTTAATCAGGCTGGGGATAATACCGTCAATAGAAGCATTGAGGTAGACCACGAAGAATTGGCGGCAGCCGAAGAGCAGCTTCGCCAAGATGCAGCTGATCATTCAGCTTACGTTCAGCAGATAGTCTCTGCTACCATTGACCTGCATAAGGTCAACGATAGGCAATTTATGGCGGAAGAGTTAGCCAAAAGTCATGCACTTTTGCTTGAACAAGTTGCACAGCTACTCCAAAACCGTACTGTCAAGTCTACACAACTAGCTGCTCCTCCTAAGCCACCTGCTCCACCAACCGCGACTTCAACGCAAAAAGTTACGCGACAAGTTAACTCAGCCAACCCAGACACCACGTCCAAACATTTCCAGTCCGCTTTTAGACCGATCAATGAAGATGCGGCAAATCGAGCTACACCCAATTACGAGCCCGCTAGAGTGCCACCTTTGCCAGAGGTCAATCCAGCAGAAATGCCTCTAGGCTCGAATCTAGACGAATTCATGACGCGATTAAACGCGTTCAATTTCGACGATGAGTCCGCCACTTCGCCACATAGGCCACCACCATCGAACGTTACATCAGTGAACCGCAACCCTCAATTCCACAAATGGATTTGGAAATTCGGGGGTAGGAATATGTCGGTCGACGACTTCCTGTTCCGCCTCGATTGTATTAGATACTGTTATGGTGTGCCGTGGTATGATATCGCTACGAACTTTTACCATTTTGTGTCAGGTTCCGTAGAGTCATGGTACTGGGTGTACCTGAAGAGCAATAAGCACACTACGTGGGTTGAATTGAAAACTGCTTTGGTAGAGCAATACCGCAGTTAAGAGACTGATACAGAGCTCTTCAGAAAGCTTTCAGATCGCAAAATGTTGAATGGTGAGTTTTTCAATGACTTCTACGACGCCGTTCTATACCTGAACTCCAGGATGCGTGTTCCCAGACCTGAAAGAGAGCTCATCGAGAAAATTAAAACCAATGTCCGAAAACGTATGAGTGAGCTTAAGGCAGCTAGCCTATTATTGCCGAGCTATCGAGAAAGCTCAATCTCAGTATGAGAACACGCGTCTGAGTTTCGTGCCTAGTGCACAACGTCCACCTGCCAGGCGATTCGTCAGCGAAATCGAAGAAAAGCCTTGTCAGGATCTAACTGTGGCATTGCCCACTACCAGCATCGAAGCAATCCAGAGGGATCGTAAGTTGCAGAAATGCTGGAATTGCCAAGTCATTGGCCACAATTTTCGTGATTGCGGTAAACCGATTGATAAGATCTTTTGTTTCCGCTGTGGATTGGCAGATGCCTATAGCCCAACTTGTCCAAAGTGCGCAGCGGGAAACGAGAGGAGAAACAAGCCATCAACCGGGGGGGGGGGGGGCGGTTCGCTCCTATTAGATCTACCCGGAGTTCAAGTGTCCAAGCCGACAATGAATTAATAATGAATTACCAAATGATAATAAAAATGATCCCTATCCCTATCCCTATTTCAGATAAAGAACCCAATACAGATATGAATTTGAATCTTAAGAATAATTCTACTGAACCATTATATCGTAAACCATTTCATGAAAGGTTACGCAATTATAATGAAGTGCGTAGAAAGATCGTCACTTTTCCAGAGTTATCCAAACGGATACGACGGACAAGGGAGCGCTTCCATCGGAAGCGGACTACTTTTTTTTTTTTTTTTTTTTTTTTGTTAAACAGCACACGCGCTCAAGGGGTTTGTTATAGCCCTTTTAATGATAAGTCACAGCGCGAGCGATAGGAAGTTAGGGAGGAAGGGAAAGGAGGTGTCGATGAACATTGATCTTGAATGTTTGAAGATCAAAATGGCAAGGGAAAATTGTGCCAGGCAATTCATTCCACATTCGTGTTGTACGGCTAAAGAAAGAATCCCTATATTTCACGGCACGTCCGAAATTGGACTCAAGTGTAAACTGATGAGCGTTCCTAGCAAGACGAGTATTATGGGGGAAATGTTTAAGGGGTGGAACGCAACTGGCTACCTCGAGTGAGCATTTTTTGTAAAAGAATCTGTAAAATAAGGAAAGACATGAAACATTTTGGCGATGTTCAAGGGATGGAAATGTTTCCATAATGCTTCTCTCTCCTATCAATTTTAACGATTTTTTCTGAACTCTGTCGAGCAGGTGAAGAAAAGTTTGAGAAGCACCTGCCCAGAGATGGGAGTTATACTCGAGTTTAGGGCGTATAAACGCTTTGTAAATTGTAGCCAGATCAGAAGGGGTGAAAAACTTCTTGCATCTATTAAGAAAGCCTAAGCATCTTGCAGCATTCTTGGCAATCTCAAGTATATGATCATTCCAACGAAGATTGTCACTGATACACATACCGAGTACTGATAGCTTTTCGGCCTCCTCGATGCAAGTACCATTCATGGATAATGGCATAGGGGGTATGTTTAGCTTCAACGACAAAAGACAGCATGGAGTTTTCGACGCATTAAACTCCACACGATTTCTAGTACCCCAATTCACAATGCTGTTTAAATCGGAGTTTAACGAGCTTATCATACGATTTCGTTGTAATAACACGCCCGAAGGCGAAGGCCGTGAATTATCAAACGTATACGAAAAGCTGAGGGTTGAGTCGTCAGCAAAACAATTCAATGGATTAGAAGTCACAGACAAGAGATCATTTATAAAAATGAGAAAGAGAGTCGGAGACAGAACGGAGCCCTGGGGCACACCAGCATTTATTTTGTGGAGATCAGACTTGAAACCGTCTAATACAACTTGTATTGATCGGTCCAGAAGATAGCTTCTAATCCAACGAATAAGAGTATCATTGATACCAAATGCACGCATTTTCGATAAAAGAGCTTCATGCCAAACTCTATCAAATGCCTTTGAAATATCAAGCGCAATAATCTTGCTTTCGCCAAAGCGATGCACAGATTTGCTCCACTGTTCGGTGAGATATGCCATCAGATCACCAGTGGAACGATTGCTGCGAAAGCCGTATTGCCGGTAGTTTAAAAGCTCCCGATCTTCGAGATATTTCTTGAGCTGATGATTTATCAGCGTTTCCATTACCTTGGAAAGAAGGGACGTAAGTGCAATTGGTCGGTAGGAGAAGGGGGGGAGGAGTCACCTTTTTTTGGGACGGGCTGGACAAATGCTGTTTTCCATCTACTAGGAAAGATTCCTGAACGATAGGAGCGATGAAAAAGCTTACGCAGTGGTTTTGCCAGCGATGAAGAACACTTCTTCAGAAGAATAGGGGGTATACCATCCGGGCCAGCGGATTTGTGTATATAAAGATCTTGAAGTACTCTTTCTACTGTACGAGTGCGGAAAAATATCTGTCCCATAGAAAAATTAACGTTCTCAAGTACAGGAGGGGCATTGTTGCTTGCAGGCAACGTAGAATTGCAGCAAAATGAGCTGCGAGCATATTCGCCTTCTCTGAAGAGCTGACAATAGGTTTATCGTCGACGATGAGCGTTGGAACTGATGATGACGTTGAGTTCTTGACGTTTTTTACAAATGACCAGAAGTTTTTACTGCCTTTGGGACATTGCAGAATTTTTCGCCGTAACTTCTGGTCATGTAAAAATTTCGTTTTGTGTATAACGGAGTTGCACGAGTTCCTAACTTGTTTGTGTTTCTTCCGATTTTCCTCAGTTGGGTTGGCTTTGTAGGATCGGAAGCTTACTTCTTTCAACCTGATAGCTTCTTTAAACTCTTCGGAAAACCAAGACTTTTCTTTTGGTTTGATACATTTTGTTCTGTGAGGGACAAAAGTTCTCATTCCAAGAAAAATCACTTCTGTAATCATTTCAGCACTGGCATCAATGTCATTATCGAGGAATCATAATGACCAGTTAAAGTTGCGAAAGAAATTATTCAGACCGTCCCAGTTGGCTTTCTCGTATTGCCAAACGGTCCTAGTGAGAATTTTTTCTTTAACTGGATGGTTGGAGATCGAGAAATAAGCTGAAATGAGTTTGAATCTTAAGAATAATTCTACTGAACCATTATATCGTAAACCATTTCATGAAAGGTTACGCAATTATAATGAAGTGCGTAGAAAGATCGTCACTTTTCCAGAGTTATCCAAACGGATACGACGGACAAGGGAGCGCTTCCATCGGAAGCCAAATGGAGAAGTTACTTTAATAGTATATTTATCAGGATGGGAAGTAAGGAACAAGTCAAGAGTATGGGCGGAATGCCCATCAACATCCGGTATACGAGTAGGCTCATCGACAAGCTGGGTAAGATGGTTATACTCAGCAAAGATCTCGGTATACCTTCCTTCGAGTGTTGTCTGGCCAGAATAGCGGAGCCAACTTGAATTGTGTACATTGAAGTCGCCCGTAATCACGACTTCAGTGTGAGGACAATGGGGAACAATTCGGGAAATTGAATCTGACGAAACATCTAACTCATCACAAGTAGACATGCTGTCAAGATTCGGACTCCTGTAAAGAAAACGGTAATGAATGATATGCTTGCGGACAGTGAATTTGAGCCACAGGAAATTAAAGTTCGTATTAGAACAATGCCCATATTGGGGAAGGCTCTGGCAAACAATATCATTCCTTACATAAACGACAAGACCATGGTGGGAAAAAAGTAATGGCACTAAGTTATATCCAAACAAACAAAATTCTGATAAATCAGTATTCTGTCCAACCTGGGTTTCACTTTATGCCAAAACAGCTGGCCTGTATTGCACAGCATGGGCGAACACAGAAAAGAAATTCTTTCTTAGCCCACGAACATTTGAATATACAACACAAAAATCACTTACCATTTTGAAAAACTAAACACAAAAGATTCAACTTTGACGAAACTAATTTCAGCCGTGCAGTATAGGCCCATATTAATTCCAATTATAAACAAACTGTCCTAGGTGTTATGCCCATAAAACAATTTGCAAACGGGAATTAATATAGACAAAAGACACGAAAGAAATATACATCAAATGCTGTTCACTTATCCAATGCAAAACCTCTTGCGATAAGCCTCACATGAGGCTTGCATTGCATAAAAAAGCAACAGTTATGGGTGGCGCGGGTGGAGAGAATGGGTATTGTTGGTTGTTGGATGCTGTGCTGCGAATGTGAGCAAGGTTTGGTGTATTTTTTTTTTCTTTCTTTTTCTTTTTCTTTTTTTGACACTGGTTTATTTAATTATTTGTAATTTTGGGTATTTTAATGGGCTGGGTTATTTTTTTTTGCACTATTTTATATGAATATGGGGATTTAGTGGTTTATTTTGATTTTGTTTGATTAATTTTTTGGGGGGGGGGACACACACGCGCACAATTAGCAACGCGACCGCACACGACAATCGACCGCCCACGACGAGTACTTGATCGACACTGGCACTTACCGTAGCATAGCGTCAGCAACCAAAGGCCGAGAATCTAATGACCCACGTTCTTATGTGACGGTTAGTTTATTCGGTGATAACTTTTTAGGACTTCTTGATTCAGGGGCAAGTATAAGTTGCTTAGGCACCGCCATACTTCCCTATCTGAGAGACAAAAATGCTGCGGTAAGAAAGGTAGAGACTACCGTGTCCACGGCCGATGGGCACAAGCAATCCATAGTGGGAGTAATTACTACCCCAATCCAATACAAAGGAGTGACGAAAGATATTGATCTTTACATTGTGCCATCGTTGAGCCAACGTCTATATTTAGGCGTCGACTTTTGGCAGAAATTTCAGATCGCACCTCATGTAATTGCGGGTCTCTCAGGAACTACGACCGGTGCGCCAGAGGAGAGACCCACCAACCAAATAAAGTTGAATGATGAAGAGTCTAAACGACTAGAAGCAGTTGTTCGTAGATTTCCTTCTTTCGCAGTCCATGGACTCGGGAAGACAAATCTAGTGCAACATTATATAGACACGGGTGATGCCGTACCTATAAAGCAGAGATACTATCCCGTATCTCCGGCGATACAAACCCTTATGTATGCGGAGTTAGACCGCATGCTTTCGTTGGGAGTCATCGAGGAAAGTTCCAGCGCATGGAGTTCCCCAGTGGTGCTTGTTCGCAAGCCTGGTAAGAACCGATTGTGTCTGGACTTTTGGAAGGTGAACTCCGTAACAAAGAAAATTGCTCGTCCGATTGCGCATATAGAGGGGCTGCTGGCACGTCTGACAGAGACACGTTATATTTCTAGCGTGGATCTGAAGGATGCGTTTTGGCAGATACCGCTGGAGCAAAGTTCGAGGGAGAAGACCGCCTTTACGGTACCTGGCCGACCACTGTACCAATTTAAGGTCATTCCCTTCGGTCTACGTAATGCGGCACAAAGTTTGAGTTACCTGATGAGTCGCATAATCCCATCAGGATTACGAGATCAAGTATTTGTATACTTAGATTATCTATCGGTTGTGTCGAAGAATTTCAATGAACACCTGGAGACTCTGGAGATAGTCGGAAAAAGTTTGACGAATGCAGGACTGACGATAAACGTCGAGAAGTCGAAGTTTTGTTTTGATGAGCTTCACTATCTCGGTTATAAGGTCGGTCAGGGTTGCTTGAAAGCTGATCCAGATAAGATCGCAGCTATTACTAGCTTTCCGTTACCAACCACAACTCGCCAAGTTCGCCGATTTCTCGGTATGGCAGGTTGGTATCGGCGATTTGTAAAGGATTTCAGCACCCTAGCCGCACCCTTGGCCGAGACACTTAAAAAAGGAAAAGTCTTGAAGCTCAGTCCAGAAGCTATTGAAGCATTCCTGCAAATCAAACAAGCTTTGACTTCAGCACCTGTACTAGTCAATCCGGACTTCTCCAAAGAATTCATCATTTTCTGCGACGCATCCGCGACTGGCATCGGATGTGTACTCTGTCAGTGGGACGAATCCGGGGCGGAGCAGCCTATATACTACTTCTTCCGGAAACTGAATGCTGCTCAGAGAAATTATTCGGTGATAGAGCGCGAGTGCTTAGCAGCTTTTGAAGGTATCCAGAAGCTTAGGTCTTATGTTGAGGGATACCATTTTCGTGTCATTACAGACCATTCCAGCCTGAAATGGCTGATGACCATGAAGGATCCAACCGGAAGATCAGCGAGGTGGAGTATGCGTCTCCAAGGCTTCGATTTTGTGGTGGAGCATAGAAAGGGTACATTGAATGTCGTGCCAGATGCTCTGTCGAGAGCATATGAAGACGATGAGTTGACAGTGTCAGCTTTCCTTTCGTGTCTACCACAGATCGGTACCTCGGAGGTACTCCACATCGATCTTGAGGATCCGTCCTTTAAGTCTGAAAGTTATCTTGATATCATCAGTCATATCAGGAAGGAACAGGAGCGGTTACCTGACCTCAAAGTGTCGGAAGGGTACATTTACAAACGCACAAAACATGCGGTTGGTAATCCCTTGGCCGACGACCTAACTTGGAAGTTGTGGGTTCCGTCAGAGATGACGGAATCGTTAATCTCATTGGCTCACAATCCGCCGCGTGCTTCGCACGGTGAGGTGGTGAAGACAATTTACAGATAGATTTTACTGGCCGAGCATGTTCACTCAGGTCAAACTCTACGTAGACCAGTGTGAAACGTGCAAGAGCAGTAAGGCGGCTAACATGACGTTAAGTGCAGAGATGTGAAGCAGTTTCGAGGTGGATAGGCCGTTTCAGCATTTGTATGTTGACTTTCTCGGGCCGTACCCCAGATCGAGAGCTGGTAATGTTTATATCGTCATCGTGTTGGATCAACTGACTAAATTTGTCTTCATCAAACCACTACGCAAGGCAACAGCCGCGAGCGTGGTCAAATTCCTGAAGGATGAAATTTTCTTGGTTTATGGAGTGCCAGAGAGCATTCTCTCTGATAATGGCACACAATTTGTTGGGAAGGAGTTCCAGAAACTCATTGATGTTTTCGGGGTCAAACACTACCGGACGGCAGTGTATGCTTCCCAGTCAAATGATAGTGAACGAGTTAATCGTTCCATTTTGGCAGCCATACGGTCGTATGTCAATCCTCGACAGAAGGATTGGGATGCACATCTGTCTTCGATCAGTAGTGCCTTGCGCACGACAATACATTGAACTCTTACAATGTCCCCATACGAAGCCCTTTTCGGACAACGTATGATAGAACATGAGGCAGATTATCGGCTCTTGAGAGAGTTGGGTGGACTGAACTGTTCGGAGATAGATTGGCTTCCCAAAGTCGCCAAGATTAACATCATCCATTCGTATTTAAAACAAGCATTAATTAAGACTCATGAAGCATATGAGAAAACGTATAATCTCCGGAGTAAGAACACTTCTTTCAAAGTAGGTGATGAAATCTACAAACGTAATCACGTCTTAAGCGATGCAACTAAGCATGTGAGTGCGAAGTTGTGCCCTAAATTTATCAAGGTTCGTGTAAGCCAAGTCATTGGTAATATCTTGTACGAGGTAGAAGATAGGCGGGGACACAAATCAACGTGTCACACCAAGGACATGAAGAGGTAAAACATGGTATTTACAAGTATATCTCGGACTTTCTTTTAATCAACCAGACTTTCCAAAAATTTATTCAATGCGAACTTAAAACATTTTTCCTTTCACAATGTCCAAATACATTGCAGCATGCAAGGGACATAGATTTTCTATAATAAAATTTTTAATCTTATGCCCGGCTCTCAGCTGTGCATGAAACTCTTGTTTTAACGCCAGCTCACTTTTTGTTTCGTTCGTTTTTTCAGAAAATCTATAGAGCACTCAAACGATGTCAGATTACATACGTTGTTAAAAAATTTTTTTTTGTCTTCGACCGACTAGACGTAAAAGAGTCGCAGTGTCGTCACGATACGACGTGTGAGGGAGCCCAGGCTTGAACGATAGTTTTTTTTCGCGAGAAGTTCTCCTTTTTCTTGGAAATTAGACCAAGTAGACTCGGTCTAAATTCCAAGCTTTGTAGGGAAAACTTTCTCACCAATCACTGGCATAAAGTAAATGTCACTGGTGCCATCTATGTGCGAAACTCGAACTTTACTCGCTACGTGCTGAACGCACCCAATGAGATCCACCAGAGAAGGTTTCACTAATAGGAAGCCAGTTTGGGAATTAGATCCCACTTCAAAATTACAGTCCACAAATTTTCAAGTTAGAAACAGACTTCCAGTATGGTCTGGTTTCCATAAAGTCAGTGGAAGCGAAATTGGACATCATGAGACAAGTACTCGTTAGTTTGGATTAGGTAGTGTACACACTGAATTCACAGTCGTAGAGGTCACACTAGGTAATTTTGCAGTAAGTAATGTCGGTCACGTCAGAACGCAGATCAGAAACACAAAATTGACAAGTAGCCGTCAGATAAATAATTTAAAGAGAATAGTCGTTGCGGCCGATTATTTATGTAAATTGTCAATCTGAATCCACACCTGAGCTTTCAGGTTGCTGCTTGAAATTTGGTAATTTCATTTCTGGTCTGCCCAGAAATATGACATAAGTGATTCGACAGCGTATGGAACAAACATCGTCCATAGAACAGCAATTTCAACTGAACCTTTATTTCATACTGCCACCCATTACAGAAGCTGAAAATCTGATACTTACCTTTGTTTTTTCTTGCAAAACTGTCATACGCTCAGGTCGAGAAATAAAGTAATGACAGATACTTACCAGATGATACCACACGGCATCATGACATAGCGATCTAAGTCCATGTCATGTGAGGTTTCTATTATCTGAAAATATCCATTAGTAACTTGAACAAAATATTACTAGAGCTGTCGAAAATGCAATTTCTTAGAACTGACAAGAATGCCAGTTAAATTAGCTACTCCGTAATGCCACCATAATTCAACATTCATGCCACCAGTATACCAGTCACCAAACAAAATTCCGATCCTCTAGTGTAATCAGAGCCTCAGGTTACATCATTGCATTCAAATACTTGCCATAACACACGACTATACGTGTAGCTTATGTCTTGGCAGAAATAATGTAGTGTAAACAGAACGTTAACATTCGTTACTTCAGTCCATCTAAATCGCTATGTCGACTGGAACGGCATTCTGGAAAGCAGACACCAGACGGGAAAGTAGGGCGTTGGCAGCTTGGAATAGACTATTGTGGAACTTGATTTCGTCTGCATTCTTCATTTTGAAGACAGACATTACCAGAAGAGCAACTCTTTACCAGAACAATTATCATTTTTGCGTGGCTGAACTGCGCCCAACTCTAATTTCTACGTGGAATTATTCTAATTGCATGTGCAATTAGATAATTCAACCGCATATATGGAATTTTCATTGCAATCACAAGGTAAGATTGTGTTATTTGAAACAATTATCGGAGCAGCAATTTTTTTTTAATTACGATAGCGACACATGACGACACGCTATAACCACGTTCTTTCTTTCTGCCTATAGGAATATTCATCTCATTGAAGCAATTATTATCCCCAATTGGAAAGGGCAGGCGAAGCTGCGCCATACTCTGGATTCTTCATCATTTTTACTTTCACTTGGAAAGGTTTTTCCACGCCACATTTTTTTTAATGGATTTATATTCTCCATACATAATTCTGTCCCATGTGCAGAGCCATTATATAACCTGAAATATATCTATATAAATATATTTTGACACGCACAATTTGTGCAATCTACTGGGAAGTGGTCACATTTATTTCATTGACCGGCCACACTCAAACCACGGCTACTCACGCTCCTGCGCAGCGTTAAGGATTTCGCCCAATTTCTAGGCGAGCTATCCACGTGCGTTCGTCGGACGTCGATCCGCTCGCCGGCCCGTCAGCGACCACGTCCACTCACTTGGAGATTTTATCACTCCTTTGGAGTTGTTCCAACCCCACGTTTTGTGTCTCGTGGACACCTTTTTATACATCAATGGCTCCTAGGCCCAACGTTTTTCACAACACTTCCATCTTTATTACTGGCTGCTAAGCCCAACTCTTTCATCGGATCCACTGGACGTTTGGCACGTGCAAATGCACGAATGCCAGTCCTCAATAAATCACCAACTCTACAGTAGATTCTCTGTTTCAGCTACGTGGGAAGAAGCTGAAACATCTCATCAGAATCCGCCTTCCGGAGCAGCAGATCCAGCTAATTATTAATTGTGTATTTTGTGACATAGAAGTATATATAATCCTTATAAGATCCAGGTTACCTTAAATTACATTTTATTTGCGATTGATGCAGAGGTTATCGCTGACGTCCAAAGCCAGTCAACCACGGACGGTGGTTCTTGAACATTTTTTCGATTCTTCACGTGAGGACCTAACGCCTCCTCCACTCCATGTATTGAATTTAGATACATATTCGTACATATTATACAATTAAGGAATTATTGAATTTTTTTTTGAGGTGCATTGGTATCGACAGTGCACATGGAAAGTGAAATATTTACTTTTTTTGTAATTAATCCTTGTCTTCAAAGAATTTGTGTTAACGTGTCGAGTTCATGAGTTGCAAGTGAAGAGAGTTCAATTTTTAATTTTTTTTTATTAACGTTATATCATCATTTTATTCGATAGTATAGAGTTTCCTTCGATACGCGCAAACCGAATCGTCTCGATCTCCACTGTGACCAAGGGTCAGTGTTGGGCCATATCATTCGAGAACCTACGATTAACGTTTGGTTTTTTATTGCGATCAGCTTTCGCTCGCTTCGTCTTCGCGATAGTTTTCCTGTTTTTTTGGTGTCGGTAGCGACCAACCTATAACGCGATTTAACAGCGCGTCAGTATTCGAATATACTTTTGTGCCATTGGCTTTAATCTCCTACACTCTTACTATCTCACATACTTTATAATACTCACTTGCTTTCTCCTTGTTTTGATCTTGTTTCTTTCGTGTTACGTTTCGGCTATCGAGCCACATCTTTTAAACGCGTTAACCCCATATGCATTGTGATTCGCGTCGATGATCGATTTACTTGTATCGATGGCAATCAATCAATAGTGCCAGAACGCGCGTCTACTTAGATAGGTGATAACCCTATCCTGTCAACACTCGCTCCATAGCTCAAGTTAGCTAAGTCGAATTGAGCGAACCTATGAAAATATAGTGCTAATAATTGATCACTATATATATTAATAACTTTTCACAGGGACTTTCAGGAGTGCACTTCCGGAACGACGCTGAGTGAATTATTGAGATTCAAATTATCCTACTGGTAGGAGTCTCCTTTTTTTGAATTGATACTATATTGATTTTTATATATATTAACATTTGATTTACACTATATTGACATAAAAATTGCAATCGATTATATGTACGAAGCCGAATTGGATTCATATATACATGGTACCATTTATCTTTGATATTGTTGACTGGGATAACGTTTTGGGTGGGAAACCTTTGTTGTTGCGCTTTTATTCGTCCTGTTTCGTCCTTTTTCTGATGTCGTATAGTTCGCATAAGATTTAATTTTTTTTTTGAATAATTTCGCGGTAGTAGTAGAAGTTATTAACTAAGATTTTTATCTGTCGGTGGAAATTTTCTTTCGCGAATTTAATTGTCTCTGATATTACGCAACAAAGCACTGCGGATATTTTAACGCTGCGGTAGAAAGAATTGAAATTTTGAGATTATATATATCAGGTTCAAGTTATAAGCCTATAATCCGAGTATTGTATGGCAGACAACTTTAAGACTTTTTTTTATGAATTTACTTGAACTCAGTAATAACGTTTCACCTTTCATAATTATTTAACATTTCATTTAGTATGTAAGAAAGGAACATTAACGTTAGATTAATTTTAGTAGCGTAGAATAAGAAAGCGCAAATGTAAAAATTTTAGTTTTAAATCTTTTGAACAAAACTGGTTATGAAATAACCTCATACAAATGTATTAAAGATTCCCTTAGAAATATAAATGAAGATCATTTGAGAGCCTTTTCCAGTACCATAGATTATTATTATATAGGATTATAAGCTAGTGACTATTAGATTTCTTTGAATATTTTTAATAAATAAGACATATAGTTGTAACGTTTTCTGAAACTTTTGTAGTCGATTTATTTCTTCTTGAAGACTTACAGGATTTTCAGGATGGCAGTTTAAGTTAATTAAAGGGAGGGTGGTAACCCTCGCAAACCCTTCGGACGGAGTAAGTTGGTGTGTGTTTGTTTTCTTATTGAGGATGTAGTCGGTATAACATCGAATAGAGTTAGTTTTCGACGTTAGGTACCATGTTATAGGTAGAGTAGAGATTTAGGCAAGCAGTTTTATTGAAGAGATGATTTCTGTGATTGTTTTGGGCGGGTTGTGAGACCAGGGGGATCTGTTTTTCCACCTAAGATCCTCCCTCCCCACATAGTTAGACACCTCTTCTTCCACCTTCTGCACATCATCGGCAGCAGAAGGGGCGGAAGTTAATAAAACGCCACAGCAGTCACGCACATCTATGACTTGCTTGCGTTACAATACTTACGTGTTGCGTTCATTGGGCTGGTAGGATAATTCAACCTCGAAACTTTTACTTCTTACATACGAGTTCACTCATTGCAAAAGAGGTGCGAACCTGAATCAACTGTTCTTTCTAATCAATTCTTACACGTCTTTGCTTCAACGGTTATGAGGGCCCTTAAGCATTATAACATTTATTATTCGAACTTGCGCATCATAAGTTCAACGGTCGGCAGTGAAACATAAGAGGTAACACCGGTTGTGTAGATCCCGGAGCAAGTGCCCACGGCCTGGCTGAGCTGGTTGTGGCTAGGGGTACTGCCGGCCATCGCGACGGTCGATCTCAACCACGGTTCTACGTTGTCGCATGCCGTTGTCGTTGATTGTTCTTGTTGACAGTTGACGAGAAAGTGGGCGTTGCCGGCATAGGATCGCTTCCATCCCTTCTATACAGGAATAAGTAGCCATAGCTAGAGTAAAGAATGCGATCTGGAGTGAATTCTCTGGAAGAGTGTGTACTGATCTTAATCTTTAGCATTTCAGTTTTAGTTATGAGCGTAGGGTCTAAGTAGAGTCCTTAGTTTTTGGTGTAGGCTACGACACAACATTGCTACGAAGAGAACATCTAAGCTTGGTAGCGGATAGGCGCGGACATGCTAACAGGTACCCTCTAGGCTGTTCTACGGTGCTTTGTAGTCAGAACCTATGGTACATTGTTAGATGGTTCGTGCTTCTGTAATGGGGATGAAGAAGATAATGAAGAAATAGAGAGAGTTGAGGGCGAGGAGATAGGAGGGAAGTGAGAAGAGCAGGAAACCGTGTTAACTAGGTGTAAGTATATTCTGTTTGTATGTTAGGCAGGTACTGGAACCACGGGTAAACTTTTGGACTCGGATGCTGATGCTGTGTCATGATATGGACATCTTGGTAGTTGGTGGTTTGATCTCTTCTCGCTTCCTCTTCTTCGTTGGTATTTGGGCAAGTGCCATATATGGGATAAGATACTTCGATGGATATTCAAGGAGGTTCTCTACTCATAAAAATTCTCAAACTTCTTAAATGTTTACGTTACAGATGGCGCCCAACGTGGGGCCCGAATTAGCTAGAGGAGTTTAGATTAGAATTGATTAAAGTAAGGTCGATTCAGAGTGACGTAGAAGGAAGTTAAGATTTTTGAGAATTTTTCGAAATTATTCAGTTTTTTTTTTTGAGTTAAAGTTTTTCTTTGTTGTTCAGGTTTCCTAGATGGAGGAACACCATCGAGGTTAGCAGTGTAGGCACTATTTTGTCCAGTGAATTGGTGACATTGATCCTGAGTCAGCTGTTGCATTAGGTCTACCTACTTTTCCTCTACCTCTAATCACTTAGATATGTCTTCGATCTCTGTCCGGGTTGAGCTGTTATTTGCTTGATCGTCAGTAGCTGAGGTGTAGATTATGTCCTGAACGTGATGTCTCAGAACCCGGTCGAACTAGAGTAGAATGAGCAGGTCTTCTGACCGGTGGTTGGAGCTTTTTGCCCGAGGCACGTCAGCTACAGAAGCTGGTCACTCACTCAAAGTTGACCCGATTTGTTTCAGCTACATATTAACTTGTTTCTTTTAATTATTATTCCACCCAAATTGTTGTTTTAGAAGTTTTCAGTCGTTTTTTTTGATAGACGCTAGGAAGTGACGGTATGCGAAGGTAGACCGGTGGTTGGAGTTTTATACCCGATGTACGTCAGCAGTAGCGTTATGTCATCTTCACATACCCGATCAACTGATCGTTTAGAAAGAATTGTCTTTTCTCTTACAATTGAACGCCGTTAAGTTTTACTAAGTCTAAACACACTAATAGTTTTTTTTGATGATTTTTTTTTTTTTAGTCGGTTTAGTTGAAGAACCGAAACGCACACACACACCTTTTCCCGAAGAAAGGAGGGTTACTCCCTCCCGAATCTTTTATGAAATACAGTTTATAGATATTTAGATATTTTGAGATTATATAACTTCAGTTAAGTATAGATTTTTTTGGTAGTTGGAAAACAAAACAGTTTCCAAGGTATTTAGTTTTTTTTTTGAGTTTCCGTCAATTAAGTTGGGACGTTACTTCTTGATTGTCGTGTAGTTTGGGATAGAGCCCGCATACAGTTTATAGTTTACAGTTTTGGGATAGAGCCCACTTACAGTTTATAGTTATTGGGATAGAGCCCACCATTTTCAAATACAGCTTAGATTTTTAGATCATATAGTATAAAGTTAGTTTTTGAATACGATTTAAGTATTGATTTCTGAAATTGAATTTTTCCGATATAGTTAAATATATATTATATTTCTTTTTAAGAATACATTTAAGTACCCAGTTTATTTTAGGATTTCTGAAAACACTTTTGAAACAGTGTCTTTAATTGACAATAAGTATTATCAGATACATTTATTATTAAGCACTTGATTTTTTTTTTTAATTACATTGTTCATAAATATCCGTTTGAGGTTTTGCTCACGGCATATTTGAAATTTTCCACACACTAACCCTTGACTTTCATTTTTTTTTGTTATATTACTTGAGTAGTATCCGTTCGAGAATATTCTCACGGGCTACAATACCTTTCCTTGGACTTTTGCAATACCTATTTGCTGATATCCGTCCGTTTGTTATACAGTTGAATGAGCAACACAGGTCGCAAACGAGCCGTTAAGAGTACTTATATTTCAAAAAACAAAAACTTCATAACAATGGCCCCTGGGGGATCCAAACCCAAACCTGGTCGTAACCAGAGCGACCTTGTAGATGATAGTCAGTCCGACGATGGAGTTAATCAGGCTGGGGATAATACCGTCAATAGAAGCATTGAGGTAGACCACGAAGAATTGGCGGCAGCCGAAGAGCAGCTTCGCCAAGATGCAGCTGATCATCCAGCTTACATTCAGCAGATAGTCTCTGCTACCATTGACCTGCATAGGGTCAACGACGGGCAATTTTTGGCGGAAGGGTTAGCCAAAAGTCATGCACTTTTGCTTGAACAAGTTGCACAGCTACTCCAAAACCGTACTGTCAAGTCTACACAACTAGCTGCTCCTCCTAAGCCACCTGCTCCACCAACCGCGACTTCAACGCAAAAAGTTACGCGACAAGTTAACTCAGCTTACCGAGACACTACACGTGTCGTAAATCTCAATGTCCCTTCCGGACCAACCACGTCCAAAAATTTCCAGTCCGCTTTTATACCGATCAATGAAGATGCGGCAAATCGAGCTACACCCAGTTACGAGCCAGCTAGAGTGCCACCTTTGCCAGAGGTCAATCCAGCCCAAATGCCTCTAGGCTCGAATCCAGACGAATTCATGACGCGATTAAACGCGTTCAACTGTACTGGGTGTACCTGAAGAGCAATAAGCACACTACGTGGGTTGAATTAAAAACTGCTTTGGTAGAGCAATACCGCAGTTAAGAGACTGATACAGAGCTCTTCAGAAAGCTTTCAGATCGCAAAATGTTGAATGGTGAGTCTTTCAATGACTTCTACGACGCCGTTCTACACCTGAACTCCAGGATGCGTGTTCCCAGACCTGAAAGAGAGCTCATCGAGATAATTAAAACCAATGTCCGAAAACGTATGAGTGAGCTTCTGGTCACTTATAGTCCGTCCAGCTTAAGGCAGCTAGCCTATTATTGCCGAGCTATGGAGAAAGCTCAATCTCAGTATGAGAACACTTGTCCGAGTTTCGTGCCTAGTGCACAGCGTCCACCTGCCAGGCGATTCGTCAGCGAAATTGAAGGAAAGCCTTGTCAGGATCTAACTGTGGCATTGCCCACTACCAGCATCGAAGCAATCCAGAGGGATCGTAAGTTGCAGAAATGCTGGAATTGCCAAGTCATTGGCCACAATTTTCGTGATTGCGGTAAACCGATTGATAAGATCTTTTGTTTCCGCTGTGGATTGGCAGATGCCTATAGCCCAACTTGTCCAAAGTGCGCAGCGGGAAACGAGAGGAGGAACAAGCCATCAACCGGGGGGGGGGGGGTTCGCTCCTATTAGATCTACCCGGAGTTCAAGTGTCCAAGCCGACAATGAATTAATAATGAATTACCAAATGATAATAAAAATGATTGTAGGACAATCCCTATTTCAGATAAAGAACCCAATACAGATATGAATTTGAATCTTAAGAATAATTCTACTGAACCATTATATCGTAAACCATTTCATGAAAGGTTACGCAATTATAATGAAGTGCGTAGAAAGATCGTCACTTTTCCAGAGTTATCCAAACGGATACGACGGACAAGGGAGCGCTTCCATCGGAAGCGGACTACTTTTTTTTTTTTTTTTTTTTTTTTAAACGGCACACGCGCTCAAGGGGTTTGTTATAGCCCTTTTAATGATAAGTCACAGCGCGAGCGATAGGAAGTTAGGGAGGAAGGGAAAGGAGGTGTCGATGAACATTGATCTTTAATGTTTGAAGATCAAAATGGCAAGGGAAAATTGTGCCAGGCAATTCATTCCACATTCGTGTTGTACGGCTAAAGAAAGAATCCCTATATTTCATGGGTACGTCCGAAATTGGGCTCAAGTGTAAACTGATGAGCGTTCCTAGCAAGACGAGTATTACGGGGGAAATGTTTTAGGGGTGGAACGCAACTGGCTACCTCGAGTGAGCATTTTTTGTAAAAGAATCTGTAAAATAAGGAAAGACATGAAACATTTCGGCGATGTTCAAGGGATGGAAATGTTTCCATAATGCTTCTCTCTCCTATCAATTTTAACGCTTTTTCTGAACTCGGTCGAGCAGGTGAAGAAAAGTTTGAGAAGCACCTGCCCAGAGATGGGTGTTATACTCGAGTTTAGGGCGCTTAAACGCTTTGTAAATTGTAGCCAGATCAGAAGGGGTGAAAAACTTCTTGCATCTATTAAGAAAGCCTAAGCATCTTGCAGCATTCTTGGCAATCTCAAGTATATGATCATTCCAACGAAGATTGTCACTGATACACATACCGAGTACTGATAGCTTTTCGGCCTCCTCGATGCAAGTACCATTCATGGATAATGGCATAGGGGGTATGTTTAGCTTCAACGACAAAAGACAGCATGGAGTTTTCGACGCATTAAACTCCACACGATTTCTAGTACCCCAATTCACAATGCTGTTTAAATCGGAGTTTAACGAGCTTATCATACGATTTCGTTGTAATAACACGCCCGAAGGCGAAGGCCGTGAATTATCAAACGTATACGAAAAGCTGAGGGTTGAGTCGCCAGCAAAACAATTCAATGGATTAGAAGTCACAGACAAGAGATCATTTATAAAAATGAGAAAGAGAGTCGGAGACAGAACGGAGCCCTGGGGCACACCAGCATTTATTTTGTGGAGATCAGACTTGAAACCGTCTAATACAACTTGTATTGATCGGTCCAGAAGATAGCTTCTAATCCAACGAATAAGAGTATCATCGATACCAAATGCACGCATTTTCGATAAAAGAGCTTCATGCCAAACTCTATCAAATGCCTTTGAAATATCAAGCGCAATAATCTTGCTTTCGCCAAAGCGATGCACAGATTTGCTCCACTGTTCGGTGAGATATGCCATCAGATCACCAGTGGAACGATTGCTGCGAAAGCCGTATTGCCGGTAGTTTAAAAGCTCCCGATCTTCGAGATATTTCTTGAGCTGATGATTTATCAGCGTTTCCATTACCTTGGAAAGAAGGGACGTAAGTGCAATTGGTCGGTAGGAGAAGGGGGGGAGGAGTCACCTTTTTTTGGGACGGGCTGGACAAATGCTGTTTTCCATCTACTAGGAAAGATTCCTGAACGATAGGAGCGATGAAAAAGCTTACGCAGTGGTTTTGCCAGCGATGAAGAACACTTCTTCAGAAGAATAGGGGGTATACCATCCGGGCCAGCGGATTTGTGTATATAAAGATCTTGAAGTACTCTTTCTACTGTACGAGTGCGGAAAAATATCTGTCCCATAGAAAAATTAACGTTCTCAAGTACAGGAGGGGCATTGTTGCTTGCAGGCAACGTAGAATTGCAGCAAAATGAGCTGCGAGCATATTCGCCTTCTCGGAAGAGCTGACAATAGGTTTATCGTCGACGATGAGCGTTGGAACTGATGATGACGTTGAGTTCTTGACGTTTTTTACAAATGACGAGAAGTTTTTACTGCCTTTGGGACATTGCAGAATTTTTCGCCGTAACTTCTGGTCATGTAAAAATTTCGTTTTGTGTATAACGGAGTTGCACGAGCTCCTAACTTGTTTGTGTTTCTTCCGATTTTCCTCAGTTGGGTTGGCTTTGTAGGATCGGAAGCTTACTTCTTTCAACCTGATAGCTTCTTTAAACTCTTCGGAAAACCAAGACTTTTCTTTCGGTTTGATACATTTTGTTCTGTGAGGGACAAAAGTTCTCATTCCAAGAAAAATCACTTCTGTAATCATTTCAGCACTGACATCAATGTCATTATCGAGGAAGCATAATGACCAGTTAAAGTTGCGAAAGAAATTATTCAGACCGTCCCAGTTGGCTTTCTCGTATTGCCAAACGGTCCTAGTGGGAATTTTTTCTTTAACTGGATGGTTGGAGATCGAGAAATTAGCTGAAATGACACAATGGTCCGAGGTGCCAAATGGAGAAGTTACTTTAATAGTATATTTATCAGGATGGGAAGTAAGGAACAAGTCAAGAGTATGGGCGGAATGCCCATCAACATCCGGTATACGAGTAGGCTCATCGACAAGCTGGGTAAGATGGTTATACTTAGCAAAGATCTCGAAATACCTTCCTTCGAGTGTTGTCTGGCCAGAATAGCGGAGCCAACTTGAATTGTGTACATTGAAGTCGCCCGTAATCACGACATCAGTGTAGGGACAATGGGAAACAATTCGGGAAATTGAATCTGACAAAACATCTAACTCATCACAAGTTGACATGCTGTCAAGATTCGGACTCCTGTAAAGAAAACGGTAATGAATGATATGCTTGCGGACAGTGAATTTGAGCCACAGGAAATAAAAGTTCGTATTAGAACAATGCCCATACTGGGGAAGGCTCTGGCAAACAATATCATTCCTTACATAAACGACAAGACAATGGTGGGAAAAAAGTAATGGCACTAAGTTATATCCAAACAAACAAAATTCTGATAAATAAGTATTCTGTCCAACCTGGGTTTTACTTAATGCCAAAACAGCTGGCCTGTATTGCACAGTATGGGCGTACACAGAAAAGAAATTCTTTCTTAGCCCACGAACATTTGAATATACAACACAAAAATCACTTACCATTTTGAAAAACTAAACACAAAAGATTCAACTTTGACGAAACTAATTTCAGCCGTGCAGTATAGGCCCATATTAATTCCAATTATAAACAAACTGTCCTAGGTGTTATGCCCATAAAACAATTTGCAAACGGGAATTAATATAGACAAAAGACAAGAAAGAAATATACATCAAATGCTGTTCACTTATCCAATGCAAAACCTCTTGCGATAAGCCTCACAAGAGGCTTGCATTGCATAAAAAAGCAACAGTTATGGGTGGCGCGGGTGGAGAGGATGGGTATTGTTGGTTGTTGGATGCTGTGCTGCGAATGTGAGCAAGGTTTGGTGTATTTTTTTTTCTTTCTTTTTCTTTTTCTTTTCTTGACACTGATTTATTTAATTATTTGTAATTTTGGGTATTTTAATGGGCTGGGTTATTTTTTTTGCACTATTTTATATGAATATGGGGATTTAGTGGTTTATTTTGATTTTGTTTGATTAATTTTTGGGGGGGGGGGGGGACACACGCGCACAATTAGCAACGCGACCGCACACGACAATCGACCGCCCACGACGAGTACTTGATCGACACTGGCACTTACCGTAGCATAGCGTCAGCAACCAAAGGCCGAGAATCTAATGACCCACGTCCTTATGTGACGGTTAGTTTACTCGGTGATAACTTTTTAGGACTTCTTGATTCAGGGGCAAGTATTAGTTGCTTAGGCACCGACATACTTCCCTATCTGAGAGACACAAATGCTGCGGTAAGAAAGGTAGAGACTACCGTGTCCACGGCCGATGGGCACAAGCAATCCATAGTGGGAGTAATTACTACCCCAATCCAATACAAAGGAGTGACGAAAGATATTGATCTTTACATTGTGCCATCGTTGAGCCAACGTCTATATTAAGGCGTCGACTTTTGGCAGAAATTTCAGATCGCACCTCATGTAATTGCGGGTCTCTCAGGAATTACGACCGGTGCGCCAGACGAGAGACCCACCAACCAAATAAAGTTGAATGATGAAGAGTCTAAACGACTAGAAGCAGTTGTTCGTAGATTTCCTTCTTTCGCAGTCCATGGACTCGGGAAGACAAATCTAGTGCAACATTATATAGACACGGGTGATGCCGTACCTATAAAGCAGAGATGCTATCCCGTATCTCCGGCGATACAAACCCTTATGTATGCGGAGTTAGACCGCATGCTTTCGTTGGGAGTCATCGAGGAAAGTTCCAGCGCATGGAGTTCCCCAGTGGTGCTTGTTCGCAAGCCTGGTAAGAACCGATTGTGTCTGGACTTTTGGAAGGTGAACTCCGTAACAAAGAAAATTGCTCGTCCGATTGCGCATATAGAGGGGCTGCTGGCACGTCTGACAGAGACACGTTATATTTCTAGCGTGGATCTGAAGGATGCGTTTTGGCAGATACCGCTGGAGCAAAGTTCGAGGGAGAAGACCGCCTTTACGGTACCTGGCCGACCACTGTTCCAATTTAAGGTCATGCCCTTCGGTCTACGTAATGCGGCACAAAGTTTGAGTTACCTGATGAGTCGCATAATCCCATCAGGATTACGAGATCAAGTATTTGTATACTTAGATTATCTATTGGTTGTGTCGAAGGATTTCAATGAACACCTGGAGACTCTGGAGATAGTCGGAAAAAGTTTGACGAATGCAGGACTGACGATAAACGTCGAGAAGTCGAAGTTTTGTTTTGATGAGCTTCACTATCTCGGTTATAAGGTCGGTCAGGGTTGCTTGAAAGCTGATCCAGATAAGATCGCAGCTATTACTAGCTTTCCGTTACCAACCACAACTCGCCAAGTTCGCCGATTTCTCGGTATGGCAGGTTGGTATCGGCGATTTGTAAAGGATTTCAGCACCCTAGCCGCACCCTTGGCCGAGACACTTAAAAAAGGAAAAGTCTTGAAGCTCAGTCCAGAAGCTATTGAAGCATTCCTGCAAATCAAACAAGCTTTGACTTCAGCACCTGTACTAGTCAATCCGGACTTCTCCAAAGAATTCATCATTTTCTGCGACGCATCCGCGACTGGCATCGGATGTGTACTCTGTCAGTGGGACGAATCCGGGGCGGAGCAGCCTATATACTACTTCTTCCGGAAACTGAATGCTGCTCAGAGAAATTATTCGGTGACAGAGCGCGAGTGCTTAGCAGCTTTTGAAGGTATCCAGAAGCTTAGGTCTTATGTTGAGGGATACCATTTTCGTGTCATTACAGACCATTCCAGCCTGAAATGGCTGATGACCATGAAGGATCCAACCGGAAGATCAGCGAGGTGGAGTATGCGTCTCCAAGGCTTCGATTTTGTGGTGGAGCATAGAAAGGGTACATTGAATGTCGTGCCAGATGCTCTGTCGAGAGCATATGAAGACGATGAGTTGACAGTGTCAGCTTTCCTTTCGTGTCTACCACAGATCGGTACCTCGGAGGTACTCCACATCGATCTTGAGGATCCGTCCTTTAAGTCTGAAAGTTATCTTGATATCATCAGTCATATCAGGAAGTAACAGGAGCGGTTACCTGACCTCAAAGTGTCGGAAGGGTACATTTACAAACGCACAAAACATGCGGTTGGTAATCCCTTGGCCGACGACCTAACTTGGAAGTTGTGGGTTCCGTCAGAGATGACGGAATCGTTAATCTCATTGGCTCACAATCCGCCGCGTGCTTCGCACGGTGAGGTGGTGAAGACAATTTACAGATAGATTTTACTGGCCGAGGATGTTCACTCAGGTCAAACTCTACGTAGACCAGTGTGAAACGTGCAAGAGCAGTAAGGCAGCTAACATGACGTTAAGTGCAGAGATGTGAAGCAGTTTCGAGGTGGATAGGCCGTTTCAGCATTTGTATGTTGACTTTCTCGGGCCGTACTCCAGATCGAGAGCTGGTAATGTTTATATCGTCATCGTGTTGGATCAACTGACTAAATTTGTCTTCATCAAACCACTACGCAAGGCAACAGCCGCGAGCGTGGTCAAATTCCTGAAGGATGAAATTTTCTTGGTTTATGGAGTGCCAGAGAGCATTCTCTCTGATAATGGTACACAATTTGTTGGGAAGGAGTTCCAGAAACTCATTGATGTTTTCGGGGTCAAACACTACCGGACGGCAGTGTATGCTTCCCAGTCGAATGATAGTGAACGAGTTAATCGTTCCATTTCGGTAGCCATACGGTCGTATGTCAATCCTCGACAGAAGGATTGGGATGCACATCTGTCTTCGATCAGTAGTGCCTTGCGCACGACAATACATTGAACTCTTACAATGTCCCCATACGAAGCCCTTTTCGGACAACGTATGATAGAACATGGGGCAGATTATCGGCTCTTGAGAGAGTTGGGTGGACTGAACTGTTCGGAGATAGATTGGCTTCCCAAAGTCGCCAAGATTAACATCATCCATTCGTATTTAAAACAAGCATTAATAAAGACTCATGAAGCATATGAGAAAACGTATAATCTCCGGAGTAAGAACACTTCTTTCAAAGTAGGTGATGAAATCTACAAACGTAATCACGTCTTAAGCGATGCAACTAAGCATGTGAGTGCGAAGTTGTGCCCTAAATTTATCAAGGTTCGTGTAAGCCAAGTCATTGGTAATATCTTGTACGAGGTAGAAGATAGGCGGGGACACAAATCAACGTGTCACACCAAGGACATGAAGAGGTAAAACATGGTATTTACAAGTATATCTCGGACTTTCTTTTAATCAACCAGACTTTCCAAAAATTTATTCAATGAGAACTTAAAACATATTTCCTTTCACAATGTCCAAATACATTGCAGCATGCAAGGGACATAGATTTTCTATAATAAAATTTTTAATCTTATGCCCGGCTCTCAGCTGTGCATGAAACTCTTGTTTTAACGCCAGCTCACTTTTTGTTTCGTTCGTTTTTTCAGAAAATCTATAGAGCACTCAAACGATGTCAGATTACATACGTTGTTAAAAATTTTTTTTTTGTCTTCGACCGACTAGACGTAAAAGAGTCGCAGTGTCGTCACGATACGACGTGTGAGGGAGCCCAGGCTTGAACGATAGTTTTTTTCGCGAGAAGTTCTCCTTTTTCTTGGAAATTAGACCAAGTAGACTCGGTCTAAATTCCAAGCCTTGTAGGGAAAACTTTCTCACCAATCACTGGCATAAAGTAAATGTCACTGGTGCCATCTATGTGCGAAACTCGAACTTTACTCGCTACGTGCTGAACGCACCCAATGAGATCCACCAGAGAAGGTTTCACTAATAGGAAGCCATTTTGGGAATTAGATCCCACTTCAAAATTACAGTCCACAAATTTTCAAGTTAGAAACAGACTTCCAGTATGGTCTGCTTTCCATAAAGTCAGTGGAAGCGAAATTGGACATCATGAGACAAGTACTCGTTAGTTTGGATTAGGTAGTGTACACACTGAATTCACAGTCGTAGAGGTCACACTAGGTAATTTTGCAGTAAGTAATGTCGGTCACGTCACAACGCAGATCAGAAACACAAAATTGACAGGTAGCCGTCAGAGAAATAATTTAAAGAGAATAGTCGTTGCGGCCGATTATTTATGTAAATTGTCAATCTGAATCCACACCTGAGCTGTCAGGTTGCTGCTTGAAATTTGGTAATTTCATTTCTGGTCTGCCCAGAAATATGACATAAGTGATTCGACAGCGTATGGAACAAACATCGTCCATAGAACAGCAATTTCAACTGAACCCTTATTTCATACTGCCACTCATTACAGAAGCTGAAAATCTGATACTTACATTTGTTTTTTCTTGCAAAACTGTCATACGCTCAGGTCGAGAAATAAAGTAATGACAGATACTTACCAGATGATACCACACGACATCATGACATAACGATCTAAGTCCATGTCGTGTGAGGTTTCTATTATCTGAAAATATCCATTAGTAACTTGAACAAAATATTACTAGAGCTGTCGAAAATGCAATTTCTTAGAACTGACAAGAATGCCAGTTAAATTAGCTACTCCGTAATGCCACCATAATTCAACATTCATGCCACCAGTAATCAGAGCCTCAGGTTACATCATTGCATTCAAATACTTGCCATAACACACGACTATACGTGTAGCTTATGTCTTGGCAGAAATAATGTAGTTTAAACAGAACGTTAACATTCATTACTTCAGTCCATCTAACTCGCTATGTCGACTGGAACGGCATTCTGGAAAGCAGACACCAGACGGGAAAGTAGGGCGTTGGCAGGTAAGAATAGTTTATTGTGGAACTTGATTTCGTCTGCATTCTTCATTTTGAAGACAGACATTACCAGAAGAGCAACTGTTTACCAGAACAATTATCATTTTTGCGTGGCTGAACTGCGCCCAACTCTAATTTCTACCTGGAATTATTCTAATTGCATGTGCAATTAGATAATTCAACCGCATATATGGAATTTTCATTGCAATCACAAGGTAAGATTGTGTTATTTGAAACAATTATCGGAGCAGAATTTTTTTTTTGCTCCGACAAATTGAAATTACGATAGCGACACATGGCGACACGCTATAACCACGTTCTTTCTTTCTGCCTATAGGAATATTCATCTCATTGAAGCAATTATTATCCCCAATTGGAAAGGGTAGGCGAGGCTGCGCCATACTCTGGATTTTTCATCATTTTTACTTTCACTTGGAAAGGTTTTTCCACGCCACATTTTTTTTAATGGATTTATATTCTCCATATATAATTCTGTCCCATGTGCAGAGCCATTATATAACCTGAAATATATCTATATAAATATATTTTGACACGCACAATTTGTGCAATCTACTGGGAAGTGGTCACATTTATTTCATTGACCGGCCACACTCAAACAACGGCTACTCACGCTCCTGCGCAGCGTTAAGGATTTCGCCCAATTTCTAGGCGAGCTATCCACGTGCATTCGTCTGACGTCGATCCGCTCGCCGGCCCGCCAACGACCACGTCCACTCATTTGGAGATTTTATCACTCCCTGGAGTTGTTCCAACCACACTTAGGCCCGTATTTATCGATCGCTCTCAACTTAAGAGCTTCTTAAGTCTATTTATCAAGCACTATTAGTACTGATTTACGAGCGCTCGCAAAAGTTATGAGGTGTCAGGACCACTCCTAAGTTACGAGCGGTATGTTCGAAAAATATTCGAAATCATTAGTCTATATGCACGCAGCAGTGTAACCAGTCTTATATGATAAGTAGTCACTGGTGCATAGGACCACTGACACACTTTTATGACAAGAGCGTCAGTGTACTGACCCTGTCCCATCACTGGCACCACACGAAATTTCTCGTAGTGCCAGTGAAGAAACCCCGTCAGTGAACTGACCTGTTTTTTAATATTTTGTTTGAAAAATTTCAAGTACCGTATTTTTTCTGAAGTTTAAAAAAAAAAACTTTTTTTACCAACTTTTTTTTTAGCTTGGTTTAGCCGCAAGTCGAGTTTAAAGATGTCAACTTTGATGCCTCTAGCACGTCTAGTTTAGCCGCAAATCGTGTTTAAAGATAAAAGTCGATGTTTCATATAATGCGATACATCAATTGAAAGGTGTTATTTCCTAGACTACGAATATGCATGCATTTTTGAAGTCGCTAGGTCGCTTGGTTTAGCCGCAAGTCGAGTTTAAAGATGACAACTTTTTAGATTTGTTGTAATTTGCAAAGTAGACTAAATATTAATTTGTTGCTGAGTACGAATAGACTACGATTTTTAATAATATGACATTTAAGAAGAAAGCAGAAGTCACACAAATGCCACAAACATTTTTGATTTATACCGCTCATAACGAACGAATTGATGATCCTTGGCATAATCCTTTCATAATCGATGAAAAAGCTTAATTTGTTTTAAAATTGCCAAAAAAAGAAAAAATTTGATTGCAATTTCCTTCTTCAGAAATCGTTTGTTGAATTTGTGACAGTCTTAATTGGAGAATTAAAAAATTAATGAACAAAAACTTGCTTTTTGTATTTTTTTTTTTAAATATTAGTCTATCAGTTATCTAACATTGATTAATTTTTTTGTATGAACGCATCAGTTCAGGGAAGTGTGTTGATGTTGACCAATCCATTCAAGTGATGTATCTATCGATTCTCAGAACATCGGTCTTCGCAGAAAGCACGATTCAATGACAACCTGCATGTGTCCTCTCATCTTTTGATTGCTCATTGTCACCACCTTCAATGTATTCTGTATAGATGACCACATTCTCTAATAGGGTCCCTTTAATGACATGCCCAGCGTGCAGTACAAATCTCTGGAATTCCACCTACAAGATGATCATCCGTTTTTGTTCTTCGGATAGTTCCTTACCAAAAATTTAAATTACACATTCAAGATATATGTAAATCTACATACAAAGACACACAAAAATTTCTTTATTTTGATGGCATTGCAGTAAATATATCTTGAACCTTTGGAAGCCTGGAAAATATAAAATATTTTTTATCATTTTGTAATAACTAATAATTTATATTTAAGCAGCATTACCTCTAATCCAAGACCTGCTTTGTGCTTTGAATTTCTATTATGTATTCTAATTTTTTGTCTGACTCATTTTGTTTGTTTTGTTTTGACATTCGCTTTCGAAGAATCAGCGTGGAAATAGAATAAATCAGTTTAGGGTGCGTTCCTGATAGAAGGAATCCGCCATTTTTCGAATATACAAATTAGAGTTAATAGTGTTCGATGAATAGCACTTTTCGAACTTAAGTTAAGAGGCTCTTAGAGTTACGAGCGGTTTGTGTCTCGTGGACACCTTTTTATACATCAATGGCTCCTACGCCCAACGTTTTTCACAACACTTCCATCTTTATTACTGGCTGCTAAGCCCAACTCTTTCATCGGATCCACCGGACGTTTGGCGCGTGCAAATGCACGAATGCCAGTCCTCAATAAATCACCAACTCCACAGTAGATTCTCTGTTTCAGCTACGTGGGAAGAAGCTGAAACATCTCATCAGAATCCGCCTTCCGGAGCAGCAGATCCAGCTAATTATTAATTGTCTATTTTGTGACATAGAAGTATATATAATCCTAATAAGATCCAGGTAACCTTAAATTACATTTTATGTGTTCTTGTTTGTGTCTTGAGTGGGAGCAGTTAAGCTCATACCCCTCCATCGAATTATATTCATTGGATCTATATACTCGATCCACTTTGCGATTGACGCAGCGATTAATGCTGACGTCCAAAGCCAGTCAACCACGGACGGTGGTTCTTGAACATTTTTTCGATTCTTCATGTGAAAATACAGTGCGAGGACCTAACGCCTCCTCCACTCCAGTGCATGTATTGAATTTAGATACATATTCGTACATATTATACAATTAAGGAATTATTGAATTTTTTTTTGAGGTGCATTGGTATCGACAGTGCACATGGAAAGTGAAATATTTACTTTTTTTTTTTAATTAATCCGTGTCTTCAAAGAATTTGTGTGAACGTGTCGAGTTCATGAGTTGCAAGTGAAGAGAGTTCAATTTTTTAATTTTTTTTGATTAACGTAATATCATCGTTTAATTCGATACGCGCAAACCGAATCGTCTCAATCTCCACTGTGACCAAGGGTCAGTGTTGAACCATATCATTCGAGAACCTATGATTAACGTTGGTTTTTTATTGCGATCAGCTTTCGCAGTTGCATAAATCCTCGCTTGTTCTTCGCGATAGTTTTCCTTTTTTTGGTGTCGGTAGCGACCAACCTATATCGCGATTTAACGCCGCGTTGGTATTCGAATATACTTTTGTGCCATTGGCTTTAATCTCCTTCACTCTCACTATCTCACTTACTTTATAATACTCACTTGTTTTCTCCTTGTTTTGATCTTGTTTATTTCGTGTTACGTTTCGTCTATCGAGCCACATCTTTTAAACGCGTTAACCCCATATGCATTGTGATTCGCGTCGATGATCGATTTACTTGTATCGATGGCAATCACTCAATAGTGCTAGAACGCACGGCTGTTGCCTTGCAAAGTGGTTTGATGAAGACGAAGTTGGTTAACTGATCTAACACGATTGCGATATAAACATTTCCGGATCTTGACCTAGGGTCCGGCCCAAGGAAGTCAACATATAAATGCTGAAACGGCCTATCTACCTCAAACTGTTTCCCATCTCTGCTCTCAATGTCATGTTGGCAGCCTTACTAGTCTTGCATGTTTCACACCGGTCTACGTATAGTTTAACCTGGGTGTACATACCGGGCCAGTAGAATCTATCTCGTAACCGGTAAATTGTCTTCACCACACCACAATGCGAAGCGCGCGGTGGATTGTGAGCCAATGAGATTAGAGATTCCGTCATCTCTGATGGGACCCACAACTTCCAAGTAAGATCGTCCGCCAAGGGATTACCAACCGCGTGTTTAGTTCGCTTATAAATATACCCTTCTGACACTTGGAGGTCAGGTAACCGTTCCTGTTCCTTCCTGAAATGACTGATGATATCAAGATAACCTTCAGACTTAAAGGACGGATCCTCAAGATCGATGTGGAGTACCTCCGAGGTTTCGATCTGTGGCAGACATGAAAGGAAAACTGACACTGTCAATTCATCGTCTTCATAAGCTCTGGATAGAGCATCTGGCACGACATTTAATGTGCCTTTTCTATGCTCCACCCCAAAATCGAAACCTTGGAGTCGCATACTCCACCTCGCTAATCTTCCGGTTGGGTCTTTCATTGGCATAAGCCATTTCAGGCTGGAATGGTCTGTAATCACACGAAAATGGTATCCCTCAACGTACGATCTGAACTTCTTGATACCTTTAAAAGCTGCAAAGCACTCGCGCTCTGTCACCGAATAGTTTCTCTGTGCAGCATTCAGTTTCCGGGAGAAGTAGTATATGGGCTGCTCCGCCGCGGATTCATCCCGCTGACAGAGTACACATCCGATGCCAGTAGCGGATGCGTCGCAGAGAATGATGAATGCCTTGGAGAAGTCTGGATTGACTAACACAGGCGCTGAAGTCAAAGCTTGCTTGATTTGCAGGAAAGCTTCAATAGCTTCTGCACTTATTTTAAAGACTTTTCCCTTTTATAATGTCTCGTTCAAGGGTGCGGCTAGGGTACTGAAATCCTTAACAAATCGCCGATACCAACCTGCCATACCGAGAAATCGTCGAACTTGGCGAGTTGTGGTTGGTAAACGGAAGTTAGTGATAGCAGTGATCTTATCTGGATCGGCTTTCAGACATCCCTGACCGACCTTATAACCGAGATAGTGAAGCACATCAAAACAAAACTTCGACTTCTCGACGTTTATCGTCAGTCCTGCATCAGTCAAGCACTTTCCGGCTATCTCCAGAGTCTCCAGGTGTTCGTCGAAATCCTTCGACACAACCAGCAGATCGTCCAAGTATACGAAAACTTGATCTCGTAATCTTGATGGGATCACGCGGCTCATAAGGTAGCTCAAACTTTGTGCCGCATTACATAGACCGAAGGGCATGACCTTAAATTGGTACAGTGGTCGGCCAGGTACCGTAAAAGCGGTCTTTTCCCTCGAACTTTGCTCCAGCGGTATCTGCCAAAACGCATCCTTCAGATCCACGCTATAAATATAACGTGTCTCTGTCAGACGTGCTAGCAGCCCCTCAATATGCGCAATTGGACGAGCGTCTTTCTTTGTTTTGGAGTTCAACTTCCGAAAGTCCAGACACAATCGGTTCTTACCAGGTTTGCGTACAAGCACCACTGGGGAACTCCAGGCGCTGGAACTTTCCTCGCTGACTCCTAACGAAAGCATGCGGTCTAACTCCGCATACATGAGAGTTTTTATCGCTGGAGATACGGGATAGTACCTCTGCTTTATTGGTACGGCATCACCCGTATCTATGTAGTGTTGCACTAGATTCGTCTTCCCGTGTCCGTTGACTGCGAAAGAAGGAAATCTACGAACAACTGCATCTAGTCGTTTAGACTCTTCATCATTCAACTTAATCTGGTTGGTGGGTCTTTCATCTTGCACACCGGTTGTAATCCTTGAAAGACTCGCAATTACGTGAGGTGCGATCTGGAATTTCTGCCAAAAGTCGACGCCTAAATAAAGACGTTGGCTCAACGATGGCACAATATACAGATCTATGTCTTTTGTCATGTTTTTATACTGGATCGCCGTAGTGATCACCCCCACTATGGATTGCTTGTGTCCATCGGCCGTGGACACGGTAGTCTCTACCTTCCTTATCGCAACATTTTTGTCTTTCAAATAGGGAACTATGTTGGTGCCTAAGCAACTAATGCTGGCCCCTGAGTCGAGAAGACCTAACAAGTTATCACCGAATAGCCCAACTGTCACGTAAGGACGTGGGTCGTTCGATTCTCGGCCTATTGTTGCTGACGCAATGTTACGATAAGTAATCCGCTTCCGATGGAAGCGCTCCCTCGTTCGTCGTATCCGTTTGGACAATTCTGGGAAAAGAACTATTCTCCTACGCACTTCATTGTAATTACGTAATCTTTCATGGAAAGGCTTACGGTATAAAGGTTCAGTTAATTCATTTTCAAAATTCAAGTTCGCATTTGGTTTATGCTCATTATTCAAAGTTGGGATTGTTCTACAATCATCATTATTTGCGTTTGGTAATTCATTAATCTTTTTAATCGGTTTTAAAATCTTAATTTGTGGAAGTTCAAGAGGCTTTGTCGGCTTAAACACTTGAACTCCGGGTATGTCTAATCGGATCGAACCCCCCCGGATGATGGGTTGTTCCTCCGTCCGTTTCCCGCTATACACTTAGGGCATGTTGGACTATACGCATCCGCCAATCCGCAACGGAAACAAAATATTTTATCGATTGGCTTCGCGCAATCACGAAAGTTGTGACCGAGGACTTTGCAATTCTAGCATTTCTGCAAACTGCGATCCCTCTGGATGGCTTCAATGCTAGTAGTGGGCAATGCCACAGTCAGATCCACACAGGGCTCCTCCTCGATTTCATTGACATATCGCCTTGCAGGTGGACGTTGTGCATTTGGCAAGAAACTCGGACGCGAGTTCTCATATTGAGATTGAGCTTTCTCGATAGCTCGACAATAGTAGGCTAAATGCCTTAAACTGGACGGACTATAAGTGATCAAGAGTTCACTCATTTGCCTACGGACATTAGTTTTGATTATTTCAATGAGCTCTCTCTCGGGTCTGGGAACGCGCATCCTGGAATTTAAGTGCAGAACGGCATCGTAGAAATTATTGAAGGATTCACCGTTCAACATTTTGCGATCTGAGAGTTTTCTGAAGAGCTCTGTATCGGTCTCCAAACTGCGGTATTGTTCCACCAAAGCAGTTTTCAAATCCTCCCACGTCGTGTGCCTATTGCTTTTGAGATACACCCAGTACCATGACTCAACTGAACCTGATACAAAATGGTAGAAATTCATAGCAATCTTATAACACGGCACACCATAACTGTAACGAATACATCCAAGGAGGAACAGGAAATCGTCAACTGACATATTCCTACCGTCGAATTTTAATCCCCACTTGTGGAATTGATGGTTGCGGTTCACAGATGTAACGTTAGATGGTGGTGGCCTATGTGGCGAAGTGGCGGACTCATCGTCGAAATTGAACTCATTTAAGCGCGTCATGAATTCGTCTAGGTTCGAGCCTAGAGGCAGTTGGGCTGGATTGACCTCCGGCAAAGGTGGCACTCTAGCTGGCTCGTATACGGGCGAAGTTCGGTTTGCCCCATCTTCATTGATTGGCGGAAACGCGGACTGAATATGTCTTGACGTGGTTGGACCGGACGGGACAATAAGGTTAACGACACGTGTAGTGTCTGGGTCGGCAAGATTGACCTGCCGTGTGATCTTTTGCGTTGAAGTAGTGGTTGGTGGTGCAGGCGGCTTCGAAGGAGCAGCAGGTTGGGTAGGCTTGACGGTACGGTTTTGCAATAGTTGTGCTACTTGTTAAAGCAAAAGTGCATGACTTTTAGCTAATTCCTCTGCCATAAACTGCCTATCGTTGACCCTATGTAGATCTATTGTAGCAGGGACTACCTGCTGAATATAAGCTGAATGATCAGCTGCATCTTGGCGAAGCTGTTCTTCGGCTGCCGCCAGTTCGTCATGATCTACTTCAATGCTTCTATTGATAGTGTTATCCTCAGCCTGATTGACTCCATCGTCGGACTGATTATCCTCAGGGTTGATCTGGCCTCGATTAGGTTTGGGTTTTGATCCCCCAGGAGCCATTGTTATGAAGTCCTTGTACTTCGAAATATAAGTACTCTTAACGATTCGTTTACGACCCGAGTCGCTCATTCAACCGTTGGAAACAACAAAAAGACGGATATCAACAGACGTGTACTCCAAGAGTGCGAAAGAAAAGGTATTGTAGCCCGTGAGAAATTCCTCGAACGGATACTACTCAAACAATATAACAATAATAAGGTTAGTCAAAGTTTGGAAAGTTTCAAATATACCGTGAGCAAAAAACCTCCAACGGATATTCGTCAATCAAATATTTCAAAAAAAGGAAATTTTAAGTAAACCTAAAAGTGCTTAATATTAAAGGTAAGTATGTATATAGGTGATTTCGTCTATTAATAACGTTACTTCGAACTGTTTTCAGAAATCCTTAATTTAACTGGATACTTAGCTAGTTATATTCTAAAAAAAAGGAAAGATATGTACTTAATTTTACGAGCGGAATTCGTTATTAGATTATTTTTGTTATTATTGTACTCTTTGTACTAGAATGTCAGCTTATTAGACTTGACCATTCTTTATTCTGTCAATTGAATTTTTTGAACAACAACAACAACTTAAAGGCGCTACCACCAATTGTTCTTTTGGCTGGAGATATAGCTATTTCGTGCTTTGCCACTTTTGCACTCATCAGTCTCCTTTATATTTTGGTGCTGAGCTTTAATCCAATTTTATTTGAAAAACTTTTTATGCACACCATAGGATTCAAACCCACGCATATCAGATTTGCTCAGTCTTCGCAGTCATATGCACTACGCATTCCACTGCTTTAGACCACTGACGTCATAGGTCGAGATGTGTTATTTGTTTATCAAATGCATTTGGAGCATCAGCATTTTTATAAGCGCCTGTTAGTATGCTGTCTTGTTCCTCCTCCATTTTGCTCCATACCTTATTTCGATAGACTACAATTCGTAGTACGTATCAAAGGGGGAGCGGAAGATCGGTAACGAACCAGATTATTAAGTTATTATTGTTAATTAAAAATAAAATCAGCAATCTAAATCGTCGATTTTTTTAACAACACCGTGAAGTCTTATTATAATAATATAATAAAGAGTCAAACGCCTTATTGACTTCACTTTATTTATTTCGTTTGTTAATTTAATATGAATTATAAAAATAAAAACAAATAAAACACAAACGTCAATTTTGAATGCATTTCGGCATTTTACATGCCATCCTCAGCAAATATTTTTATTGACTAACAAACATAAATAACAATTATGACTAGCTTTTGACATAACAAATAGAGTGAGATAAAAACATAGTTCATATACTAAACATGTAAACAAGAGTAACAATTATAGAATTATAGAATTAGTTAGTTTCTTCTTCTTATCACATTAAAGAGAGGTGACTTAATCGGGGCATCCATCGTATTCATCATGATGTTTTTGTTTTTGTACATACAAATACTCTCATACACGTCCAAATACCTATCATCATTAACATGTTTGATTAGTTTTAAGTTTTCCTTTGTCATACTGTGTCCGTTCTCCAGCATGTGTAATGCGACCGTAGATTTATTAGGTCTATTGAATTTTAAATTGGCTAGGTGTTCATTATATCTCGTTTCAATGTTTCTTTTTGTTTGTCCATAGTATTTTTGTTCACAATCGTCGCATGCAATTTCGTAGATACCTGGTTTTTTGAGTGTTTCAGTTTTATCTTTCGTTGATCCTAGTTTCGTTTTAAGTTTTTCCTCTGATGAAAACACTAGTTGAATGTTGTGTTTATTAAATATTTTCGTGAGTTTGTTTGTTATCGGAGGAGCGAAATGTATTTTCAACCTTTTCTTTTGTTGGTTCTCGTTCGATGTTTTAAGAGTTGTTAGACTCTTTCTTTTTAATATTTTTGATTGTTTCTCCACCATTTTCGTAATCATTTCACTGTCATATCCGTTCAGTTCTGCAGCATATTTATGTGGTTTAACTCGTCCATGTAATTTTTTGCATTCATTGGAACTGAGCATAATCTATAAACCATGCTATTAATAGCTGCTTTTTTATATTGCATGGGACAAAATGATTCTTTTGGAATATAACGTGGAATGTTAGTGGGTTTCCTATATATCGAAAAATCGAAGTTGTTATTCGCGTTTCACGTTATAAGTAAATCTAAAAACGGTAACTTTGTATCTTTCTCTTTTTCAAACGTGAAATTCAAAGAAGGCCATCTTGAGTTTAGCATTTCCATAAACGAATCTAAATTATGTGGGTCTATTGATGCAAAAATGTCGTCTACATATCTCAACCAGAGCGTTGGTAGATTTCCTTCGTCTTCGATGCTTTTTTCAAAATTTGACATGAACAGATTTGCTAAAAATGGCGATAGAGAATTTCCCATTGTTGTACCTTCGTTAATTTTGTAAAATTTGTGTAAAAATTGGCAGCAATTGTAATCCATACAAAGACAAGCAGCGTCATAATAAATCTTTTTCTTTTCTACGTTGTCTTCTCGTTCATCTAGCCAATTTCGTAACATTTGCAACGTTTCTTTTATAGGAATACTAGGGAATAATGCAACTACGTCAAATGAAACTAAGATCTCATTTTTTTTATTTTCACATTTTTAATTCGATCTATGAATTCAGAGGTATTACTCACGCTTTTGCTTTCAGTCCGTTTGTATTTTTGGAACTCCGAAACTAACCACTTCGCGATTTTTTCGGTTGGTGAATCTATATTAGATATGATTGGTCTCATACTAAGTGTAGGTTTATGTGTTTTCGGTAAACCATACAACTTCGGGACTGAAGGGTTCGCGACCATAAGTTTCCACTTTACACTGGGTCCAAATACGCGCAAAATATCTTTTAGTAATGAAGTTGTTCCTTTTACCATATTTGGAAGTGGAGTCTTCTTCAATTCAATAAAATTCTGTGCAGATGTTATTTCACGCATTTTTTCTTCATATTGGTTTTTGTCCATGATAACTAAATCGCGTCCTTTGTCAGATTTCATATAAAAGCAATCCTTTTCTCTAAGTTTCTTGATTGTATTTGTGTGCGGGGAGTGTTTTTTCTTAGATTTTTGTTCAGTTTTAATGGCGCATTGGATTATAGGTTTTGTCTCATTTCTTATGATGGTCTTCGTTGGTTCAGATAGGAACTTGATTCCTGTCTCTATGTCTGCAATTATGTCTTCTACAGGTAAATCCCTTGGTGTTGTTGAAAATTTAAGTCTATTTTGAAGGAGATTTAATTCGTCGTCACTAAATGTTTGAGATGAAATGTTACGAACAAACCTTTTCTTGTCTTTCTCAAAATCATTATTCTGAAGACCATTACCTTTATTTTTCTTAACTGTTCTAATCAATTTTTTGAACTTTTTGTCAAGCTTCTTTCTTTTTCTCAAGCTACTTTTTAAGATTTTATCATTGCACTTATCTAGAAACTCTAACAAATCCAGAAAATCCATATTTTTCATTAGCCATAGATGAATGTTATATGTTTGCAGTTCGATTTGTGACAATTTACTATACGTGTATTTAATTTCTGAATTTAACCAAATTCTTTTGCTTTTCTTCATAACACTCTCTGTCCTGCTGTTGTTGACGCAGAATTAAATTTTAACAAAGTTTGGGAAGATATTCATTTTCAAACAATTTTTTAAGAAAAATAAATCAGCTTTGCATAGATGTATCTTTGTTTTGAGTCTTAAAAATAAATTTTGTTGTCCTTGCAATGTTGGTTGGCCCTCCATTTTTAATTAAAAATAAAATCAGCAATCTAAATCGTCGATTTTTTGAACAACACCGTGAAGTCTTATTATAATAATAAAATAAAGAGTCAAACGCCTTATTGACTTCACTTTATTTATTTCGTTTGTTAATTTAATATGAATTATAAAAATAAAAACAAATAAAACACAAACGTCAATTTTGAATGCATTTCGGCATTTTACATGCCATCCTCAGCAAATATTTGTATTGACTAACAAACATAAATAACAATAAGTGTGTTCAATGAATCTGAGCTGCACAGAAAAGAACAGAAAAGATCTGAAAAGTACAAAATTTGGTGTTCAATGAGCAAAAATCCTGTTCTTTTCTGTTCTACAATCTGTCACTTTGTGTTCAATGAAGTTGTCCAACACAGTTTAGAACAATATTTCCTACACCTACTTTTGAGGTGGTGCAAGTGCGTGAGAACTGTCAAAAGTGTCAGCTGACTTGTTTGAAATTATTTGAAAACTGAATTTTTGCAATTATTTGAAAAGTTGCGACGATATAAAATAAAATAAAATTATAAACTAAAAACTAAAATGGATAAAGTGCAAATAGAAATTAGGTCCGCATCAGGTCAAGTTTTGACTGTGGAGTGTTCTCCAAAAACGGGATCTGCATTAGAAAATAGTGAGTATTGTAAATTGCGTTTTGTGCAAATTCAAAACTTTGATAAAATTTCAGACATCTTTTTCATTATATGAAGGAACTACTTCCAAATATCTTGAAATTGCATTTCTATCGTCTTTGCCTACAAATGATAGAGTCAACTCATCCAGTTCATCACTTTCATTTATATTCGAGGATGTGTCTTCCGATGAACTTAAAAAGTTTGAACTGCTTGAATCTTCTAACATCTCTTGCAATAACACCTCCAAAATATTCATTTTATTTTTTTATAGTTTATAATTAAAAAGATTTGAACGCAAACTAAAAATTTTACAAAAGATTTATTTGAAATTTAAAATTTCACAGCTGATAGAGGAGCTGTCAAATACGAAACTACACTTTTCTGTTCTAACTTGTTCTGACAGTTTTCACACACTGGTGCTGTTCTGTTCTGTTCTGATCTAGTTTTTCTTCATTGAACAAACTAATTTATGACTAGCTTTTGACATAACAAATAGAGTGAGATAAAAACATAGTTCATATACTAAACATGTAAACAAGAGTAACAATTATAGAATTATAGAATTAGTTAGTTTCTTCTTCTTATCACATTAAAGAGAGGTGACTTAATCGGGGCATCCATCGTATTCATCATGATGTTTTTGTTTTTGTACATACAAATACTCTCATACACGTCCAAATACCTATCATCATTAACATGTTTGATTAGTTTTAAGTTTTCCTTTGTCATACTGTGTCCGTTCTCCAGCATGTGTAATGCGACCGTAGATTTATTAGGTCTATTGAATTTTAAATTGGCTAGGTGTTCATTATATATCTCGTTTCAATGTTTCTTTTTGTTTGTCCATAGTATTTTTGTTCACAATCGTCGCATGCAATTTCGTAGATACCTGGTTTTTTGAGTGTTTCAGTTTTATCTTTCGTTGATCCTAGTTTCGTTTTAAGTTTTTCCTCTGATGAAAACACTAGTTGAATGTTGTGTTTATTAAATATTTTCGTGAGTTTGTTTGTTATCGGAGGAGCGAAATGTATTTTCAACCTTTTCTTTTGTTGGTTCTCGTTCGATGTTTTAAGAGTTGTTAGACTCTTTCTTTTTAATATTTTTGATTGTTTCTCCACCATTTTCGTAATCATTTCACTGTCATATCCGTTCAGTTCTGCAGCATATTTATGTAGTTTAACTCGTCCATGTAATTTTTTGCATTCATTGGAACTGAGCATAATCTATAAACCATGCTATTAATAGCTGCTTTTTTATATTGCATGGGACAAAATGATTCTTTTGGAATATAACGTGGAATGTTAGTGGGTTTCCTATATATCGAAAAATCGAAGTTGTTATTCGCGTTTCACGTTATAAGTAAATCTAAAAACGGTAACTTTGTATCTTTCTCTTTTTCAAACGTGAAATTCAAAGAAGGCCATCTTGAGTTTAGCATTTCCATAAACGAATCTAAATTATGTGGGTCTATTGATGCAAAAATGTCGTCTACATATCTCAACCAGAGCGTTGGTAGATTTCCTTCGTCTTCGATGCTTTTTTCAAAATTTGACATGAACAGATTTGCTAAAAATGGCGATAGAGAATTTCCCATTGTTGTACCTTCGTTAATTTTGTAAAATTTGTGTAAAAATTGGCAGCAATTGTAATCCATACAAAGACAAGCAGCGTCATAATAAATCTTTTTCTTTTCTACGTTGTCTTCTCGTTCATCTAGCCAATTTCGTAACATTTGCAACGTTTCTTTTATAGGAATACTAACTAGGGAATAATGCAACTACGTCAAATGAAACTAAGATCTCATTTTCTTTTATTTTCACATTTTTAATTCGATCTATGAATTCAGAGGTATTACTCACGCTTTTGCTTTCAGTCCGTTTGTATTTTTGGAACTCCGAAACTAACCACTTCGCGATTTTTTCGGTTGGTGAATCTATATTAGATATGATTGGTCTCATACTAAGTGTAGGTTTATGTGTTTTCGGTAAACCATACAACTTCGGGACTGAAGGGTTCGCGACCATAAGTTTCCACTTTACACTGGGTCCAAATACGCGCAAAATATCTTTTAGTAATGAAGTTGTTCCTTTTACCATATTTGGAAGTGGAGTCTTCTTCAATTCAATAAAATTCTGTGCAGATGTTATTTCACGCATTTTTTCTTCATATTGGTTTTTGTCCATGAAAACTAAATCGCGTCCTTTGTCAGATTTCATATAAAAGCAATCCTTTTCTCTAAGTTTCTTGATTGTATTTGTGTGCGGGGAGTGTTTTTTCTTAGATTTTTGTTCAGTTTTAATGGCGCATTGGATTATAGGTTTTGTCTCATTTCTTATGATGGTCTTCGTTGGTTCAGATAGGAACTTGATTCCTGTCTCTATGTCTGCAATTATGTCTTCTACAGGTAAATCCCTTGGTGTTGTTGAAAATTTAAGTCTATTTTGAAGGAGATTTAATTCGTCGTCACTAAATGTTTGAGATGAAATGTTACGAACAAACCTTTTCTTGTCTTTCTCAAAATCATTATTCTGAAGACCATTACCTTTATTTTTCTTAACTGTTCTAATCAATTTTTTGAACTTTTTGTCAAGCTTCTTTCTTTTTCTCAAGCTACTTTTTAAGATTTTATCATTGCACTTATCTAGAAACTCTAACAAATCCAGAAAATCCATATTTTTCATTAGCCATAGATGAATGTTATATGTTTGCAGTTCGATTTGTGACAATTTACTATACGTGTATTTAATTTCTGAATTTAACCAAATTCTTTTGCTTTTCTTCATAACACTCTCTGTCCTGCTGTTGTTGACGCAGAATTAAATTTTAACAAAGTTTGGGAAGATATTCATTTTCAAACAATTTTTTAAGAAAAATAAATCAGCTTTGCATAGATGTATCTTTGTTTTGAGTCTTAAAAATAAATTTTGTTGTCCTTGCAATGTTGGTTGGCCCTCCATTTTTAATTAAAAATAAAATCAGCAATCTAAATCGTCGATTTTTTGAACAACACCGTGAAGTCTTATTATAATAATAAAATAAAGAGTCAAACGCCTTATTGACTTCACTTTATTTATTTCGTTTGTTAATTTAATATGAATTATAAAAATAAAAACAAATAAAACACAAACGTCAATTTTGAATGCATTTCGGCATTTTACATGCCATCCTCAGCAAATATTTGTATTGACTAACAAACATAAATAACAATAAGTGTGTTCAATGAATCTGAGCTGCACAGAAAAGAACAGAAAAGATCTGAAAAGTACAAAATTTGGTGTTCAATGAGCAAAAATCCTGTTCTTTTCTGTTCTACAATCTGTCACTTTGTGTTCAATGAAGTTGTCCAACACAGTTTAGAACAATATTTCCTACACCTACTTTTGAGGTGGTGCA